>NIVC01000948.1:40000-107500 GCA_002269645.1 Macrostomum lignano | reverse complement strand
ATCATTATCAATCCAACACCACCTCCTATCTTTACGTTAGCGTGAAATAAGTGTGGATTATCCAACCATCTACCATTATTTAACTCAGCTATTTTAAATGCTAAACAATCTACCGCCGTATTTCAACTTAGCTACATCTAATACTCATACTAATCTCATATTAATTGTATTTGAAAATAGACTAACAATGAGACTCAAAATTTGACTATTTGTACTCGTAAAATTCTGTTGTTTACATAAACCTTGATGCGAAGTTGTAATGTTGGCCTAGAAAGCAGTAATCTAGCGGGGGCTTAGGCTCAAAAATGGTTTAATTACCGATAAGGATCAGACCTTGAGCAAATACTCCTATGTGAGCTCAAATTCAGGGCTGCTCTACAAGCTAATTGGCAGAGCTAATTGGTTTGGCATCAGCTACAGTCTAGCTTATCTCAATGTGAGTACAGTGCCAGTCTCCAGACAAAACGTTTGATACATTCATAATTGCATTTATCGTAGGCATATTGGAGCTGAGCTCACACGGCACGCTGCCGTCAGTGTAGGAACAGCGAATCGAATTGTGATTTTTCGATATCATCCGCCACTTGACTTGACGGTGCCCACAACGCTCCCGCAATTTTTATTATTTTTTATTTTAATGTAGATTTAGCTTTTTAACACCGTCGCAACCCCCCCCCCCAGGTTGTCTGGGCCGAGCAACAGAGAATCCTTCGCCGATTCAAACGTTCAGCAGCTCCGGTGTTTATGAACGACGAAAAGTGGTCGAAAATGTGGTATCTGGTGAGTTGCTGTTCAATATTTATTGTTGTAGGACTAGAGATTCTGGAAGCGGTCAAAAGCGATGATGTGGGAAAATTACGGCAAAGTATAAGAGAAGTTAAGAGTAAATTAATAAAGAAACTTCAAACTTCAATTAAAGTTTAAAGGAATGATTGAAGAGTGCTGCTTTAGTTTAGAGGAAGAGAAGTTGGGAAGGCGAAAAAAAGTTGATAGGAGCGCAAGAGTTTTGAAGAGAGCGGAAGTGAGTTGGAGAGAGCGGAAGTGAGTTGGAGAGAGCGGAAGTGAGTTGGAGAGAGCGGAAGTGAGTTGGAGAGAGCGAAAGTGAGTTGGAGAGAGCGGAAGTGAGTTGAGGAGAGCGGAAGAGAGTTGGAGAGAGCGGAAGTGAGTTGAGGAGAGCGGAAGAGAGTTTTGGAGAGAGCGGAAGTGAGTCGGAGAGAGCCGAAGTGAGTTGGAGAGAGCAGAAGTGAGTTGGAGAGAGCGGAAGTGAGTTTTGGAGAGAGCGGAAGTGAGTTGGAGAGAGCAGAAGTGAGTTGGAGAGAGCGGAAGTGAGTTGGAGAGAGCGGAAGTGAGTTGGAGAGAGCGGAAGTGAGTTGGAGAGAGCGGAAGTGAGTTTTGGAGAGAGCGGAAGTGAGTTTTGGAGAGAGCGGAAGTGAGTTTTGGAGAGAGCGGAAGTGAGTTGGAGAGAGCGGAAGTGAGTTTTGGAGAGAGCGGAAGTGAGTTTTGGAGAGAGCGGAAGTGAGTTTTGGAGAGAGCGGAAGTGAGTTTTGGAGAGAGCGGAAGTAAGTTTTGGAGAGAGCGGAAGTGAGTTTTGGAGAGAGCGGAAGTGAGTTTTGGAGAGAGCGGAAGTGAGTTTTGGAGAGAGTGGAAGTGAGTTGGAGAGAGCGGAAGTGAGTTTTGGAGAGAGCGGAAGTGAGTTGGCGAGAGCGGAAGTGAGTTGGAGAGAGCGGAAGTAAGTTTTGGAGAGAGCGGAAGTGAGTTTTGGAGAGAGCGGAAGTGAGTTGAGGAGAGCGGAAGTGAGTTGGAGAGAGCGGAAGTGAGTTGGAGAGAGCGGAAGTGAGTTGGAGAGAGCGGAAGTGAGTTTAGGAGAGAGCGGAAGTGAGTTTTGGAGAGAGCGGAAGTGAGTTTTGGAGAGAGCGGAAGTGAGTTTTGAAGAGAGCGGAAGTGAGTTTTGGAGAGAGCGGAAGTGAGTTTTGGAGAGAGCGGAAGTGAGTTTTGGAGAGAGCGGAAGTGAGTTTTGGAGAGAGCGGAAGTGAGTTGGAGAGAGCGGAAGTGAATTTTGGAGAGAGCGGAAGTGAGTTTTGGAGAGAGCGGAAGTGAGTTTTGGAGAGAGCGGAAGTGAGTTTTGGAGAGAGCGGAAGTGAGTTTTGGAGAGAGCGGAAGTGAGTTTTGGAGAGAGCGGAAGTGAGTTTTGGAGAGAGCGGAAGTGAGTTTTGGAGAGAGCGGAAGTAAGTTTTGGAGAGAGCGGAAGTGAGTTTTGGAGAGAGCGGAAGTGAGTTTTGGAGAGAGCGGAAGTGAGTTTTGGAGAGAGCGGAAGTGAGTTTTGGAGAGAGCGGAAGTGAGTTGGAGAGAGCGGAAGTGAGTTGGGGAGAGCGGAAGAGAGTTTTGGAGAGAGCGGAAGTGAGTTGGAGAGCATGGCGGCTAGGATGGCAAGCACAAAAGTTATGCCAGCACACTCAAAACATCTACACTACCCGATCTTCAGCAGGAGCCGCAGTCGCCAAGACGTCGGCATCCTGGAGGAGTCCCGGCGCCGAGCATGAACATCGCCGGCGCCTGGCGGCTGGGCTACCACGGGCAGGGCGTGGTGGTCAGCGTGCTGGACGACGGCATCGACATGGAGCACCCGGACCTGAGAGAGAACTACGTAAGTTATTACATACATTTACATGGGGATCAAGTGGAATGCAGAATTTGGTTGATTATTATTTTCCAAGGACCGCTGGTAGTTGGAGGGCGAGATGTATAGAAAGTCATTGAGTTCTTTACCGACTCAGTTGTCTACTTTGTATTGCCAGAATTTTTCGATCGCAGTTTGGATTTTAACTTTGTCAACGTAACTTTTTTGGGCGGGACACCTGAAAAACCGGATAGACACCTGAAGGATCAAGATAGATAACTGAAGGATCAGGATAGGCACCTGAAGGACCAGGATAGACACCTGAAGGACCAGGATAGACACCTGAAAGACCAGGATAGACACCTGAAGGATCAAGATAGATAACTGAAGGATCAGGATAGGCACCTGAAGGACCAGGATAGACACCTGAAGGACCAGGATAGACACCTGAAAAACCGGATAGACACCTGAAAGACCAGGATAGACACCTGAAGGATCAGGATAGGCACCTGAAGGACCAGGATAGACACCTGAAGGACCAGGATAGACACCTGAAAGACCAGGATAGACACCTGAAGGATCAAGATAGATAACTGAAGGATCAGGATAGGCACCTGAAGGACCAGGATAGACACCTGAAGGACCAGGATAGACACCTGAAAAACCGGATAGACACCTGAAAGACCAGGATAGACACCTGAAGGACCAGGATAGACACCTGAAGGACCAGGATAGACACCTGAAGGACCAGGATAGACACCTGAAGGACCAGGATAGACACCTGAAAGACCAGGATAGACACCTGAAGGACCGGGATGGACACCTGAAGGACCAGGATAGACACCTGAAGGACCAAGATAAACACCTGAAGGATCAGGATAGTCACCTGAAGGATCAGGATGGACACCTTAATGATCACGATAAACAACTGAATAGTATATAGACACCTGAAGGATCAGGATAGCCACCTGAAGGATCAGGATGGACACCTTAATGATCACGATAAACAACTGAGTAGTATATAGACACCTGAAGGATCAGGATGGACACCTGAATGATCACGATAAACAACTGAATGGTATATAGACACCTGCAGTACGGAGAGAGACACCCAAAGGATCCAAATATACACCTGAAGGACCGGTTAATTAACGAGAGACACAGCAGGGATTAACGGGACTCATTTTGAACGCAAGATCACCCAGAAAAGTCAGTTTGAGAGACCGTCACGATCTGCTGCATAACTGGCGGTATAAATCACGCAATGAAAGTCGCCAGCCATGCAGCTGTGCGCGACAGCAATAAAACTTGGGATCCAAGCAGACCGGGGCCAGAAATCCAACCTTTTTGGGTGGTCATTCGTCCTCCGCGTCCTCCGCTTCTTCTGCTTCTGCTGCAGCGGAGAGAGAGAGAATTTTTTTGACTTGCCGACAACAACTGCCACATCTTTTGACATGGTCAGCGCGGCTCGGAGCCCTCCGGTGTCCAAGCCACTTCCCAGGAATGTCGCCGCCTCTTCAACCGGTGGGCGAGGGTAAAAGTTGTGAAAAAGTAGAAGAGGGGGGAAAATGTCGCCCCAGTTCTGCGCTGCCTCCCTCTGCAAACCGCCACGGCCGCTGTACGAGGACCGGAAATAAAAAATTTTGCAGAATTCTCTCGCCTTACTGTAAGCGGATTCTGTAATATATTATCCTGTTGTAAAACCATGGAGCTCTAAACCTATAGAGCCGGCTATTGGACCGGGTTGAACCAGGCTAAACTAAGACGCTCAGCGCTATTTCTGAAATCTGTAAGCCCTCTGTTTGCGAATGGCGAACCCCGGCAGGTTTACACTAATTCCCCCCCCCCCCCCCTAGAAGTCTGCGTTGGTCAATCAGTCAGTGTTTGTATTTTATCAACTACACAACTGGCGGTAGAAAGCGATGGGGCTGCAGCCTAGTGGTCAGAGCGTCCGACTCGCGACTTGAAGGTCGGGGGTTCGATTCTCGACTTTACTCGGAACAATCTGTGTCCTTGAGCAAGACACTTAACTCTGCATTGCTTCAGTCCACTCAGCTGTAAAATGGGTGCCAGCATTAGCTGGGGCAATTGAGGGTGTGTGTGGCGACCCCCCAGTCCTTGGACTGAACAGCCGTACGCAGCCTTCAGATACGCCGCGCAATATAGCATCAGGAACTTAATATCTCGCTTTGCCTATGCTACTAGGCAAATCAAAAAAAATTCCTAATCAGTCTGGCTTGGCCTCACTTCTCTCCTGACGCTGCCTCCGTGACGACCGCACGCACGCGCATCGGTTGTTTATTGTTCCTCGTAGCCTCGACACTTATTAGCCTAGCAGCTTTGCAGATTTGGTCAGCAGTTAACACTTCAATTCCTTGGCCTCGAGGCCGCCCGATCAGCTGCTGATAAGGGGAGCTGCTGGTACACCGCTACCAGCGCATTTCGGGCATTCTTAGACATTCTCCGCGGGCAAAGTAGGTCAACAGTGCTGGCAGGGGGGCGATTATGAAATCAATTCTGTAAGGAGTTCCACGAAATTCTCAGTTTCCATGGTTTCTTGCTCACGGTGTCTTCTTTATCGCCAACTGTTGAAAAGTCGAAAATTCCAACAATTGCCTTACCGCTGGCAGATGGTCCTGTAGTTTGAACACTTTTTGCGAACATATTATTTTATAGTTTAGTGTTGGTTCGTTCAGGTGCCACTTTGAGCACTGCAACCAGGGACAACTTAAACTACCGGGACGCGAAACAAGCCAAATCATGGCGAAAAAAGTTGGGGGCTCGTTTGAGTCAATGGGCACCCGATTTTTCATGCATTAAATGCTTAGCTTAGCTGCTGAAAAGACTAAGGTCACAGTATTATTTTTGCTTTGAAATGTTCAGTTAGTTGTCTAAAAAGTTTTTTATTCTGTTTTAAATTTGTTTTTTGTTTTTTTGAGTACTAAGAAACGGCCGTACAGAGCACAATGACATACAATTAGACACGCGAGATATTCACGAAGAAAAGGTTTAAACTTAGCATGGTGTATATATCATGGAACGGAACTGAACATAACTTATTTGAGAAGGAACTTATACGGGGACCTGCATACTGTGTAGGAAAAACTGGGGTACTCCGCGAAAATTACATATATTTAAGCATGTGAGATAAGCACAAGAGAAAAAAAGTTTAAAAGCATGAAATGGTGTGTGTACAAAAGTGCAAGGCAACTTGTACTCGTAGAATAGAACACAGAAAATCAGGAACAACTAGTTTGTAACAATTAGTTTGTAATAAATTCATCCACGCACACCAGCGTATGGTTGCTTAGAATTAACATCCTTTTTACCTCAAAAATATTTGGTTTGTCTCCAACGCTCCCGTTCTCGTGCATCTCAAGGAAGAGCAAATACATTGTTCGGCTTTCTTCTGAATTATAGTTTGATCTGCAGTTAAAGACGCTGCACTTTCTCGACATTTTTCACAGTCGCACAAGAGATGAATGCTTTTTATTTGCCCTCACACCTCTTTAGACTGAATAGTTGCAGTTGGAACGGCCATAGAACGCTGCTTTCAAACGAGCCCCCAACTTTTTTTCACCATGATTTGGCTTGGTTCGCGTCCCGGTAGTTTAAGTTGTCCCTGACTGCAAAAAATCAAAGAAACATGAAGGATCAGGATAGATAGATACCTGAAGGATCGGGATAGACACCTGAAGGAGCAGGACAGACACCTGAAGCAACAGGATAGATACTATCAGGGTAGATACTTGAAGGATAAGGGTGGACACCTGAAGGACCAAGATGGACACCTGAAGAGTCAAGATTGACACCTGAAGGATTACGATACGAGCGTAGACACCTGAAGGATTACGATAGACACCTGAAGGATTACGATAGACACCTGAAGAGTCAGGATACACACCTGAAGGATTACGATAGACACCTGAAGGATCACGATAGACACCTTCAGGAGCCAGGATTGACACCTGAAGGATTACGATAGACACCTGAAGGATTACGATAGACACCTGAAGGATTACGATAGACACCTGAAGGATTACGATAGACACCTGAAGAGTCAGGATACACACCTGAAGGATTACGATAGACACCTGAAGGATCACGATAGACACCTTCAGGAGCCAGGATTGACACCTGAAGGATTACGATAGACACCTGAAGGATCACGATAGACACCTTCAGGAGCCAGGATTGACACCTGAAGGATTACGATAAACACCTGAAGGATTACGATACACACCTGAAGGATTACGATAAACACCTGAAGGATTACGATAGACACCTGAAGAGTCAGGATACACACCTGAAGGATTACGATAGACACCTGAAGAGTCAGGATACACACCTGAAGGATCACGATAGACACCTGAAGAGTCAGGATGGACACCTGAAGTATCGGAGGACCCTGAAGTATTAAAGAGTCACTGGAGGACCAGGGGAACTGATCCTCCAGTGACTCTCAAAACTCAAGGCAACCGCGGACCAGCAGCCAGCATGGAGGCAAGCAGTCAGGCCCGTCCCGCTGCCCCTGAGAACGCACACAGATAATTACGCACAACGCACACAGGATGTACAAAGAACCTGACTTTTTCCATCTCAAAAGCCCCCCCCCCCGGGTGCACTCCAAATGTTTGTGATAGCTTACGGAATCTGCCTGAGCTACTCGTGAGCTACCCTGCTCAGCAGTGCGTGTACACCGAAACCGCTATAGTTAAACACTCTTCAAGCACATTCACTCCCGCAGGACTCCAGAGCTTCATTCGACGTGAACGGCAACGACCCGGATCCCACTTATCGGCCAACAGCCAAAGACGAAAACAAGTTGGTCGATTTCTTTTTTTTGAAAAAATCCATTTCTTATACTAATAGTAGAAAGATGAGGAAAATCTGACTTATATTTTCTAGCTTGTTTTATTGAGCGAAGTACACCATTTTTTAAACATAAAACTAATTATAATCAACGAAAAAAATTTCCAGACACGGAACTCGCTGCGCCGGTCAGATCGCTGCACAGGCCAATAACTCCATCTGCATCCCGGGCGTGGCTTTTCGGTCCAGGATTGGAGGTAGCGGATCTCCTACTGGTGGATTTCCTTTCTGACTGACTAGAGGCGGGGGAATCTCCAGTGGATTCCCACAGACCAATTATTAGCAATTGATTAGGGATTTCCTATTGCTTAGGATTCCCCTCAATAATCGAAGACAGGGAATTCCCATTGCTTAGGATTCCCCTGACTGATCGTATACAGGGAATTCCCAATTTTAAGGATTCCCCTGAATAATCGAAGACAGGGAATTCCCAGTGCTTAGGATTCCCCTGAATAATCAAAAACAGGGAATTCCCAGTGCTTAGGATTCCCCTGAATAATAAAAAACAGGGAATTCCCTTGGCTAGGATTCCTGACTAGTTTTAGACAGGAAATTCCTTTTTGTTTAGCATTTCCCCTTTAGTAATCAAAGCCATTTGAAGCAAGGGGCTTTCAATGGATTAGGGTTCCCTTCCAGAAGGTCGAAATTTCACATTGTTGAATTAATTTAACTTGTTGGCAGCTTGACAGCTTGACAGCTTGACAGCTAGCTATCAATTTTAATTCTTGCCCCGTCTCCGCAGCCATCCGAATGCTTGATGGCGAAATCACGGATACAGTGGAGACCCTGTCGGTAGGCCACCAGCCCCAGCACATCCACGTGTACTCGTCCAGCTGGGGACCCAGCGACGACGGCGCAACACTCGAAGGCCCCGGCCGCTTGACCCAGAAGGCGTTCTCGCTTGGCGTCGCCCGTGGCAGACGGGGCCTTGGCTCCGTGTTCGTCTGGGCCAGCGGCAACGGCGGCCGAGAGGACAACTGTAACACGGACGGCTACACGAACAGCATCTACACCCTGTCCGTTGGCGCTGTGTCCGAGTCCGGGACCGTGCCCTGGTACAGCGAGTCCTGCTCTTCCACGCTAGCGGCTACGTACTCCAGGTTGGGACTTGTCAGTTTTGAGTCTGTTGCTGTTTTAGGCTACTATTAACGACTACCGAGCAGTGCTTTGGCTGCTGAGCAGCTCTCACCATCCATACAGTGTGCTGACCTTTGAGCAGCTCTCAACCATCCATTCATACAGTGTGCTGACCTTTGAGCAGCTCTCAACCATCCATTCATACAGTGTGCTGACGTTTGAGCAGCTCTCAACCATCCATTCATACAGTGTGCTGACCTTTGAGCAGCTCTCAACTATCCATTCATACAGTGTGCTGACGTTTGAGCAGCTCTCAACCATCCATTCATACAGTGTGCTGACCTTTGAGCAGCTCTCAACTATCCATTCATACAGTGTGCTGACGTTTGAGCAGCTCTCAACTATCCATTCATACAGTGTGCTGACGTTTGAGCAGCTCTCAACTATCCATTCATACAGTGTGCTGACCTTTGAGCAGCTCTCAACTATCCATTCATACAGTGTGCTGACGTTTGAGCAGCTCTCAACTATCCATTCATACAGTGTGCTGACGTTTGAGCAGCTCTCAACCATTCATAACAGTGTCTTGACGTTTGAGCAACTCTCAACCATTCATACAGTGTGCTGACGTTTGAGCAGCTCTCAACCATCCATTCATACAGTGTGCTGACGTTTGAGCAGCTCTCAACCATTCATACAGTGTACTGACGTTTGAGCACTTTCGCACTTTGTTTAAAACTCAGCCCCTGTTCCCGTCCGTTTCTTGCCAACCCAGCGGCGACAGCGGCCTCCAGGAGCGAGCCATGGTGACCACCGACCTGCACGGCCGGTGCACGGAGAACCACACCGGCACCAGCGCCAGCGCCCCAATCGCTGCCGGCATCGTGTCGCTCGCCCTGTCAGCCAACCCGGGCCTCGGCTGGCGCGACGTTCAACACCTGACCGTGCGCTCGTCGAATCCGTCAGATTACCTGCGCACCACCTGGAGAATCAACGGCGTCGGTAAAAAGGTGTCGCATGAGTTCGGCTACGGCCTGATGGACGCGCTGGCGATGGTCCGGCTGGCCCGGACCTGGCGCTCGGTGCCGCGGCTGCGCAGCTGCGACGCGGGCGGCCAGGAGGGCCTCTCGGTTAGCGTTGAGGACGGCTTCGAGCGGACATTTCGACTCGCAACCGACGGATGCGCCAGTCTGAGCCCCAGTAGGGAGGTGGCCTTCGTTGAGCACGTGCAGGTCAGGGTGGCGCTAACGGCCACGCGACGGGGCGGTGTGCAGATGTGGCTGCACTCGCCGCTGGGCACCGTCAGCCAGCTGCTCAGCCGGAGGCCGAAGGACAAGGCGAGTTTAGGGGATGCCTGGGTTGAGGATGGATGAAAAGCGGGAATGTAAACACCCTGGCACAGCGTCTTCGTCGATAGCTCTGTGACGGTTCTGCCCGTTCCGCGGACTCTTGAGCACATTCAGCCGTGTGGATGCTGTACGCAGGCACGGGATCGAACCGGGGGTCCGTGGCGCTGAGTTGCTCTGCCCCGCTGAGCATGGGGTTGATGAAAGACACACTTTAGATAAAAATCTAACAAAGCCGCCGCGCCCAAACGTTGCTGCTCCAGAACCCAGGCGGCTTTCACCAATGGCCATTTATGACCGTGCATAATTGGGGCGAGCCGTCCAGAGGCACGTGGCAGCTCGTCATTCGCTGCGACGGGTGCTCAGGTGAGTGAGATACTTTTGAGGCAGCTCATGTATATTATTGTTATTATTAGTTCACACGTACAGAAGTGGTTCTTCACGGTCAGGTTGTTTTGTAATGCATTAGTCAAACGTTGTCTCACCTGTGTTTATGATTTAGAGTGGGTATTAATTTTGCAGCAGGAGCTCAAAGCGTGGTCTAATTACATGAACATTGCAAGGACTACTCAAGTACGGAAGGATGGGATACTACGTTTCTTGTAAAATTTGAGGTGGATTTGACCTAAAAAAGACATGAGGGAGATACATTTAGGTCAACACAAAATTTGTCATTGCTTTGATGGAGACAAACCCAATGTTGATCTTTTGATATGCTGTGCCTTTCTTATATACTCAGCAACAGTCAAAAGTTCCACCCTCCAAGCGAGATGATTTTCAGCTGCTCTGGTGTGCCAGCGACCCAGGCTCGATTCCAAGTGCAGTCACATTAATTTGGGGCTGAATTGGAATCACGGCTTGGCTCTGCTCGTGCAATTAACGGCCTTGAGAGCCAACCCCCCAAGGCGCAGTGAAGTGTACATGCCTAACGATAATATAAAGTTAGGGCCGCTGTACACTCCTGTGTGAGTGTGTGCCTGCGTACGTATCCGCGCGCTTGTATGCCTGCTCAGGGGAGTCGGCGGAATGGGCAGTAATGCCTCTCGCCGGTTGTGTGCCTATGTCGCTTAAAGTGCGCCAGGGTGCACACAACCCCCCTGCCTCTAAAAAAAGTCCTCGGTACATTGCATGAATTTGGTTCATCCCGTCCCGCAGCCACCCTGCACAGCTGGTCGCTGCTGATTCACGGCACCGGCGACCTCCCGGCTGGCCAGGCGATGCCGGTGGTGACCAGGCAACCTTCGAAACAGCCGACAGCGGCCAGTGGTGAAGGTGCAACAGCTGACGAGCGACCAGATTCTGTAGTCCAGCATCTAAACAGCGCAGAGAGTTACCGTCGCAGGCGGCACATTGCCGTCATGTTGACAGCTGCTGCCGTTATTCTTGCACTTTTATTGCTTGTGACCTTCTGAGGCTAGGAAGCAAAGAAAAGGGCTTTTTGAAGGCCGAATAAAGAACATCTTTATAGTATTTCATCAGGGAAAATTTATCTTCAAAATATTTTTTTGCATTTTTATAGCATTCAGTAAATCAGTTTCCGATATTATCTCTGCTTGCTTGGCTGTTCTGTATTTTCATCAACCTGTGCCCTTGGATAAATTTCCTTTACAATTTCGTTCCGTGAGTTCGAATTTTCAACAAAGACACGGGCATTAGTTAATAAAAATGAAACACTGTTTAAAAAACTCACCATAAACTCAGAATTTCAGCTTAACAGTGACTTTTCAGAATTTTTCTCTTTAGTGTGTTTCACAAGATATTTTGTTGGCATTGAAGTTTTGTTTAACAACGCCCTCCTTCTGGCGCGAATTTGAATTTGCTTTCGTTTACTTCACAATTCAACGAGCCGTGAATCGTGAAACGTTTTTGCAGCATCAAGCACAAAAAGGCCTACAGAATTACTCGAACTTACAAGCGCTCAAAGACTGGAAAATTATTTTCTCTAAAATGCATATTAAAAGCGAGAGTGCAGCGTTCTACTTGCACACAGGGGTACTTATCTTCTTATCAAACCCCTTCTCACACGCTATTTATGACTGGCAGGGATGAGGCGATACCGTCACTCCAAAAATGCCTCCTACATCAGTTTTATATCTTTAGATTTCAGCGAATATATATATTTTGCTTTTTATACCCATATACTACTGTCAGCAACCCGATCAATAAACAAACTTACCTGATTTTTGCGAAAAAAAATTTCCGCTTTGCTTTCACGCTGCATTTGAACTGCTTATAACGTCATGATGAGTCATTTGAACTTCATTTTAGCTAATTATATAAGAGCATACTATTTTACACAGAATAGCTTGTGCTTTTTTGTCTCTTAGCGACTGTCTGCGTTTGATTTGCCAAAATGTCTATATAATAATAAATACAACGTGGCACCATTCTTTTGCTATTTGATCGCATTGATGGCCCGGCTATATTAAACATTTTTTTCAAATATTACCTTGACTGACATTACTAATTGGCTAAGGATTGGAAGTAGCCAATGCCGAGTACAATTGTACAGTGAACAGTGTAGAGTGAACAGCCAACTGTGTGTGGCGCTCATCGCTGATTGGCTAAGGAAGTAGTCAATTGTACAGTGAACAGCCAACTGTGTGTGGCGCTCATCGCTGATTCGCTAAGGAAGTAGCCAATTGTACAGTGAACAGCCAACTGTGTGTGGCGCTCATCGCTGATTGGCTAAGGAAGTAGCCAATTGTACAGTGAACAGCCAACTGTGTGTGGCGCTCATCGCTGATTCGCTAAGGAAGTAGCCAATTGTACAGTGAACAGCCAACTGTGTGTAGCGCTCGTCGATAACTGGCTAAGGAAGTAGCCAATGCCGAGTACAATTTTACAGTGAACAGCAAACTGTGACGCTCATCGCTGATTGGCTGGCACCAGAACGGACAAAAACATAAGAAAATAGATTGTATAAGTTTTTGAAAGAATTGGCAAATTCGCAAGACTAAATCAGACTCTGCATAAGTATATTTTCATATGAAAATGAAAGTTTTTAAACGACCATTTTTATACAGCCTCAAATCAGACTGTGCCGCAATGAACTAGTTCGACCAAGCAAGTAAAAAAAGTAAGCGCCATTTATAACAAGCGAAACTTAATATGCGCCAAAATGCCCAGTGCTATTTTCGTTTCAAATAAAATTCCTTTTGTCTTGTTTTAAACTAAAAATGTATCATTTCAAATCCATAACTGATCCTTAAGACTTTGCTTCGTTGGGCAAATGACGAAAATAATAACTCACTTGTTTGGTTTTATAAAGCCGCACAGGTGCGAGCGCAAAGGATAATTTGCAGTTATTTAAAACAACAAACTGCAGACAGAGCGAGCGCGAGACCAGCTAAAATCTCTCATGAAGAACCCACCGTGTTAGTGATGATTTACCAAAATCCGACGCAGGTAAAATAAATAAATAAATAAATAAATAAATGAGCTGAAGACTCGAATGAAGACAAAGTGAGAGGGGGTAAGGCCTGACCAAAGGCCAACTGTATTGGGGGAGCACTGGCCGAAAAGACGGGACAATATTAATAAATGTTGAAATAGGAGGGAGAGACGCAGAGAGCAGCGGTATATTCAAAAGAGCGGCTGTTTCAAATGAGCGGAAAATTCAAAAGAGTGGCAACTTCAAAGGAGCGGCAACTTCAAAGGAGTGGCAACTTCAAAGAGCGGCAACTTCAAAGGAGTGGCAACTTCAAAGAGCGGCAACTTCAAAGGAGTGGCAACTTCAAAGAGCGGCAACTTCAAAGGAGCGGCAACTTCAAAGGAGTGGCAACTTCAAAGAGCGGCAACTTCAAAGGAGCGGCAACTTCAAAGGAGCGGCAACTTCAAAGGAGCGGCAACTTCAAAGAGCGGCAACTTCAAAGAGCGGCAACTTCAAAGGAGCGGCAACTTCAAAGGAGCGGCAGTTCAAAGAGCGGCTTTTTCAAATAAGAGGCAACTTCAAAAAGCGGCAACTTCAAAGTGACTACTTTAAAGTGCGGCAAGTTTAAAGCGGCGCTTTCAAGGAGAGCTACTTTTGAGAGTGGATTCTGCAATGGAATACTTCAAGAGCGATCACATTAACAGTCATATAGTTAAGCTCGACCAAGTGAGATAGTCGGTCAACCGCTCGGATTTCCAGGCGAAGGCTGGCCGCCATTCATATCGAAGGTCCACCAGTCGCCCTGATAGCCCTCGTAGACGTGCTGCAGGAGTGCAGCCGCCCGGCTAGTGCAATAACGGTAGCGATCCTGCACATTCTGCTTCAGGCGCTGAAGATTAGCGAGGTCCAGCTCGCGTTCCAGCACCTCGCTGAGTGCCTCGGTAGTCAGCTGCAGATTGCGTTGATTGTCCTCAAATATTCTCTGCTGATTGCTGGGCTTCAGGTAATAGGCGAACACGTAGGTGTACATGAGCACCCGGCGGCATTTGCACAGCGCGTCCACCGCGTCGCGTAGGAACCGGCACTCCACCCAGGACAGGCCAGCCTGCTGAATCTCCGTCATCTTGGCGCTGATGATGCCAATGAGGCGCGACTCCAGCTCCATGGAGCGGCGATGATTCATGTACAAATCGTAATAGTGCAGGTAGCGAACCAGGTAGTCCCTAGAGACCGCCTGCGCCTGCTTGAGCTTGTCAGCTCGGTCCTTGTCAAATCTGTTGCAATTGTACCACTGGTTGCCATGGGGCTGCCACTCGCCCATGCACACCCAGCAGAACTCGTAGCGACAGCTCACGTTGCGGCACACCATGTGGTTGCAGCCGCCGTCCTTCTCGATGGTGGCGTGGCACTTGGGGCAGGGCTGGTGGCGGCCGGTAAACAGGAGATTAATTATATAGCTCATCCCATATAATTATCCTAATTACAGTTTACATGTATCCCCTTTTGTATGGGATAAACGGTCAATGGGATAATTCTCCTCTTTTACAGGGGATAAGCTGTCAATGGAACAAGTCACTTCTTTTATAGGGGAGAATTATCCCATTGACAGTTTATCCAATAGAAAAGGGGAGAATTATGCCATTGGTAGTTCATTCCATACAAAAGGGGGAGAATTATCCCATTGGTAGTTCATTCCATACAAAAGGGGGAGAATTGTCCCATTAACAGTTTATCCCACACTAAAAGGGGGAGAATTATCCCATTGACAGTTTATATCACATACTAAAAGGGGGAGAATTATCCCATACTAAAAGGGGGAGAATTATCCTATTGACAGTTAATCCCATACTAAACGGGGAGAATTATCCCATTGACAGTTCACAGTTTATTGCATACAAAAAAGGGAATTATCCTCAGAACAAGAGTAGAAGCCCACACCTGTGCACCGGTCGCACTTACCTTAGTGTGCACCAGAAACCACTGAGTATTCATGGACTCTCCTTCATTCTTCTGTAACCATCTGCGCAGCATCTCGCAGCCAATCGGCTCGTGCCAGTCGTTGCCGCAGGCAAAACAGAACGACTTGCCGCAGCGGCAGGTGACGCGGCAGACCAGGCCGCCAGTGTCGTCGGTCAAGCTGACGGCCATGTCGCAGTCGAGGCCGGGGCACGGGGCCAGACGGCGAGTGTTTGACACGTAGGTCTGGAGAATGGATCGGCGGTACTGGGAGCGCAGCCGGCCATTAATCAGGTGCTGATCCACCAAGAAGTCGTCCGCCTGGGCTGGGCACCTGTGCGCCGGGCATTGGAACGCATCGAACTGGCCATTGGATGCCATCTTCTCTTCCAGGTAGGCGGTCCAGCAGTCCGAGCAGAACCTGTGCCCGCAGCCGGCTCCGCTTAAACTCGGAGATTCGGCCAGGCAGATTTCGCACATTTCTGCTGAGCTGTGCGGCTGCTTTTCTTGTTGCTGCTGCTGCTGCTGCTGCGGTATGTGGTACTTGGCTAGGAACTCGTCTGGGTCTGCTTCATAATAGCTGCGGGTTGGCAAAGCACAGATCGGTTGGATAACCTGAGACTCTAATTGGGAGATGCAGCGGCCCTCCAAAGGACCTTGAGAGTTGCAGCGGCCCTCCAAAGGATCCTAAGAATTGCAGCGGCCCTCCAAAGGACCCCGAGAGTCGCAGCGGCCTTCCAAAGGACCCCGAGAGTCGCAGCGGCCCTCCAAAGGACCCTGAGAGTTGCAGCGGCCCTCTAAAGGATCCTAAGAATTGCAGCGGCCCTCCAAAGGACCCTGAGAGTTGCAGCGGCCCTCCAAAGGATCCTGAGAATTGCAGCGGCCCTCCAAAGGACCCTGAGAGTTGCAGCGGCCCCCACAGGACCCTGAGAGTTGCAGCGGCCCTCCAAAGGACCCTGAGAGTTGCAGCGGCCCTCTAAAGGACCCTGAGAGTTGCAGCGGCCCACTCACCTGTCCAGCAGTCGGTCCTTGTCCCAGCGAAAGGCCCTCAGCAGAAGCCGGATGTACTGTCTGGGCAAGTGCAGCACCTCAGCGGCACTGTCAATGACTCGCTGCATGGAGTCCCAGAGGTCCTCCGGGGTTAGGACTGTGTAGTAATCGTTTCGCCCAGTATCAGTTCGAATCTGATGGCCCAGGTGATGCAGCTGAGCCGCCGGATGCTGCTGCTGCTGGACAGGCGTCTTCTGCAGCACCATGGCTTTGCTGTTGCAGTTGCTAGCCTGCACCACCGGGGACAGCCTGCTCTGCTTGGCGCTGAGAACCGTCCGCTGCTGCTGCGGCTGCTGTTGATCTCCCGCCGATGGCTCCCCCTGGCTGTTCCGCCTGCGACGACCGCTGCCGCCAGGTCTGGCCATAGACGATAGCATATTTACCGTCTATTCTATTGTTATTTATATATAGATTAATCTAATGGTAATTCTGTCCTATTCTTATTGGCCAAGCACACGGCTGAGAGCATGCAAATAGATTAATCAGACGATAAGAAGCTCAAAGGGTCAAATTTAGTATTGAGTTACAGGGAAGTAAAATCTTCAAGGATCTGAGCTACCCTCTCAAAGTTGCTCAGGAATCTGCACTACCCTCTCAAAGTTGCTCAGGGATCTGAGCTACCCTCTCAAAGTTGCTCAGGGATCTGAGCTACCCTCTCAAAGTTGCTCAGGGATCTGAGCTACCCTCTCAAAGTTGCTCAGGGATCTGCACTACCCTCTCAAAGTTGCTCAGGGATCTGAGCTACCCTCTCAAAGTTGCTCAGGGATCTGAGCTACCCTCTCAAAGTTGCTCAGGGATCTGAGCTACCCTCTCAAAGTTGTTCAGGGATCTGAGCTACCCTCTCAAAGTTGCTCAGGGATCTGCACTACCCTCTCAAAGTTGCTCAGGGATCTGAGCTACCCTCTCAAAGTTGCTCAGGGATCTGCACTACCCTCTCAAAGTTGCTCAGGGATCTGCACTACCCTCTCAAAGTTGCTCAGGGATCTGCACTACCTTCTCAAAGTTGCTCAGGGATCTGAGCTACCCTCTCAAAGTTGCTCAGGGATCTGCACTACCCTCTCAAAGTTGCTCAGGGATCTGAGCTACCCTCTCAAAGTTGCTCAGGGATCTGAGCTACCCTCTCAAAGTTGCTCAGGGATCTGCACTACCCTCTCAAAGTTGCTCAGGAATCTGCACTACCCTCTCAAAGTTGCTCAGGGATCTGCACTACCCTCTCAAAGTTCCTCAGGGATCTGCACTACCCTATCGAAGTTCATGTATCCCCACTTACCCTATCAGTTGCTTAATTAACAGAAATGAAAAGCATAACATACGAACAGTAAGCAATATTCAATAATAAATTTGGTGAGTAAAGCGTGTATATATATTTAACAAAAGCCAATATTGAATGCAAATTCATGACTTGATTGAGCAGCTAACCTCAAGTACAATTTTAGATATAAACACTTCGGCTCGCATGGCACAGCAACAGGCGCACCTCATAATATAATAAGAAAAATGATTGACAAGTGAAATAAAAGTGCGCAAAATATCGTCACAGACTTGGACAAGAGAAATTCGCGTGCACCGGAAAAATGCTGCTCGTAGAAAGCCTCACTTATCTTGGATACATACTGACTCATGTTAGGAGGGAATTAGATTATTCTGATACCCCGACAACCGCATAGCAACGGGGAATTCTGCTATCCAATACCCTAACGACCGCATAGCAACGGGGAATTCTGCTATCCAATACCCTAACAACCGCATAGCAACGGGGAGTTCTGCTATCTAATACCCTAACGACCGCATAGAAACGGGGAGTTCTGCTATCCAATACCCTAACAACATCATAGCAACGGGGAGTTCTGCTATCTAATACCCTAACGACCGCATAGCAACGGGGAGTTCTGCTATCTAATACCCTAACGACCGCATAGCAACGGGGAGTTCTGCTATCTAATACCCTAACGACCGCATAGCAACGGGGAGTTCTGCTATCTAATACCCTAACGACCGCATAGCAACGGGGAGTTCTGCTATCTAATACCCTAACAACCGCGTAGCAACGGGAAATTGTACTATCCGGTACCACAGCAACCGCATAGCAACGAGAAATCACACTGAGCCTATTAGACTCGATCAACTCGCTGTTAACTCAATTGTCGCTTATGCCGCCGATGACAAGCCGAAGGAGACGACAAGCCGCAATTATCGTTTGACGAATTGACACCCGAAGCGGCGGTCGCAGCATTGGAGCGGCCAGCCTGCGACGATGCAGACCGAGATGCGGATAGCTGCTGCTGCTGCAATGGATCGGTCGGATCCGACCAGGCAGGATCCGACATCGGCACGGTGACGTCATTGTCCAAATTACTCGACGCGGCAGCCTCGACGCGTTGTCCAACAGGCGCAGCCGCTTCGTCGCTTTGCCGACTAAGCCGGCCAAAACTGGCGGTGCTGGGATATTTGAATGCCGGCAAGTCGCAGTTGGACATGGCCATGTGCTCGGTGGCTTCGCTAACTGCCGCTCCAGAGGACTTCAGCTGTTGACCTGCCTCAGCATCCAGCCTGGGTCGCTTAGCCCGCGGCTGTTGAGGATCAGCTGCTGAGGCATTGTCAACCATAGCAACAGCGGCATCACCGCCGGTCTTCTTCTGCACCACCGTCGGCAGCAACACCTGCGGAGCCGATTTCCGGTGCTGCTTGGGAATCAGCTGGCGGCGAGAAGACAGCGGAGCCGCGGCCGTAGCGGCGCCGGCGCTAACCCGACGGCCGGTTAGGAATCGAATGTCCTGCGAATGACTGCGCCCCCGGCATTGGCTGGCGACTGCCGCAGCCGAGTTCGACCGCTGCTTGCCGGCGGCTCGAGGGCTGGCGGCCAGCCAGTTCAAGTCAGCGACCAGTTTCGCCGAGGTTGCTTCGTCGGGCACAGCGACAGCGGCCTCGGCAGCTGCGGTGTCGGCGGCATCAGCGACTGCGGGCGCTGCTGGCGCGGGCACCGCAACGGCGAGAGCTTCAGCTAGCGGAGTCAAGTCCGACAGCACTTTGTCAATCTCCACAAAATTAGCCGGCGTGGCAACGAATTGGCGATGCCGCGGCCCAGTCACGTGACTGTTGAAGTCTAAATAAGCGCCGTGGCAGTTCTCGCATCGTCGCTTCTGAGGCGGCGGCTGGGTCGGCGGCGGCGGCTCCGGATTCCGACGTCGCTGCCGACCCCGACAGGGCGAGACAATTTTCGGCGGCCGGCGGTTCTCCTTGACGGAGCCGGCAGCGGCGTTGAAACAGTCGACAACGTCGAGTTTCTCGCTGACAATTGGACCTCGCTGACGCCTGGGATCCGCAATCACCAGGGCTGGCAGGCTGAGCACTCGGTCGCCAGAATAGAACTGCGGTGTGACCGACGCTGAGGAGGCTGCTGCTGCTGCCCCGGTTGCTGCACCGGCCGCATCGGCGGGCTCTGGCGGCAGATGGCCGCTGGCCCGGAGGCAGTCCCGGACATCGGTCAGCTTGAAGATTCTTAGCCCGAGAGACCGCGCCTTAGCCAGGGTGTCGTCTCCGGCGGCAGCGGCTGTGGAAGCTTGATGAACGATGGCAGCTGCTGGGTCAGCAACGCCTTTGGCAGCCGCGGCCAGGCGCTGCAGCAGGAGGCCGCGTGATGAGGCGCCATGGACCCTGGGCGGCGGGGTGGAGGCAGCAACGGCACCGAATCCTAACACCTCTGCGACAGGCTTGTTGGACAGGTCCGCATTAGTGATGAGACAGTCCACCTGGGGGACAGGTTTGTGTTAGGTTCATCATGGCGTCATGCTCAGTCAGCACTCACCTCATGATGCTCAAACAGTCAGCACTCACCTCATGATGCTCAAACAGTCAGCATTCACCTCATGATGCTCAAACAGTCAGCACCCATCTCATGATGCTCAAACAGTCAGCATTCACCTCATGATGCTCAAACAGTCAGCACTCACCTCATGATGCTCAAACAGTCAGCACTCACCTCATGATGCTCAAACAGTCAGCATTCACCTCATGATGCTCAAACAGTCAGCATTCACCTCATGATGCTCAAACAGTCAGCACTCACCTCATGATGCTCAAACAGTCAGCACTCACCTCATGATGCTCAAACAGTCAGCACTCACCTCATGATGCTCAAACAGTCAGCACTCACCCCATGATGCTCAAACAGTCAGCACCCATCTCATGATGCTCAAACAGTCAGCACTCACCTCATGATGCTCAAACAGTCAGCACTCACCTCATGATGCTCAAACAGTCAGCACTCACCCCATGATGCTCAAACAGTCAGCACCCATCTCATGATGCTCAAACAGTCAGCAATTCCTCATACCATAAATCTGGAACAACACCAACCTGTTTGGAAAAGAAGGGTTCCACAATGCCGCCGCAAAGCTGCACGCCAGCTTCGCACTGCCGATCGCGCCGAGTCCCTGCAGGCTCATAAAAGAAGAACACTCGCTTGCCAGACAGCTCCAATGGCGAAGGGGAAGGCAATGGCGGCGTTGGCTGCAACTGCAGCTTCTCTGCGCCACTTTGCAACTGCAATCAGTCAGCATTTTAGCTTTTTAATATTCATAATTTAATTGATTATACCAATGCAGAGTTAGGTGTCTTGCTCAAGGACACAAATTGTTCCAGTTGGGATTTGGAATCAAACCTTTTGAGTCCTGAGTATGACACTAACCACTAGGTAGTGCAATAAATAAGATAATTAATACCTGGCTATCAATTTCAAAAATTTATATTTATATTTACATATTTAATCATGAGGACCAATATTTTCTCATACACCAACAACAAAGTTAAATATCACCTTAATAACCTATCTTCAAGTGCTTCTAACAAGTAATGGTTGTTCTAAAAACTAGCTATATCTTATAGTTGAAGGCAAGATAGTATAATTTTGCACCCAAGCACTAGTCACTAGAAAAAAAACCTTAGGTTGCTAGGTTTTTTATGCAATAGGGATGCTATATAATATCTTAAATTTCCGAATTGCATCTTGAAAATGGACCTTGGATATAATTTCATATCAGTGTCAGCAAAAAACCTAGTCTGTGGTTGAGTGGTATGATGATATATTTAGGCATCAACTTTATTGCTATACTTGATGATCTGCTATTTACTACTCATTTTATGCAGACTCACAAACACAAGTCTATGAACATGCAAGAAAGTAAGCATGCTCACTTTTAGATTTTACTCTCTATTGCAAAGGCACTAATAAGCCATATGTTCACTTGCTAAAATTGCAATACCTTTATAATAGTTTCAACATAATATACCAATGTATAAAAAACTCAAAATCTTTTTCCCTTTGTTTTGCTCAAAGTCCATAATAGAAAGCTTTTATTTATTCCATTTATTAACAAAAAACTATGGCAATGAGCCAAGCTCTGCTAGATGTAGCCTTACATGTGAGTAATATTTTGATGCCACTATAAGAAATACTTTGTTAGTAACTCTATCTGTTATAAAAAGGTGTCCTTTATAGTTAACTTATATAAACAATTATAACATTAGCAAAGTCATTGACAAGCAAAAGCAAGCAACTTCTCGCTGTCTATTTATTGGCTTTGCCTTTGAGAGCAATGACCATTAATTGTAAATCATTTTCAAACAATTTCTATTGAAGCTTGCCTTTAAAGCTCATTTATATTATTATTCAAATGAATTTTTATACAAATTTGTATGATGCTTAAATGAATAGTCTAAAAAGCAATGTACTAGGCCTACCATGTATTCTGGTCTCATTTATTACATTTATATTATAGTATAAATATCCCTTAATAGCTTTTAAGAGACTCAAGAAGACTTTTTAAAAGGGAATTTTGTGTACCATTATATATATATTTGCCTTCAACTTGATATATATACGAGCTAGAATTGTAGATATTAGGCATATAAACTTTTAGCTCAATTTTTAACTATAGGCCTATGTTATAAAATTTTAACCTAGTTTGGCAACAGAGTCAAAGATAGGCATAGCTTATTTTATTAGGCTACTAGTGCAGTGCTTGGGCCATAATTGGCTTGCATCTAGATCAAATCAAATATATATATCTGTCATATTTCACAATGTATCAGTATCAGTATCAAATGTAGGTCAACACCAAGGCCTAAAAAGATTGAATTTTTATCGACAGTCTATATAGGCCTATGATAGACAAAACAACAATAATGAATAAGAAAGGCATAAGTAAGGCCACCTATCATGTGCCACCCAGACCCAGCAAATGTTAAAGAAATAGTTTATAAAATGTCAGAGAGGAAGCTGATTACTGAATGCGTGTTCATAAACCCACCCAGCTTTGGCCCAAAATTTTTGTTATCAATCATTCAACATGTTAACAAGAACAACGAAAATCAAGATTAAGAAGAGCCTAGTAGAGAGTTAAAACCTTAACCTTAAAAAATATTAAGGCCATAAATAAATGCAACTTAAATACGCTCGACACTACAAATTTTAAACAACATTAAAATCTATGAAAATACCTTTAGCATGAGTAAAAGCCTATTTTAAGAGGTTAACAGACGCTTTATAAAAGATTGTGATTTTGCAGATACTTTAAATGCTATTTTAAAATGCTGCATTTTGGCACGAATTTGAATAGGATGCATCACGAGTTCGAGCTAGGCCTAGTATTTATTTGATTTGAACCAAAAGCCCTCGAGGTTGAACAATGCTATGTAATAAAAAATGAATAATGTGATTGAGTATTTCAATTTATATAAGTGTTTCCTATTCCCATATCAGCATAGGGTGGGATGTTATGATTCGTAATCAATGTTTTCTACGCAAACGAATGATATTCAAATGTCCAAGAAGTAAGGGTTTATACAACAAAATCCTTACTCATAGTCATAGTGCTTTTAATGCAAAATAGCTCAACTTGTCCAATATTCACATGTATTTTTACTCTAATTAAGTTGCTTTACTTTGTAAATTTACGCAGATTTATTTGCACGTGCACACCTGAACAGTAGTTGAATTTTCGCTGAGGAAAAAACAAATATACATTTTTTATTGTCTTTCATAGAGGTGAAAAAGACCAATTGTATTTAAATTATAGTAATAATATTTATGCTCCACATTTTAATGCTAGATTAAACAGATGAAATCAAGTAAAAAACAGATACTTGATTTTAAAAAATTGAACTGTGTAAATTCGCGATCCCCTCGTTCTTTGACTTTGCCTCTGCCCTAGAATTTCGCTGTGGGAGAATGGGTGCAAGTACTTATACCGGATTCTTCTCTCTTATGTCTGTATACCAAAAGTTTTAGTTATAGCTATCTGTAAACATAATATTAATTCGAAAAAACAATTGATTTCCAATGAAAAAAGTAAAAAACAAACCCTCAGTATATACCTATAGTTTAGGTAGACCGCGCTAAAGTATCAAGTAATAAATGTACTTCATCCTTTGTCATTAATTGCATCACCCATTGGCTTACTGGTGGTCATGCATCCAGGTCGCATGTCTATACTTAAACGGGTGTTTAGTCAAATATAACTGTGATGATCCCATCTACCGCAACATCCAGCTAAACTCGACCATAATAAATTCCATTCCACACAAATCATTTCAATTGCTAGACAGGAGTTCAAACGGCCCGTCAAGTTCGCCATTGTCGATGACTAAATGCATATTTTACTGATCCAATGGCAAGACAAGATAGCCCAGTACACTCAGCCATTAATTCGAGAAGTCTTTCTTTAATCTGGTAAAAAGACTCGACGCTTCATAACTTCGGGGTGCATTGGTCTTGCATTAATGTGCATGCTATTCGAAATCAGCTCAACCAATGCAAGAGCTGACTGTAATCTACCAGCCTGGCTGGAATGTCACGCTCAGCCATTCCTCCAACTGTCATTGGAGAAGATTTCTCTGACAAAATAGATAAGAGCAGAAATTATGTCGCCATTTCTATTTTTTTCAGAAAAAGCAGACCAGTGAGAGAAAATGAGTTGTTTTTATTTTTATTAGGCGCTAAATTTTTTTGGTGAAACAACTGTTGACCAGACCAGTGCCGTCAGTGCATTTCTGACTTGCCGGTCACTTGCCGCCAACTTTGATTCTCAATCAGGTTTTTAATACCTGTAGACAACTGACAGCAATTAATTCATGTAAGTGACTTTAGGATTACAATGACTTACTTGACTTGACTTAGTTTCAGGGGGCTCCGTGCATCCGTATGCAGCGTGGAGGCGTTGCCGCCAATTTCACTAACCCCTGGCGACCACGGGCAGCCGGTGCTGCGGTGTCCGCAGCGCGGTCCCCCTCCGGGAGAGTCCAAGAAGTGGATGGTCGCTTGCCCGGTAGCCCTTAGGTAGCGGACGTGCTGGCAAAGACTCTCGGGCCTGAAAACGTCGGATAGGTCCGGGTTTGGGCCGAGGTATGTGAGCCTGTCCTGAGTAAAGGCGGGGCATTCACAGATGAAGTGCTCTGGATTCTCGACACCGGAGAGGCAGAAGAGCATTCCTAACTACGGATTTTTCCTTGGAGGTGACGATGCCTGGCAAAACAGCCGTGACCTGAGAGGGCGATGGTCACAGCCCTGATGTCCCTGCGGTTGAGTCCAAGCAGAGGAAGGACAGGGGACAGCGTCGCGGGATTGCCGGCAGTCGGGGCGTTAGCCCACCTCTCCCTTTGAAGCCACCCACTGGTTGGTTCGAGTGGTGACAACGGCGGTGGGGTTGGGGGCCACGGGCAGGGGATCAGTAAAAAAACCGGTCGAGCCAGCCTTGGCCAGGCGATTGGCCAGCTCGTTGCTGGGGTGGCCCGAATGCCCGGGGATCCACCTTAAGCACACCTTGTTAGAAGCGCCTAAGCGGTTGAGCTGCCCGAGGCAGTCGAGAACTGTACGCGAGCAGGTGGTGGTGCGCTCAAGGGCGCGGATCGCCGCTTGACTGTCCGAATGGAGGATAGTCTCCTTCCCCCAGACGCGCTGATTATACAGCTCCATGGCGCAGGAGCTGATGGCGAGAACTTCGTTCTAGAAGACGGTGGAGCAGGTGCCGGTGTGCTGAAGGTCACCACGGTTCTCCCTCCAGACACGATGCAGTAGCCGTAGCCAGAGGCGGAGTTGATTTGGGACTCGTCAGTGAAGCAGTGGATTTCACGGGGTTTCCAGTTGTCCGCCGTCCTTTCGCCGTAGAGGTCTGAGGTCCGCCGACGTTTTGTCCAGCCACTTCGGCAGTGTTCTGAGTGGCGGCAGGGGCTGACGAGAGTCACTGGTTCCGGTGTTGCGAATGTCCGGCTGGGCCGCGGTACCAATCTCGGTTGGCCTCGGACGCGTCGGAGGTAAATGAATACTCAATGAGTCGCTGAAAGTCGATTGGGGACTGGAGGTGAGAAGCTGCTGGGCCGTAACAGCCAACAGCCAGCCAAAAGATGGCGACCGGGGTGGCTTAGGCCTTTACCGGCCCGACCGCTAGCAACCGAGAAACTCACCGGCTAAGAGCCAAAGGGCTATCAGCTCGGTACTACGCTGGGCCCTTGAAGGGACAAAAGGCTGTCCCCGGAGCATGCGGACTGGCCGCATACCCTGTTAAGGTCAGAGGGTGATACCTGTTCCTTAGAGCCGTGGCCAGAGGTACCTGATTCACTTCACAGGTTCACTTCCGGGTGAAGCCCGTACCCAAAGCGGCACAAAGACAGAAGCCAAAGCCACGGATGGGTTGCACCGCCGAAGCCCAGTCAGTCCAGCAGCCCTAGAGCTGCCTTGAGCACATGCGGGACGTGAACCCCTGGGTCGGCTTGTGAGTCAACTTGGAGAGTTCTCCTGCCATTCCTGCACCAGAATTGAGGGGATGCAGGTGTGTTGGATTGAGACCTTGACTCGTAGGCTGGTCTGTCTCATGCTACACAGGCGTGCTGAGTCCACCATTACATGCTTAAGATTACTATAGTTTTTGTATATTTGCGGCTGTCGATCGGGAGGGAGTGAGAGATGAGTGAGAGGGAGTGAGAGGGAGTGAGAGGAGTAAGAGATGAGTGAGAGAGACAGAGAGAGATGGGGAGAGGGAGAGCGAGGAAGAGGGAGAGGCAGAGAGGCTAAAGATCACAGAGAGAATACTATAGTGCACAAGCGAAAGGGAAGAGACAGAAGAGCAATTAGAGAGAAGGTGAAGGACATTCAAAACTAAGGAATCAGTAGCTCCTAGATGTAGCTGTGCAGCGCAAAGCAGGAGTTTAACGCCCACAGTCGAAATTCAAAAGCGTGAAACAAAAAGTTACTTCAAAAAAGAAATCAAAAAGGCGCTTGACTGAGGGACTCTTGATTCTTAAAATATTGCTCTGCAGAAAGATGTGTTTTTGATTTTTTAAATTCTAAATTAGTCTGTGGTTATTACTACCTGTATCATTTCACGTGAATTGCTCCTTCACCATGAGAATCACACATGAACTCACGAGCGTCTCATATCACCTCATGAGAATCTCACATCACTTGAGGAGAATCTCACATCACCTCATGAGAATCGCCCTGCACCTCATGAGAATCACTTCATCGCTTCCCAGATGGCTCTCATAGTCAGCCTACGGTCACTGGATGGTCTAGAAGGCAAGTCTGATCGAATTCTGAAGGTCACTTTCAGAGGTAAGTTTTAAATTTCATATTTATTTATCAGCGCCCGTTCCAGAACATGCCTCAAACTCGTGCATGCAGGCAACACGCAGACCACATCGCCTGTGGCAAGCAGCAGATTCCAATGCTACTTTGGTCAACAATTTCAATGGCCAGTTGGCAGGCCTATTGATGAGGCTGATTCGCTGGAGATAAGAGCCTATAATTATTCGAAAATACTCAACAATAGGTGAGTCTGGTGAAGAAGGGACCCATGGGTGATGGGTGCAATGGGTGAGAGGAAATAGTGAGGACGAGAGGTTGATATAAATGGAACTTTCGTTGCTTGAGAGAAGGGACACAGACAGCGGAGTATAAGGTGATAGGTCAGAGAGAGTCGGGAGTAAAGGCGAGGGGTCAGAGAGAGTCGGGGGTAAAGGCGAGGGGTCAGAGAGAGTCGGGGGTAAAGGCGAGGGGTCAGAGAGAGTCGGAGGGTAAAGGCGAGGGGTCAGAGAGAGTCGGGGGTAAAGGTGAGGGGTCAGAGAGAGTCGGGGGTAAAGGCGAGGGGTCAGAGAGAGTCGGAGGGTAAAGGCGAGGGGTCAGAGAGAGTCGGGGGTAAAGGCGAGGGGTCAGAGAGAGTCGGAGGGTAAAGGCGAGGGGTCAGAGAGAGTCGGGGGTAAAGGCGAGGGGTCAGAGAGAGTCGGGGGTAAAGGCGAGGGGTCAGAGAGAGTCGGGGTAAAGGCGAGGGGTCAGAGAGAGTCGGGGGTAAAGGCGAGGGGTCAGAGAGAGTCGGAGGGTAAAGGCGAGGGGTCAGAGAGAGTCGGGGGTAAAGGCGAGGGGTCAGAGAGAGTCGGGGGTAAAGGCGAGGGGTCAGAGAGAGTCGGGGGTAAAGGCGAGGGGTCAGAGAGAGTCGGAGGGTAAAGGTGAGGGGTCAGAGAGAGTCAGAGGGTAAAGGCGAGGGGTAATAGAGAGTCGGAGGGTAAGAGTGAGGGGTAAGAGAAGGATTGGAGGGTAAAGGGAAGGTACAATAGAATGGATGGGAGGGATAAGCAGGTCAGTGCCAGGAAAAACTAGTAATACTAATTACAAAATGCGAAAACCATTCAATCAGACAAATTGGAGTGCTCAGAATCAGTCTGCAACACCTGGCAGAGACCGGTAGCCTGGACCTTCGCGAACACCTGATAGACGCCAACAACGCGCCTACTAACGTGAGCTGACTGCATGCATGATTTTACCACTCTTCAATAAACTATTTTCTGACTATTTAATATTTCACAGTATTTTATTAATCCCTGCCATAATCAAATACATGCATCCAGGATCTGATTTCTAAGCATGAAATAAGGTCAGGCTTTTCACAATTCCAGTCTTTAATCCAAACCACTTGTGCCCAGTTTAGTGTTTACACTGCATAGACTGATTATTTGTTTATCGTTTACCTGACTATTAGGCTGTAATACATGTCTCGCTCTCTTATCTCTTTCACACTTCCTATTGGCTCATCATACCAAGCGTTCACCCCATCCCCTGTGTACCCTTCACAAATTTTCTGCCCCTCTCTACCCCTGCTGGGTTTTAACTTCAATGTACATTGGTTGTGCCTTAGATAGCTCGTAATGTACATTGCAGTTTAAACCCCTGGGGAGATAAAAACTTCTTTACCCCCCCCCAGGATTTACGAGTTAATTGCATATCGTCTTCCAGTGCCTTCCAGTGGTTTAGCTACAATGTACATTGGTTGTCACCTTAGATAATGTACATTGCAGCTAAAACGCCTGGGGAGATAAAAAAACTACGAGTATTTACTTCTCTACCCCTCCCCGAATTAGGAGCTATAATTATCTATTGTTCTGCCTTCCAGGGGCTTAGCTGCAATGTACATTGGCTATCCGCTAGATTATGTACATTATCCTAAATACAATAAGCTTGAAACGTCACGTCGTCGAGATATCAATCATACGCATGTACTTACGCAGACCGCTAGTTTAGACTTAGATGGTGTGAAATTTTCTCGAGCTCCTTCCAAGCTCCTCAATGAGTCAAGCGTGTTCATACCACGCCCCTTGGTTTAGCTGCAGTGCACATAGAGTGTACCGCAAGATAACGTATAAATCTACATCGTGCTCTTGGGTTTCTCAATAGTTCGGCTTTACCCTATCCTTGAACGCAGGTCATCCTAGACTGCGAGCTTCGCTATTACTCGCCCGACTCCAGAATCGGCGACTGGCAGCAGGACGATTTTCTCTATCCAGTTGATGGCGGAGTCTTGAAAGATGGCGACGGCAGCGATTTTAATGATGACGAGGCACTGGAGGCTGGTGGACATGCGGAAGATGAAGCTGACTGGTCAGTAGCAGTCTTTCGGGATCGAGTCCTCAATCCAATCGCTCCAATCCTCCATCTTAATCGTCTCCCTCTCCACTCTCCCCTTTCTATTCTTTTCCCTTTTCTACTCTCTAATCTATCCTTAATCTACTCGCCCCTCTCGCAAATCAGGCCCGCAGACGCCCGGGCTCTACTGGCAAACTCGGCCGACGATCGTCTGTCCTCGCTGCAATTCGAGGACGAAGCCGCCTCGATGCTCAGCGATGGCGCCTCATCGCTTGGCAACGAGATGCGAAAGTGAGCCGCGTGGAATTACTCGTAGAATCGTGTTTTTATCATCCCACGGTGACTAAATTAAGAAATTTTCTTATCCAATCTTTTGTCAAGAACTCTGGAAGTTGCAGCCGTTCTGGACCCGACTCTACACAGGATGGAGGACTTTCAGGCAAGTATTTTCACTCTCGAGTCTTAGCATTAAAACTTCCTCGGATGTGAGGAGAAAGTATGTAGGCTCGAGGACCTATCACCAAAGCCCCAGACTGTCAATGCTGACCGATCAGGGCCGCTGTCCTCAAGGCTCGTGTACCTGCGTACGCACCTGTGTAAGAGCTCCACAGAATTAGTTAGACGCGCACCTTCTCTCTTGTGCACGAGCTATGCTAACATTATGTCATTAAACGTGCATTCCTGGTAGCCTTAACTGTACACATCCCTAACTCTCTAAACGTGTACTTTCTGTAAAGCCATTCCCTCTTACGCGCAACGTACATTCCTCGCAACCATTAGCGTCCAGACGTTAACTTTCGTTCCTTCTGCTCTCTCTCAGGTCTCAGTAACCATAGTCGAGGCCCGTCAGCTGTCAGGAGCCAACATCAATCCGTGCGTTGAAGTTCGAATCGGGGACCAGCTCAAACGCACGGATACTCAAATGTCAACGAATTCGCCCTACTATAATCAGTATTTTGCGTTCGAGTTTCGGACTACAAAAGCTGATCTAATGGACCAAGTGATTCACATTCGGGTCAGTGCTGAACTGCTCTTTTGCAGACGAAATTTGGGGGTGCTTTCACAAGGTCGAAATTTCACAACGTCGAAAATTTCGAAAACTCAAGTGCAGCCACTTTCACAAGGTCGAAACTTCATAAGCTCGAAATTTCACAAAGTCGAAAATTTTATCTATCAAGAACCATACAGTAGTTTTCTACGTTGTGAAATTTCGACCTTATGAAATTTCGACCTTATGAAGTCTCTTGCTAAAGTTTTCGATGTTGTGAAATTTCGACCTTGTGAAATTTCTACCTTATGAAAGTGGCTGCTTTTCGAGTTTTCGATGTTGTGAAATTTCGACCTTGTGAATTTTCGACCTTATGAAGTCCTTTGCTAAAGTTTTCGATGTTGTGAAATTTCGACCTTGTGAAATTTCGACCTTGTGAAAGAAGGTGCTTTCGACGTTGTGAAATTTCGAGTTTGTGAAACCCCCCCGAAATTTGTACTGTGATAAATAAAACTCAATCTGGAGATATACTAGTACTCTACCAAAATAGAATGCAGGTCAGAAAATGTTTGACCATGCTCATTGGACACATTTTATTTAATTATTCAGCGCTCTGCCAGACCTCTAACCGGCCCTCAAATTCTCTTCTAGGCACAATGCAACAGACTCATTCAACCAGACACATTCAATCAGACACTTCAACCAGACACATTCGACCAGAGACATTCGTCCAGGCACATTCTACCAAACACATGCAACCAGACGAATTCTCCCAGACACATCCGACCAAACACATTCGACCAGACACATTCGACCAGACACATGCAAACAGAGACAGTCAACCAGAGACAGTCAACCAAACACAGTCAACCAGACAGTCAACCAAACACAGTCAACCAGAGACAGTCAACCAGACAAATGCAAACAGACACATTCGACCAGACACATTCAACCAGACACATGCAACCAAGCACACGTAGATAGTAAGCAGTCCACCAGGCCCACCTGTTGCACCGAATCGCAGGCTGTCAACAAAGGCTCCATGATGATCTCCCGACTGTTTGCTGGCGACCTAATCGGTGAATTTCGCTTGGACGTCAGGACAGTGTACAGCGCACCCGGTTAGATATTAATCTATTTTTTTATGTTCACAAATTACTTGCTCAGAACGTGACCCTCGAATAGCAAGGCACCGATATTTAAGACCTTGATTGGGCACGTTCAAGCGAAAGGATTTATTTGTAGCTTAATCCTTTCTTATCAATATTTTTATTTTAATCTATTGAATTGAGATAGATATACAGAAACCTAATTTTTAGATCGAATGTTCTTTCAAAAATGGGCCTGCCTAATCGATCCCAAAGACGCGCTTAGCGGACCGAAAGGCTACGTAAAATGCGACATCAACGTCCTTGGCAAAGGCGAAAAGCTCAAGGTACGATTTGCTTTGTTTACCTGCTGCCTGTTCGCGTAAAACTGCGTGCATTTCAAATTTCCTATTGTAAGTAGAAAGTAACGAACATAGTTTCTTAATTTCAGCGTCGACGAAGGGTAAAAACAATTGTTGAGTGTGATGCGCAATGTGGAGTGGGTTGCATTTAGTTCAGAACATAAGTACGGGCACACTAAACAACACGGTTCTCAAAATCAGAGGTGTCTGAAAGCTTTGTTTGACCAGTCAGTTTTTTTATTCATCGCTCCACGGAGCGCATCAATACCTCTCCTTTCAAGCATTTAAACCTCGCAACTTTAGTGTCAATTTCACTTGAATAATCCACAGAAGTTTCTTGAGATCGATTTGTCGTGCTTGTCGTGGAACATTTCGGTAATAAAATTCCAATGTCACTCCCTACAACCTGTACATGTACACGTACACGAATTTCAGGTCCAACCAAAGAAGACAAAGTCATCTGATGAAGAAGACATCGAAGCGTGAGTACGAGTACGGTAAACCTTTAACGTAAAACATTGCTTGCAACTGCACGTTAAACTCCGTTTTGAACTCTCAACGACTAACTACAAACTCTCAACGATGGGAAAGCGTAGCGGTCTAGAGAGAGTTCAAGGTATTGAGAACATCTAAAGTTCGATTCAAATGTATTGAATGGGGTTTTAGCCTAGTGGTTAAAGCGTCGAACTTACGACTGGAAGGTCCACGGGTTCGATTCTCGATCCAATCGGAAAAATTTGTGTCCTTGAGCAAGACACTTAACTCTGCATTGCTTCAGTTCACCCAGCTGTAAAATGGGTGCCAGCATTAGCTGGGGTAATTGAGGGCGTGTGTGGCAACCACCCAGTCCTTGGACTGAACAGCCGTACGCAGCCTTCAGATGCGCCGTGCAATAGCTGCGGCTGAGCTGTCGGTTGCACAGTAGTTCGTCTACTTCTTTGTTCTGTTTCCTGACGTCTGTGAGGATCTAATTTGGTGGCCTTTTGTTCTGAGAGCAGTCCTGCAGTCCGAGACTCATATACTTGACCGCCAGAGGGCGGCGCGGTTTTCAAGAGGCATTCTGTCACTCGCTAGCCTGGTCTGTCCCAGCGACCTTCAGCGAATGTAACGCTGTTTACGTTTTAGAATCCTCGTTTGATTGATTGCAGTTACTTACAAAGGACAGCGTATTCCGTTGGGAGTAGCCAAGTAGTATAATGGGACATGATTTTTATAATTATTCCTCTGAACTGAAAAACAAAAAGGCACTCGCAAACGAGTGGCTTCGCAATTCACTCATCCATTAGAAACCTGCTGCTGCCCATCGGTGTGCCCATCAAGCGCCAGATGGCCGACATCAGCGTGATCATCTACCGGGCCGAAGGCCTGCCGAAGATGAACACCGACTTGATGGCCAGCATCAAGCAGGCTCTGGCTGGCGACTCGAAGCCTCTGGCGGATCCCTACGTGCAGGTGTCCTTTGCCGGCCATTCGGTGAGTCAATTCTAGTGGCTTTTTTCTGCAACCTTCAGTTATTCATTCTGCAACCTTCAGTTATTCATTCTGCAACCTTCAGCCATTCATTCTGCAACCTTCAGCCATTCATTCTGCAACCTTCAGCCATTCATTCTGCAACCTTCAGCCATTCATTCTGCAACCTTCAGTTATTAATTCTGCAACCTTCAGTTATTCATTCTGCAACCTTCAGTTATTCATTCTGCAACCTTCAGTTATTCATTCTGCAACCTTCAGTTATTCATTCTGCAACCTTCAGTTATTCATTCTGCAACCTTCAGTTATTCATTCTGCAACCTTCAGTTATTCATTCTGCAACCTTCAGTTATTCATTCTGCAACCTTCAGTTATTCATTCTGCAACCTTCAGCCATTCATTCTGCAACCTTCAGTTATTCCTTCTGCAACCTTCAGCCATTCATTCTGCAACCTTCAGTCATTCATTCTGCAACCTTCAGCCATTCATTCTGCAACCTTCAGTTATTCCTTCTGCAACCTTCAGCCATTCATTCTGCAATCTTCAGCCAGCCATTCTGCAACCTTCAGTTATTCATTCTGCAACCTTCAGTTATTCATTCTGCAACCTTCAGCCATTCATTCTGCAACCTTCAGCCATTCATTCTGCAACCTTCAGTTATTCCTTCTGCAACCTTCAGCCATTCATTCTGCAATCTTCAGCCAGCCATTCTGCAACCTTCAGCCCTTCATTCTGCAACCTTCAGTCATTCATTCTGCAACCTTCAGCCATTCATTCTGTAACCTTCAACCATTCATTCTGACACCTTCAGCCATTCATTCATTCTGCAATCTTCAGCCATTCATTCTGCAACCTTCAGCCATTCATTCTGCAACCTTCAGCCATTCATTCTGTAACCTTCAGCCATTCATTCTGACACCTTCAGCCATTCATTCATTCTGCAACCTTCAGCCATTCATTCTGCAACCTTCAGCCATTCATTCTGCAACCTTCAGCCATTCATTCTGACACCTTCAGCCATTCATTCTGCAACATTCAGCCATTCATTCTGCAACCTTCAGCCATTCATTCTGCAACCTTCAGTTATTCATTCTGCAACCTTCAGCCATTCATTCTGCAACCTTCAGTTATTCATTCTGCAACCTTCAGTTATTCATTCTGCAACCTTCAGCCATTCATTCTGCAACCTTCAGCCATTCATTCTGCAACCTCCAGCCATTCCTTCTGCAACCTTCAGCCATTCATTCTGCAATCTTCAGCCAGCCATTCTGCAACCTTCAGCCCTTCATTCTGCAACCTTCAGTCATTCATTCTGCAACCTTCAGCCATTCATTCTGTAACCTTCAACCATTCATTCTGCAGCCTTCAGCCATTCATTCTGCAACCTTCAGCCATTCATTCTGCAACCTTCAGCCATTCATTCTGACACCTTCAGTTATTCATTCTGCAACCTTCAGCCATTCATTCTGCAACCTTCAGCCTTTCATTCTGCAACCTTCAGTTTGCAACCTTCAGCCATTCATTCTGCAATCTTCAGCCATTCATTCTGCAACCTTCAGCCATTCATTCTGCAACCTTCAGCCATTCATTCTGCAACCTTCAGCCTTTCATTCTGCAACCTTCAGCCATTCATTCTGCAACCTCCAGCCAGCCATTCTGCAACCTTCAGCCATTCATTCTGCAACCTTCAGCCATTCATTCTGCAACCTTCAGCCATTCATTCTGCAACCTTCAGCCATTCATTCTGCAACCTTCAGCCATTCATTCTGCAACCTCCAGCCATTCATTCTGCAACCTTCAGTTATTCATTCTGCAACCTCCAGCCATTCATTCTGCAACCTTCAGCCATTCATTCTGCAACCTTCAGCCATTCATTCTGCAACCTTCAGCCATTCATTCTGCAACCTCCAGCCAGCCATTCTGCAACCTCCAGCCATTAATTATTCATCCAATCCATTCTACACACACCCGCCTATTCTACACCCACCAATCCATTCTACACCCCACCAATCCATTCTACACACTACTCGCCTATTTTACACCCTCAAACGCATCCTACACCCTGAGACTCATTAACAGCAACCTACAACTGTCGCAGGCCAAAACCAAGTCCATCAAAAACAGCTACAACCCTCACTGGAACGAGGCCATCATATTCACCGAGCTGTTCCCGCCCCTCTGCAATCGAATTCGAATATCCCTATTCGACTGGGACGCTGTGTACAACGAGTGCATCGCTACTCACTTCATCGATCTTGGCCAGATTATGAACAACTCTGAAAACGGTTCGTTGTCATGCTAGATGGGATTAGGATTAGAGATAGGCTGTGATCGGAGGGATACAGGTATTGGGATCAGAAAGGAGCTATTGGGTTCAGAGATGAAATCAGAGATGGGATCAGAGATGGGATCAGAGATGGGATCAGAGATGGGATCAGAGATGGGATCAGAGATGGGATCAGAGATGGGATCAGAGATGGGATCAGAGATGGGATCAGAGATGGGATCAGAGATGGGATCAGAGATGGGATCAGAGATGGGATCAGAGATGGGATCAGAGATGGGATCAGAGATGGGATCAGAGATGGGATCAGAGATGGGATCAGAGATGGGATCAGAGATGGGATCAGAGATGGGATCAGAGATGGGATCAGAGATGGGATCAGAGATGGGATCAGAGATGGGATCAGAGATGGGATCAGAGATGGGATCAGAGATGGGATCAGAGATGGGATTAGAGATGGGATCAGAGATGAGCATTTATTCATATTTTCTAAAAAATAAAAAAACTTTAAAAACACCTCTCAGGCCACCTGCCAATCTTCGGCCCCTCCTGGGTGAACCTGTACGGCACCCCGAGGAACTACAACTACGAGAACATGTTCCACCCCAAGGAGGAGCTGAACCGCGGCATGGGCGAAGGTGTCGCCTACCGCGGCCGGCTGCTGATGGCCATCAAGACGGAGATCAAACAGGCCGGAGGGGTCGGTGGCGGCGGCGGCAGCAAAGCCGGTGCAAGGGTGGTCTCGGCGGCGCAAGTGCCCGAGGTGAAATCGATTCCTTTGTACTAAACAAAAAAGCTATAAATATTCGTTACATGTCTACTCATAAACAGTAGCGTAGTTCAGACTTCTCACGTAAATTTATATTCTTGTTTCATTTAATTAACAAATGCAGGCGGTCACGGGCAGAAAGGAGGACTACCTGTTGGCTGGGATTCTGTTCGACGCCGGGGCGATCGATGCTAACATTGGCAAGAAGGGGAAACTGCTCACATTCGAGCTGTCAATCGGTGAGGATGGGAAAATCAGATTGGGATCAGAATGGCAAATTAGGATCAGAGTCACACAGTGAGATCAGAATGGCACATTGGGATCAGAGTCACACATTGGATGAGAGTCACACATTGGGATCAGAGTCACACATTGGGATGAGAGTCACACATTGGGATCAGAGTCGCACATTGAATGAGTCACACATTGGATGAGAGTCACACATTGGATGAGAGTCACACATTGGATGAGAGTCACACATTGGGATCAGAGTCACACATTGGTATCAGAATGGCACATTGGGATCAGAATCGCACATTGGGATCAGAGTCACACATTGGGATCAGAATGGCACATTGGGATCAGAGTCACACATTGGGATCAGAGTCACACATTGGGATCAGAGTCATACATTGGGATCAGAATGGCACATTGGGATCAGAATGGCACATTGGGATCAAAATCACACATTGGGATCAGAATCACACATTGGGATCAGAGTCACACATTGGGATCAGAGTCACACATTGGGATCAGAGTCACACATTGGGATCAGAGTCACACATTGGGATCAGAATGGCACATTGGGATCAGAGTCACACATTGGGAGCAGAGTCACTCATTGGGATCAGAATCACACATTGGGATCAGAATGGCACATTGGGATTAGATTCACACATTAGATGGGAGTCACACATTGGAGAGTCACACATTGGAGAGTCACACATTGGAGAGTCACACATTGGAGAGTCACACATTGGAGAGTCACACATTGGGATCAGAGTCACACATTGGGATCAGAGTCACACATTGGGATCAGAGTCACACATTGGGATCAGAGTCACACATTTGGATCAGAGTCACACATTGGGATCAGAGTCACACATTGGGATCAGAGTCACACATTGGGATAAGAGTCACACATTGGGATCAGAGTCATACATTGGGATCAGAATGGCACATTGGGATCAGAGTCACACATTGGGATCAGAATCCTACATGCCAACCCCCCGTCAGGCACTCACGGTAATCACGTTGACGGATCTTTTGACGACGCCTCGGACGAGGACTCCGCTGACGAGGCGAGCGACTTCAGCGACAGCGCAGCGGGCGAGGACAGCGACGCGGAGTTGGAAGGCGCGCAGAACAGAAGGCTGCTTGCAGGTGGCACCGCTGTTGCTAAGGAGAAGCTGCGGGGCCAGCGCCATCAGTGGTGCCGATCGCAGAGCCGGCCGCTCATGCCGCTGCCAGCACACGAGGACTATTATCACGTGCCGTTCATGGAGCGGAAGCCGTGCCTGTACATCCGGTTTGGCCACGAGGATCACCGGCAGCGAATGCTTATCGCCAACATCTTGGACCGGCTGTGCTCGGAGTTTGTGAGCGCCGATTCGATGTGTGCGGATGTTGTGCCATGTGGGTGTCATGTGTGTGCCATGTGGGTGTCATGTGTGTGCCATTTGTGTGTCATGTGGATGTCTTGTGCGTGTCATGTGTGTGCCATGTGTGTGCCATGTGTGTGTCATGTGTGTGCCATGTGGGTGTCATGTGTGTGTCATGTGTGTGCCATGTGTGTGCCATGTGGGTGTCATGTGTGTGCCATTTGTGTGTCATGTGGATGTCATGTGCGTGTCATGTGTGTGCCATGTGTGTGTCATATGTGTGTCATGTGTCATGTGTGTCATTTGTGTGTCATGTGTACCATGTGCATCATGTGCATCGTGTGTATCATGTGCATCATGTGTATCATGTGCATCATGTGCATCATGTGTATTATGTGTATCATGTGTATCATGTGTATCATGTGTATCATGTGTATCATGTGTATCATGTGTATCATGTGTATCATGTGCATCATGTGCATCATGTGCATCATGTGTATTATGTGTATCATGTGTATCATGTGTATCATGTGCATCATGTGTATCATGTGTATCATGTGTATTATGTGCATCGTGTGTATAATGTGTATCATGCATCACCCATAGGAGTCGGGAATCGAGGAGGCGCAGGAGCTGGTTTCGCGGGAGAAGCGCGGCGCGCCCAGCCGCCTGCACGACGCCCTCCGGCGCCTCTCCGGCGCCATCCCGACGGCCTCGACGACTGTCCGCGCCGTCTGCCACGGAACTCGCGCCGGTCCGCGCACGCGACTCGACCAGAGGCGTGAACTAGCCGTCCGCCTGGCGCTGGAGAAGGCGCGCGTCAAATCCGGCGCTTTGGCGCGGCAGCTTCGGCGCCACTGCGCCAAGGCGGCGACAAACTCGAGCGGCGGCAGCGCATCGTCGCTGCGCGGCCACCTGCGCGACTGTCGCGCACTGGCAAGGCGCATCAGGGAGCTGGCCGAGGAGCCGCAGCACGCGCTGCCAGACGTTTTCGTGTGGCTGCTGGCGCAGGACGGCGGAGGCGGCGGCGGTGGACAGCGGCAGCGCCGACGGCAGCAGCAGCGGCTGGCGTTTGCCAGACTGCCGGCCAGACAGGTAGGAGGACGGATTTATGATTTATGATATAAGATTTATGACTTGATTTACGATCTGCCAATAGTGGTCTGTGATCTATCTGCCACTAATGGTCTGTGATCTATCTGCCAATAGTGGTCTGTGATCTATCTGCCACTAATGGTCTGTGATCTATCTGCCACTAATGGTCTGTGATCTATCTGCCAATAGTGGTCTGTGATCTATCTGCCACTAATGGTCTGAGATCTATCTGCCACTAATGGTCTGTGATCTATCTGCCACTAATGGTCTGTGATCTATCTGCCACTAATGGTCTGTGATCTATCTGCCACTAATGTATGTGATCTATCTGCCACTAATGGTCTATGATCTATCTGCCACAAAATGGATCTGCAGCCTTAGCTACTAAATTCCAACCCTCAGGTGTTGCAGGCTGCAGGCGAGCACGAAACCGGCCGCGACTGCGGTCGCGTGATCACGCTATTTCTTAGAAAGCCCGGACGAAAGGGCGCCGGCCAGTCGGGCTGGACTCTGCAGTGCCAGCTGAAGCTGCTACTCTGGCTGGGCCCCTTCAGGGAGGCCGCGACGAGCCTCTGGCCGGCTGTGCCCGCTGGCTACCTGGGGGATCCGATGAGGCGACGGCGGCCGCCCAGGTACGCCTGGGTGGATAGATATGGGGTGGATAGATTATGGTGTGGATAGATATGGGGTGGATAGATTATGGTGTGGATAGATATGGGGTGGATAGATTATGGTGTGGATAGATATGGGGTGGATAGATTATGGTGTGGATAGATATGAGGTGGATAGATTATGGTGTGGATAGATATGGGATGGATAGATATGGTGTGGATAGATATGGGGTGGATATATATGGGGAGGATAGATATGGGGTGGATAGATTATGGGATGGATAGATTATGGTGTGGATAGATAGTGGTGGATATATATGGGGAGGATTGATATGGGGTGGATAGATTATGGGGTGGATAGATATGCGTTGGATAGATATTGGGTGGATAGATATGGGGTGGATAGATATGGGGTGAATGGATATGAGGTAGATAAAAATAGGGAGGATAGGCATGGGTGGACGGATATGGGGTGGATAGAATCACGCGAAAAGAAAATCTCGAAAAAAGAGCATTAAAAACATTTCACTTCCCAACACCAGCGAGTTGGTGTACGGCGAGCGCACGGTGCTGGAGTTTCGAGCCTACGTGTTTATGGCGCGCAATCTGATTGGCTCGGACGAATCAGGCCTGTCCGACGCGTTCGCCAGGGTTGTCATTGGGGACCAGGTGCGAGCTTGGTGGTGATATTCGGTGCAGATGCACTAAGTTTTACAGATGCACCTATTTAGTGCACAAGCACTAACTTTATAGTTTTACCTATTAAGATACATATGTATTGATCCGATACAGACGTGTGTCAATTTAAAACAAATGCTTTTTCATTACAAATGACTTTTATCCATAGAGATGTACTTTTATCCGTACATATGCACTTTTATCCGTACACGAGCACTTTCATTAGTATAGATGCACTTTTATCCAAATGAATGCACTTTTACCAGTATAGATGCACTTTTATCCTAATGGATGCACTTTTACCAGTATAGATGCACTTTTATCTGAATAAATGCACTCTAATCAGTAAATATGCACTTTTATCGCGCAGTTAAAAAACAAGTTTCATATATTTCGAGTTGCACTCAAACTCAAACTCAAACCTACTCCAGGTGGTCAGCACTCACGTGATCCCGGAGTCGCTGAGCCCAGTCTGGGACCGCACCCTGTCAGTCACTCCGCTGATCATCTATCTCAACGAAGTGGACGTGCTCAATCATCCGCCAGTTGTTGTGGTCGAAGTTTTCGATGACGATACAATTGTAAGAGCCCGATGGTCACTGACATTTTTATAGTTCTCACATCCTTGAAAATAAAGAAATCAAAAATCAATGTTCACTTATCTATGCAGTTTAAGCGAGCACCAGTAAAAACCATCTTCTGGTCACGTAGAGTAAGAGTTTTATACATGTAGAAACAAAAACTTTTTTGTTGCTCACTTGTCAGCTTTGGTTGTCGTCTATCTGGGAGGAGTTTCCAATACTGTTGATATATTCGTTATTCGTTGTCGTCGAGTGTTGCGCCAGCATGCCTGCAGCCCTCCAGCGAATATTGATTTATTCTGGTGGTTCTCAGGTTCTTAAAGCCCCAATCGGCATCAATCTGCCTGAACCACCATCCGCAGGGCAAGTCGGAATTCCTCGGTCGCTGCTTCTGCCGGCCGCAGGTGACGCTGCTGTCCAGCCAGCAGGATGATTACCGGCCGCCCCAGCTGGACTGGTGGGAAGTCTACAGGGGCCAGCTCAATGCAGGCGAGCTGCTAGCCTCTTTCGAGCTGGTGCAACTCGACGCCAACGGCAGGACGCCAGATTTCGTCGAGAGCCTCGAGCAGATCCGGGTAGCCAGCGCGAATATCCCGAGAGGCAGCAGCGGCCGCGGCGACCACAGCGACGCGACGGTTCAGAGTCATCATCTGCCGGTGCCGCCGTCGGTGCGGCCCCAGCTGGCGCCCTACCGCATCGAGGTGCTGTTCTGGGGCGTGCGCGACCTCGCCAGGGTGCAGCTGCAGAGCGTCGACTCGCCCCGGATAGAAGTTGAATTCGGCGGGCGTCGAGTCTGGAGCGAAACCATCGAGAGCTGCAGGTTGAAGCCGAACTTTCCTAGAAACCTGAAGTGCTTGGACCTGGTGAGCGGCCAGCTCTGTTGCAGGGAAAGCAGTCACGCTGAATCCTGGGCACACACACGAGCATGTACTCAGGCACACGCTCTCACAGGGTGTACAGGGGCCCTGGCCTTCCAATCGTGAGGCATGTACACATTCTGAGGCTTGGTGTTCAGCACAAAGAGAGCAATTGATGTGCTCAACCACACTCTACAAACTTATGAGGGTACATGTATGCGATTGGGCTGGTCGTTGATTGATAGGTTAAAAACCTATTTAATAAAAATTATCTTGGCAGACTGCCAGCAACTGTAAGTATTTTGTGTTATCTAAACAAACTATATAATCATATAGTCGAATTTGGCTTTACCCGAGACAATCTCGACCCAGAATATTCAACTCTAGAAAACTTTATTTAAAGAAAGTTTTGCTTCCACTTTGTTGAACATTGTGCGGTGGCTATGTTGGGACTTCAACTGCAACGTCTATGGTACAATGTCCTCATGGATCAGAATGAAACCATGGATTGCTGGCCCGTCTTAAATTTGGGTGTCTAAAGATTCTTTAGTTGTCTATGGTAAAACGGTGCAAGCTACAGTGCTGATTTCCACTACTACAGATATTGAGCACCAGAGGCACAGCAGCTTTTACCATAGACAACTAAGGAATCTTCTGTTGTAACCCGGGTCAGTTTGGGTGCCCAGTCCCGAGTACAATATATATTATGCGTAATATACAGGCGTAGTGACGCTCTGTCTGTACTTTTATGGATACGAGCAGGCGTGACGACGCTCTACGATAATAGTTCGATCCCTCTGGTGTTGTGACACTCAGAGTTCACGCTGCGGCTCGAGGTGTGGTGACACTCTCGAGTGCTTCTAGTCTCGATACTGTAGGTTGTACACACTATATAGAGTAGCCGGTACAGTACTACTATATGCTCTCCCGGCGTTATGACGCTCTGGCAAGAACTCCCTGCAGCCTAACAAGCTCTTCAGAAAAGAATGAACTCAAGCAGCAGGCGGCTTACCAGTGGCCAAATTGCCGTTCGTACGTTTTATTGATTTGCCGGGTTGATTTGCTCGTAGGTCTCAAGCGCAGTTTCTGACTTCTTCTCAATTCTCAAAGACTCTTCTCAATTAGGCTCTTGTGTTTCTTTTATCGAAGTAGCTAATGTTGCTGTTTCTTGCGTCAAGTCTCGCGCTTGCACTCTCGGAGCACACCGAAACACAAAAAGCACACAGGGAGTGGGCAAGACCCAGAGTCGCACCATAAATAACACCCAAACTCTGGGGCAGACAGCCCCACCGGCTAAGCCCAACAAAACAAACAAACTACTCAAAAAATAGACTGGGCGCGCCGGCCAGCCAATCAAAACCCCGCCTAGGGGGGAGGGGCTGCACCCGCGCCAAAGCTGGCCCGGCCGCAGCCAACCAGCCCTGAGCACGGGGCAGGGGCACGGCTGGGGAGGGGCACGCGCAAAGCCCGGCCGGCGGCCAGACCCTGCCACGCCCGCCAACCCCCCCTAGCCAGCCTCGAAGTGCAATGCGCCCTGCCAACCGACAAGGGCGCATGCACTACACTTCAGTAGCCAATCGGCGAGAATGGGGGCTTTGCAGATCAAAATTTTACCTCTAAACCCTCGGACCAAACATGCCCTGTGCTGCCTAACAACCCAGATGCTGCCTGTGAACCGCTGGTATTGGCCGCCGCTGATGTTCCAGTGCGAGGACAGCCGGCAATTCGGGCGCACAGTACTCGTTGGCAATCACGTGGTACCGTCAGTGCTAAAGTACATTCGCAAGGACAAGTCGGAAAGGCGAGGTAGGGGAACTACTACTACTACTACTACTACTACTACTACTACTACTACTACTACTACTACTACTACTACTACTACTACTACTACTACTACTACTACTACTACTACTACTACTACTACTACTACTACTACTACTACTACTACTACTACTACTACTACTACTACTACTACTACTACTACTACTACTACTACTACTACTACTACTACTACTACTACTACTACTACTACTACTACTACTACTACTACTACTACTACTACTACTACTACTACTACTACTACTACTACTACTACTACTACTACTACTACTACTACTACTACTACTACTACTACTACTACTACTACTACTACTACTACTACTACTACTACTACTACTACTACTACTACTACTACTACTACTACTACTACTACTACTACTACTACTACTACTACTACTACTACTACTACTACTACTACTACTACTACTACTACTACTACTACTACTACTACTACTACTACTACTACTACTACTACTACTACTACTACTACTACTACTACTACTACTACTACTACTACTACTACTACTACTACTACTACTACTACTACTACTACTACTACTACTACTACTACTACTACTACTACTACTACTACTACTACTACTACTACTACTACTGACAGAGAGTAGGCACTCCGTTTTTTTCAAAGTTTATTTCCGCGTGACATATCTAGTCATTTCTAAGAAATCTAATTACATTTTATTTTTCTCAAATCCTCTTCAAGACAAGTCCGGCACTGTGTCGTCTGTTGCCGCTTCCAACAACATTGGCAACAGGAAGCACTGGAAAGACCAGCTGACGGCTGCCAAAACAGCGAAGACTCCAACTGCCGTCTCCTCCGCCGCAGGAGTGGACAATCCTTCGTTCATTCGTTAGTATCCCCACAATAACTAGGTTGAATGGCGCTGCTTTTTGAAGAATTCAGAGTTGTCTGAGTTGTCTGCGTTGCGCGAACCTTCAAAACCCTCTGATTGGTGGAAGAAATTATCGATTTTTATTGCATATCAAAATGTACATTCCAGTGTGTCACGTGATCTGGGCGCACTCGTCTTTTTATCTAAGACGTCTTTTATGACAGCTTTATTCCCGCGACCTGATTTACGCTTAAATTAGGGATTCATTTATTTTATTTTGGCTGCAGGGAGATCAACGAAGATTCATTTTAGCATAGCAACCATAACTGAACTTGCAGCCGAGCCCGAGACTGAACCGGAAGTTCTGGCGGGACATCCGGCCGGAACTGCAGACCCACCGGGCACCAGTCAGGCCGCTCAAGCTGCTCTGCCTGCCATCACGGCTGAGGCAGCCGGATCCGAGGTTGGGCAGTCGAGTGAGGCTCGAACCCTGGACCTCGCCGCCGAAAACGGTCAAGGGACGATTCCAGGAACTGTGCGTATGGCAGTGTGCCTGATTTCATCTCAACTCACCTCACCTCACCCCACCTCACCCACCTCACCTCACCTCACCTCACCTCACCTCACGTCACCTCACCTCACCTCACCTCACCTCACGTCACCTCACCTCACCTCACCTCACCTCACCTCACCCCACCTCACCTCACCTCACCTCACCCCACCTCACCTCACCTCACCTCACCTCACCTCACCTCACCTCACCTCACCTCACCTCACCTCACCTCACCTCACCTCACCTCACCTCACCTCACCTCACCTCACCTCACCTCACCTCACCTCACCTCACCTCACCTCAGTTTAACAACTAAACAACCTTAGTTACAACGCTACTCAAAGCAGAAATCCCCTCACCAAATATCCCATTATCACCAGGCGATGGATCTGAAGCTGCCACAGAAAAAGTTGCCACCGAGTCGGGAAGACCTGCTCGAAATGGACTGGTGGGGCCGCTTCTACGCGGCTATTGACAACCTGGATGACGAAGTAATTTAGACAAAACAAATAGAAATTTGAAAATGCAGGTTTTTCATGAAGAATTCATCACGAAAGTATCCATTTTTATCATCGATAATTCTCCCCATTTCAGATTGTCGATCAGGTACCCACTAGTTAGCTTAGCAAAATAGCTTACTGATTATGTGACTTTTTAATTGTTTCATTATACATTTTAAATGTTTTGTACAATCGATTAATTAACTGTTTATAGCTTTATTATTGCGTTTATTAATTACGAGTTTAATTCTTAGCATCCTACTTATTCAGTAGTTTAACTAGCATCTGCAACAGACACCAAAAACGGGTTTTTTAACAAAAATTATCTTCTTTGATTTGTATAGACCGACCCTGAGTCCGACTCGGACACAGATGAGGACATCCTGAGGGATATTGACGTTGAAATCAGGAGCGAAGGTTGGCGTTCTCATTGATGCTATGATTTCACGGAGATCCTCTAAATCAGCTCAGATTGTAACACTTCTCATTCCTTGTTTTCAAGGTGATCCAGCGGTAGAAGACAATATTGTCGACATTCCTGTAGAGGAGGTTAAGGTGGACAAGAAGAAGCAAAAGAAGGCAGAGAAGTAAGACCAATTTGTGTGATTTCTACTGTATTGTTCCCTTCAAATTCCCTGAGAATTCTTCAAGTGTTTCTTGCAAATTTTCTGAGAACTCCTTGAGGATTTTTTGTGGATAGCCGGAATAATCTAAGAATTCCATTTGAATTTTTTGATAATTCCATAAGGATTCCCTAGGGATTCCCAGTGGATTCACAGAAAATTCATTGGGACTCTCATTGAGAATTCTCTGGGGATTCCCTGGGGATTCCCTGTGGATTCCCCGAGAATTCCCTGGGGATTCCCTGTGAATTCCCTAAGAATTCCTTGGGGATTCCCTGTGGATTTCCCGAGAATTCTTTAAAGTTTTTAAAAGATTCCCTAAGAATTCTTTGTTGATGGGTATTGCCTCACGATTTCAAAAGCGACCATTCCTGACTCCTCAACTCCAACATTTCATGCGCCTAGAAAAGCAAAAAAGCTCCGCAAGAAGAGGCAGAAACTGCTGAAGAAAAAGAAGCGCAAAGAGCGCCGGTTCCGCCTGCCATTCGGCGAACGTAAAGACGCCCGAGCCGCCTACTTGGCCGAGAAGCACGAGGACGACGACGAGCAGCAGGGCGGCCGGCCGCACGGCGAGGACAACGGCTGGGTTAGTCAGATGAAGCTCTACCACCAGCCTCTGGAAGCTGTGCGGGACTTCGGCGGATTTTCGCATGCTTTCCATGTGAGCCTTTTTGTCTATTGTCTCCGGTTGCCATTTGTGTGTGCACTTTTGCCTTTGATCTTTCGAAATGCCGCCCCGTTTGATCTTTTGATATGCCGCCTGGTTTGATCTTTTGATATGCCGCCCGGTTTGAGCTTTTAAATATGCCGCCCCTTTTGATCTTTTGATATACCGCCCCATTTGATCTTTTGATATGCCGCTCTGTTTGATCTTTTGATATGCCGCCCCTTTTGGATCTTTTGATATGCCGCCCCTTTTGGATCTTTTGATATGCCGCTCTGTTTGATCTTTTGATATGCCGCTCTGTTTGATCTTTTGATATGCCGCCCCTTTTGGATCTTTTGATATGCCGCTCTGTTTGATCTTTTGATATGCCGCTCTGTTTGATCTTTTGATATGCCGCCCCTTTTGGATCTTTTGATATGCCGCTCTGTTTGATCTTTTGATATGCCGCTCTGTTTGATCTTTTGATATGCCGCCCCTTTTACGCCGCAGACTTTCCCGCTGTACCGCGGCAAGCAAGAGGACGACGACGCGCCGCCAGAAAGCCGGGCTGTCGGCATCTTCAAAGGCAATCTGTGCGTCTACCAGATTAGCCAGGCAGAGTTCGAGGCGCCCGAGCCCACGCTACCCAGTCTGTTCACCCTGCACAAAGACCTGCCGTCGAACAACCCGGTCTCTGTGCTGGTCCGAGTGTACATTGTCCGCTGCGTGGATTTGCACCCAGCTGACCCCAACGGCAAGTCCGATCCCTACCTCATCCTGCGCCTCGGCAACACCACAATCAACGAGAAGGAGAACTACATCCCCAAGCAGCTCAACCCCGTGTTCGGCAAGTGCTTCGAGCTTGAAGCAAAATTCCCGCAAGACTCCGGGCTCCAGCTGCTCGTGATGGACTGGGATCTGCTCTCCGGCGATGACCTCATCGGGGAGACCAGGATCGACCTGGAGAACCGCCTGTACAGCCGGCACAGAGCCACCTGCGGTCTGCCGATCGAGTATTCAACGTGAGCTAATCTGTACTTTCTAGGGACCAAAACTTCACTCTCCACTTCCATGAGGATTTTATGAGAACTCCATGAGGATTCTGTAAGGATTGTATAAGAATCCAGTGACGATTGTATAAGAATTCCGTGAGGATTGAATAAGAATTCCATGAGGATTGAATGAGAATTCCGTGAGGATTCCATGAGGATTACGTGAGAATTCCGTGAGGATTGAATGAGAATTCCGTGAAAATTCCATGAGGATTCCATGAGAATTCCGTGAGGATTACGTAAGCATTAAATGAGGATTCCATGAGAACTCCATGAGGATTCCATGGGGATTCCATGAGGATTCCATGAGGATTACGTGACAATTGTATGAGAATTCTATGAGGATTCCATGAGGAATCCAAGAGTCATTTGGCCGTCACACCTGGCCACCTTACAGCGGTCAGGTGTATTTCAAATAATGCTTCCTGACAAAACTCCGAAGCTAATCCCCGTCAGGTTCGGCTACAACCGATGGCGGGACCAGCAGCTGCCGTCAACAATACTGGCTCGACTCTGCCGCGAAAACGAGCTGGACCCGCCCAAGTACGAACCCGCCTACAGTCGGGTCACTGTGGATGGGCGCACCTTCTATGAGCACTCTGAGGTTGAGGATGAGGCTGGTGAGATCTGGTCCCGCCATTGCTTCCGCCCCACACTAATCCGTTTGATCCACCCACACTAATCCATTTGATAAGCCCCACACTAATCCATTTGATCCACCCACACTAATCCATTTGATAAGCCCCACACTAATCCATTTGATCCACCCACACTAATCCATTTGATCCACCCACACTAATCCATTTGATCCGCCTCACACTAATCCATTTGATCCGCCCCACACTAATCCATTTGATAAGCCCCACACTAATCCATTCGATCCGTCCCTCACTAATCCATTTGATCCGTCCCACACTAATCCATTTGATCCGCCCCACACTAATCCACTCTATCCGCCCCTCACTAATCCATTTGATCCGCCTCACACTAATCCATTCGATCCGTCCCTCACTAATCCATTTGATCCGCCCCACACTAATCCATTCGATCCGCCCCTCACTAATCCATTTGATCCGTCCCTCACTAATCCGTTTGATCCGCCCCACACTAATCCATTCGATCCGCCCCTCACTAATCCATTCGATCCGTCCCTCACTAATCCGTTTGATCCACCCACACTAATCCGCTCTATCTGCCCCTCACTAATCCGTTTGATCTACCCACACTAATCCGCTCTATCCGCCCTGCACTAATCCGTTTGATCCACCCACACTAATCCGCTCTATCCGCCCCTCACTAATCCGTTTGAGCCACCCACACTGATCCATTTGATCCGCCCCTCACTAATCCGTTTGATCCACCCACACTAATCCGCTCTATCCGCCCCTCACTAATCCGTTTGAGCCACCCACACTGATCCATTTGATCCGCCCCTCACTAATCCGTTTGATCCACCCACACTAATCCGCTCTATCCGCCCCTCACTAATCCGTTTGAGCCACCCACACTGATCCATTTGATCCGCCCTGCACTAATCCGTTTGAGCCACCCACGCTGATCCATTTGATCCGCCCTCACTAATCCGTTTGATCCGCCCTTCCCCTTCCGCCTAGTCTTGCTAGTCTTGATTACAAGCGCGCACTTAATTTTTTCACAAGTCAAGGAAATCAAGAAGGCTGTCTTTAAAAAAACTGCTCGCCCCTCTGCTCTCCCTCGGCACTTCTCAGGCAACAAGACTCAATCAAACGAGCCGCTGGCTTTGAAAGTTCTCAACAACTGGGACCAAGTGACAGGAGTCGCCCTCGTGCCGGAGCACGTTGAGTCCAGGCCGTTGTTCTCACCAGAGAAGCCCGGCATTGAGCAGGGCCGAGTGGAGATGTGGGTGGACCTGTTCCCTACCGAGCTGGGGTCGCCTCCACCTCAGGTGGACATCTCGCCCAGGCAGCCCGTAGCCTACGAACTGCGGGTCATCATCTGGGACACGGCCGAGGTGAAGCTGGACGAGACCGACCTGTCAGGGGCGTCCTGCTCAGATATCTTTGTCAAAGGCTGGATGAAAGGCCTTGGAATTGACGAGCAGGTTACTGATGTGCACTACAGGTGTGCCAGTTGGGAAATCTTCATTGATTATTATCGGGATTTTTATTTAATACTCGTATAATTTGAAGCGTCCTGAGGACAAGACTTCATCGCTTATCAGCTCCGTAATATTACACCAGAAAACACACCGTCATCACCTCAGCGCCAGTAAACACACCGCTATCACCTCAGCGCCAGTAAACACACCGCTATCACCTCAGCGCCAGTAAACACACCGCTATCACCTCAGCGCCAGTAGACACACCGCTATCACCTCAGCGCCAGTAAACACACCGCTATCACCTCAGCGCCAGTAAACACACCGCTATCACCTCAGCGCCAGTAAACACACCGCTATCACCTCAGCGCCAGTAAACACACCGCTATCACCTCAGCGCCAGTAAACACACCGCTATCACCTCAGCGCCAGTAAACACACCGCTATCACCTCAGCGCCAGTAAACACACCGCTATCACCTCAGCGCCAGTAAACACACCGCCACCACCGCACCGCAATCTACCCGCACCGACAGGTCCCTAACTGGCGAAGGCAATTTCAACTGGCGCTTCATCTTTCAGTTCGAGTACCTGAAAGCCGAAGACAAAATCGTCTACAAAGTGAAGGACAGTCCGTTTGCCATCGATGAAGAGGAGCGCAAGGCGCCTTGTCAGTTGCACCTGCAGGTCTGGGATGCCGATATCGTTTCAGCGGACGACTTCCTTGGCGGTCTCGACCTCCGCTTGTCGCGTCTGCCGCGCGGCGCTAAATCAGCTAAAGCGTGCGGCGCTTTTCAGCTTGAGCGCGACAGCGGCGTGCGCGCTATTTCTATTTTTAGAAATCGGCGCTGCCGTGGCTGGTGGCCTTTCATCGGCGAGTCCGAGGATGAGCCGGGGGAACCAGAGCTTGGCGTAAGTGCCTCGCCTACCGGTATGACTGCGTACGTATCCGTGCGTTTGTGTCCGTGCTCAGGGGAGTGGGTAGTAGTAACTGCGGCTGGCAGTACACGCGCCACTGACTTCTAGTGGAGAGACTGTCTGCATGTGCACTTTTGAGTGATACGATGCACTTCACTGCTGCAGCCTTCTGCTGAGCCGCGCCGCGCCAGGGGGGAGTGGGTTAGCTGTTGCTGAGTGTATAATACGTCAGAAGAGACTCGTAAAGCTCCCACGGAAGGGGTCAGTGATGTGACTCTCTTGCAAATTGCATGACCAATGTTTCTTGGCGTGTACATGTACTGACACTCAGTGGACTTAAATGGCTTCAGCTCCACTGTAAAGTGTTCCCCCCCCCAAAAAAAAACATTAGCGAACTAAAGTACAAAGTGTTTGAATTGAATCCTCCATCCTCAAACCCCGCAGGGCAAAGTTGACGCGGAGCTGCAGCTACTGACGGCTGCCGAAGCGGAGGCCAATCCCGCTGGGCTGGGCCGCAGCGAGCCGCAACCCTTGCCGGAGCCAAAGTAAGCGGGCCAGTTAAAAGTGGAGGGCCCAGTGTACATCTGGCTGTTGTCTTCTCGCTTATCTTATCCGTCTCGCTGCTTGGGTTAAACCGCCTGCGTGTGGATAATTGATTCCTTCGTTGACTTTACACTGAGGCTTATATAATGGGTTAGGTGGCACTGTACATTATTGTACATGTACATTGATAAATGTCTCTGTCTCTTCTTCTCCGACAGAGAGAGGGGTTAGGGTTCTCCGGTTTATCTAGTCAGAATGGATAACACTTAATCTGTTCAGTGAAGTTGAAAACCATCATCACCGTAGAGCAGGGGTCTGCAATGCGGTGCGCTAAACCTCTATCCGGCCCTCGGGTCCTTTGAAACTTAAAAAATAGCAATAGCTAAAGGTTTGTCTTTTCTCTCTAATCTCCTCTTTCTTCTCTTCTTTTTCTCTTCTCCTCTTCTCTCTTATTTCTCCTCCTCAGTCTCTCCTCTCCTCTCTCGTCTCTCCTCTTCCTTCCTCAGGTCTGCAGTTGCCATGTCCTTGAGGTAGCCCTGCCCCAGAGCATTAGCAGAGCGATTGACTTCAGCTCATTGCGCTGCAAATGACGCAGGGTTTTCCAACTCTCGCTCAGGTGCACTGGGTCCGGGGTAGCAGTTTTCAAACGTTGCCGAGTATACGAGATACCTTAGTCGATTTCCTGTTCAATCTAAGCCTCGTCGTGAAGACATTTTGAGAGTGTATGCAAAGTACGTATATTTGGTCAAGGAGGTTGTCGTCGGATTCACATCCATGAGGGCCAACCCCCAAGGCACAGACAGTGTACATGCCTGACGACTAGAAAGTCAGGGCCGCGGTACACCCTGTGTGAGCGAGTGTATGAGCGGAATAGTTAGAATTCACTCAGCGCAGGTTACGCGACGATATCGCGGAAGGCATTGCGCAGGGTGCCCGCAGCCCTCGTGCAAATATTTATTTTATTCATTTAAAACCTGGAGCCAACAACAGGCAGTGATGCTCACAACTCCAACATGCACCACACAGCCGCCCGGAGACGTCATTCAACTTCCTGTTGAGCCCGTTGAAAGCGCTGAAATTTCTAATCTGGGATCCGTACAAATGGTACCTGCTGTGGGCTGTTATCATCATCCTGCTGGCGGCCTTCCTCGTGCTCTTCATGTACTCAGCACCTGGCTATGCGGCTAAGAGGCTGCTAGGGGCTTGACGCTGCCCAACTGTTTGAACTGTCAACGACCCCCCAGAACGCCCAAAATCATGATGATTGTTGATCTTGAATTTTTCAGGTTCGAAGTACGTCCTTTAACACTACTTACTCAGTACTTAAACTGTTGTCAGTGACCTCCAGAAATGAAGTCCCAAAATTATTTTTCTAAGTGAACTCTTGACGATCAGTCGCTGTAATTTGACGTACCTCATCAGATTACTCAACCTTGGTGCATGTTTTACGTCATTTTTAAATCTATTCGAGCGTCTCGTATATCATGATGTACTTTTTTAAATAAATTCCTGCGTTGCTTTTCGACTAGACAAGATTCTGCCTCGAACGATTTTAAAAGTGCAAAGCGAAAGCCATAGACTGTGAAAATCGTCGCGTTCAGAATTTGCAGACTTGGTTGGCAGGGGGCCAAGCAGCATGCAGGGAGCGATTTTCACTTGTGCGGCTGGCAGACAGACAGGCAGGCATAGCTGTCTGAAATTCTAAAACAAACAGACTTTGACCAAAAAGCAAGCAGCAATGTCACCAAAACCTGCCAACAACGGCAATGAGAGCTCGAAACTGGAGAGCACCGAAGCATCCATGATGAGAATAACAAACGGAGGCGAAAATGCTGTGCAAAGCAGCAGCAGAACGGATTCTGTCCAGACAGTAGTGGCTGCGGTGCCCAAGCCCGGTCACCATGGCCGACAGCCGAGCTCCGCAAACAACACCCAGCAGCGGACAGGCAAGTCCGACCCTGACAGACCGAGCTCCGCAAACAACACCCAGCAGCGGACAGGCAAGTCCGACCCTGACAGACCGAGCTCCGCAAACAACACCCAGCAGCGGACAGGCAAGTCCGACCCTAACAGACCGAGCTCTGCAAACAACACCCAGCAGCGGACAGGCAAGTCCGACCCTGACAGACCGAGCTCCGCAAACAACACCCAGCAGCGGACAGGCAAGTCCGACCCTAACAGACCGAGCTCTGCAAACAACACCCAGCAGCGGACAGGCAAGTCCGACCCTGACACCAATGCCCCGTCAGCAAAGAGTGCGGGGACTTCGACCCAGCGTCAGGAGAGCAGAAGCAGCAGAAAAACTACAACTGACAATCGGGATTCTGGCGAAACTGCTGCTCCTGCTGTTCCCGATCCCGGCAAAATGAAGCAGCTGGACTCTGCAAACAACACGCAGCAGCCACCAAGAGACAAGCCAAACAGTGCAGAAACTTCCACTCAGCGTCAGGAAAACAAAAAGTTAAAAAAACAAAAGGAGGACAACTCAAACACGATGGAGTCTCCTCCGAGAGTGATTGGCAGCAGCGGCAGCAGCTCCGTTGCCACCGGCAGTCAGACTCCAACCAGCTACAATGCGACCCCGTTTCGCATGCTGGCCACTTCCAATCTTCTACCGCCAGGTAAGGAGCCGCCGCACAACCCGCACAACCAGCAGCGGCCCAAGAAGAGCGGCCGGCTCATGGAAAGCGCGCCAGCTCAGCTGCTGGAGCCGCAGCCGGAGCAGCAGCAGCAGGAGCAGACCATGCCGAGTTCAACCTTGCAGCAGCAGAAGCCGAGCGGCGCAAGCGGCAGGGAGCCAGCCAATCAGAACGCGCCTCCGTTCAGACGAGGAGCGACGTCGCTGCCAACTTCAGCGCTCAAGAAAGATACGGCTAAGAAGGGTGGCAGGTTTAACGTGCCACTTGTAGCCCCTGATAAGCAGCAGTCGGCGCAGAAGACGCCGCAGCAGCCACCGCAACAACAACAACAACAACAGCAACAGCAGCAGAAGCAAGAGCAAGAGCAACAGCAACAACAGCAGCAGCAACAACAGCAACAGCAGACGCAGAAGACAAGGCAGTCGGCCACTTCACAGTCGGCCACCGACGCCAATGGAAAGAAGTCCGCTAACAACAATTCCCCGGTCAATCTGGCCCGACCGACTGGCCGCATCAGTGCGCAGCAGCAGCAAAAGCCGCCGACGCCGCAGCGCCCGCTGCCCGCGCTGCCCTCTGACGAATACTCGCAGACCTATGCAAATTCCAAAACTCACAATGCAGAGATGCTGCCTGGCCAGAAGGTGCTTCATCATCTGCAGCTGAAATCGCGCCTGTTGCACGCGGACATCCTGCGCTTCGAAGCCGACAACCACCTGCCGCTGCCGACCAGCAAGAAAGCGGCCGCGGCTGCCAGCAAAAAGCAGTCAAAGCAGCCGCAGCCGACGCAAAAATTTTTTGACAAGCCGAAAGCTCCCGCCCGTTCGGTGGCCGAAATGGAAGCCGAGCTTTTCGGCCTGAACAAACCTACGACCGAAGCTCAGCAGTCAAAGTCTGGGAAGCAGCAGCAGCAGAGATCATCAGTGCAGAGACCGTCACAGCCGCCGCCTCCGGTGACGCCGCCTCCTCCGCCTCCGCAGTCGCCGCCGCCTCCTCCGCCTCCTTCGAATCAGCCGACGCAGCCGCTTCCGCCGCCGCAGCCGCAAGGAATTTCCGACGACGAGGGCGTCTACGAGGAGCCGATAAAACTGTTCAAGCCGATGGACAAGTAGACTGAAAATATCAGAAATCTTAATCTAATTTCTCTTTATCATTTCCTAAAACAATGATGACAAAAAACTATCAAAAGTTTCATTTTAATTTAATCAATATCCGTCTTGCTTGTTTTTTTTTCATTATTTTTTTCATTAATCTAAATTCCAAAGGCCGTATCATGTCGACAGTGGTACGATATCTTGAAATAGAGTCCAGTCTAGATTTGAAGCGCAGGAAGAGAATAAGGTATGGTGATCTCATGAAAACCATTTACTGCCGCCAGAGTTGCATAGAACTCTATGGCCAAGAGTGAACTGCGGGACACCTTGAAAGTTCTTTATGCATTCGATTTTGTCTCAGCTGGACCCATCACCTACTAATCAGAGCAAAATCTGAGCTCAGAGCTCAACGCACCTAAAAAAGAGGCCATGCGACCAAAGCTGGTGTACACGGAGATCCTCAGCCAGTCGCCTCTGCTGACTGTCATCGAGGAGAGCGGCGTGCCGGCCTGCATGCGCTTCTTGTCGCCGGAGCCCGGGTCGCACGGCAACAACAGCAGCTTCGTGTCGGAGGTGCCTGTCAGCAACAATGCGGCCGCCGGGAAGAAACAGGCGCCCGCCAAGAAGGTGCCGGTGAAGGCGACCGCGGCGAAGAAAATTGCTGCAATTCCCCCCCAAAAAGGGGCTGACTCCAAGGATAGCTTGGTCAAGACTTCAGACACTAATGATGCTAAAGAGGCTTTAGCGTCACTGCCGCAGCCTCCGCCAGCAGCTAAGGGAATGGGCGTAGCAACGGTCGCTGCGGAAACGGCAGAGCCTGGCACCAAACTTGAAGACGCCAAGGCTGCCACTGTTGAGCAGTCAGTTCCTGATGCCGGGCTGAAGAAGGTCGTGGAAGAGGCTGCCGATGCAGAGGCCTGCGCAGCCAGCAAGGAGCCAGCAGCAGCTCAAAAGGACGCCAAAGCAACCAAGTCTGACAAGAAAGCCGGAGAGAATCCTTCTAAAAGCAATTTACAAGGCAAAAAAACAATAAAAGATGCTGGAAAAAACCAAAAAAATGCAAAAAAGAGTGCTGCAGCACTTGCTGGTAACAAAGACGGGAAGAAGCAAGCAAAAGCGGTGAAGGAGGCGGCCACCGATGCGAAAGCAGCCCCTAGCGCTCCGGCAGACGCTGCAGAGGCTGCAGAGCCGAAACCGTCAGAGTCGGAGCAAAAAGACGACACAGCCGGCGCACCGAAAGACGCTGCTACAGAGCCTACCGATCCCAAGCCTGACAATACAGATGAAGAATTAAAGGAGGCTGAAGCTGCTGCAAAACCTGTCAGCGAGGAGGATGCAGCTCCGACTCAGGATTCTGGAGCCAAAAGTGCAGAAAAAGCCACCAATCCTGAGAAGTCTGCAGCGGCGGCGAAGGACGCAAAGAAATCAGCAAAAGATTCCAAAGCGAAAGCGGCGACGCCAGCAAAGAATTTGAATGGCGGAAAGAATGCCCAAAACGCAAAAGCGGCCCCCACGGTGAAAAATGCGGACAAAAAAGCGGCTAAAAGTGGAGCAAAAAATGTGGCTAAAAACCAGTCTGCCGTTCCGGTCAAGAATGAAGCTAAAGGCCAGGCCACCAAGGCTAAGCTTCCCCAGGTCCCCAACAAAGCGCCCGAGGCTCCGGAACCTGCGATAACAACATCGAACGCTCACGTGGCCTTGATCAACTCATCAGAGACTGAGACATTCGATGCGGCATCGAGCGATTCGGCGGAGCCGATGGTGGCCGCGGCTCGTCGACTGGCGGCGCATCAGGCGAAAGGCGAGTGCACGGACTTTGAGCATTTTGCCAACACAGCCGCCGCGGCTCCGGTTGACGGCTTGGGAGAGAAGCTGGCGCCACCGTTGGTTGCAATCAAGGATTCGCCGCCGTCCGGGAGTTCACAGCATCAGCAGCCTGGTGAAGTCAAAGAGCCAGTCAGAGAGACGGATGACCCCAGCAGCACAGTTGCCGAACAGAGCGAGCAGCTGCAGGCCGCCGGGTCCTCATCCGACACAGAGAATCCATCGCAGCAAGCGTCGGAGGAGGTCGAAGTGATCGAGGAAATAGTCGAAGAGGAAGTCGAAGAGGAAGAGACCCTGTCAGCCGATTCAGCCAGCCAGACAGTGGATGTCGCGGACGATGAGCCAACAAGCCAGCAGTCAACAGTCGAGAGCGTCACCTCGGAGATGCTGGAAGACGCTTTCTGTCAGTCGGTAGAGTCGCAGGATCAGGAGCAGCAGCGAGGCGAGGAAAGACAGAGACTGGCGCGCATCAAAGCGGAAGCAGTGGCTGCTGTGTGCAAATTCTTTGCCAAGAAGAGAGAAACAGCAGCGACTGCCGCAGTTGCGAAGAATTCAAAGACAGCAACGGAGCCAAGCGTGCAGCAGACTCGTGTTCAGCAAAAGCAGCAAGCTTCCCTGGAGTCGTCCTGTCCGATGCACGTGCAAATATCGGAGAAAGCTCTCGAACTATTCGAGCTGCTGGAGACGGCCTTCAACCAGCGAAAGAAACTGCGCCAGCAGCAACAGCGGCAGCGGCGACAGCAGCAGGGCTCAACTGCGACTTCGTTAAAAAACTCGGCAAACTCGTCGGCAGCGACTGCGTCGGCTGAATGCAGCCTGCACGGCGATGAGCGACGCCAGCAAAGTCATCGTCGCCGGGGGCGTCGACACGTCGACAGCGACGGCCTGGAAGATGACGACGCCAGCCGAAGCGCCGCATCGGCGACTCTTTCCGAGGCCGTCATCCAGGAGGTCGAGTTTGAAGAAGCAACGGAAGAAGAAGAAGAAGAAGAGGATGATGCAGCGGAAACAGCGCAGGAAGCCGCCTGAAAACGATCCCGGCTGCTTTTCCTTTTTCTGTTCAGTTGCTAAGAAGCAGAATTTGTTTCGAGTTGACAGTGAATCTGAAATTAAGTTCAATCAATAGACCAAAAATGCGAGCGCATTCGGCGAATGCTGCTTTCTGTACAATAAAGTGGCTGGGGACTCTTGGTTTTTGCTATTTTTTGTGTCAAAATTTTCTTTGACGGTGTTTGTCTTTGAATTATCATTTTAGTAGTCTGCTGTCTGCCTTTTAAAGTGCAATCTGAAACAAAGCATGCTCTTTTACCCTGGATTGCTCTGCTCGCTATGTTAGTGCCAACGAGAGCTAATCTAAGGTTTTCTGAAATCTTTAAGTCTATGGTAAACATGAGTCGAGCTCAGACAGATGCATCTCGTAGAACATTGAATTTGGATCCACCTACTGAAGCCCCTGCGCATGGAATGATCAAAACAACCGCACGTTGGGCAGATGGTGAGCAATGAAGCCAGCGGCCCAGGCAGCTACGGTGACGGACTCGTCATTGCGGACGGCCAACGTGTCGAGTCTCACTGAAGATGGCGCTCGACGCCGCCGCACCTCGGCTGAGACCGACTCCGACTTCATTTCGTCCAGTTTCAGCGGCTCGCTGCCTCAACAGAAGCAGCAGCAGCAGCGACCTTCCGAATGCAAGCTGGCGACTGAGGCGGCGGTGGTGGCGGCGGCAGCGGCTGCGGTGCATGGTGACAGCTGCTTGACGAGTCAGGCGCGTTCGCGGCCAGCCGCTTCAGACGATGACAGCTCGATGCTGCTGCTGTATCCGAGACCATCTCCGTCGATATCGTCGTCACCTCCGGTTATCTGTCCGATCAACGCCAAGCAGCAGCGGCCTCGTGGCGGCCCGTCAGAGTCAGACACTCTGTGGAACTTCGAAAGCAAGCCAGAGAAGCAGCGGACAGCACTGAGCAAGGGGAGCCAGTCAGAAAATCAGGGTGCAAGCATTCAAAATAAGGCAGCTGGCGAAGCCGCAAGAAATGCGACACCAAGAGACGGCAAAGTGCCGAAGAGCAGTCTGACTCAACCTCGATCGGCCGAGGCCACGGCAGAGCGCCCGAAGGTGGACTTGACAGCCATCGGCTGCGAAAGCCTCGACCCCGTGTTCGCCGTGCTGTCCCTGCTGCCAGCTCCGGAGGACACCTTCCTATCGTCCGAGTGCAATCCTCCAGCGAAACGCTCTCCAGACTCCACCGAAGTTGATGCCGTCAGTGCGGCCACCTCCTGTCCGGAAGACTCCATATCGCCTCCCGAGTCTCCTAAGACGAGAACCAATCGAGCTCCACCTCGGCCTGTAGCGAGCACCGCCGCCGTGCGGCAGCGGCAGCCAGACTGCAGCATTCTGCCAGTTGGTCGCCATCCGCCAACTCGTCTGCGACCTCGCCTGTCCCCACAAGATTCCCAGTCGCCGCCTCCTGCTGCTCATCAGGAGCTTCAAAAGCGCCAGGAGCCGCACAGCGAGTCCACTCTGTCAACAACTGCCGTTGTTGTCAGCGCTGATGTGTGTTCCACCTCGCCGAGGTCGGACAACGCCTGGGCAACTCCGCCAACAATCGTTGGCTCGGACAGCGGCTCGGACGAGGACCAGGACGAAGTGACGCTCGTGGAGTCAACCGTGCCGCTGGAGTCCCTCAGCAGGCTGAGTCGGGTCAGTCCGACGCCGCTGTACGCCCAGTCGGATCTGATCTGGGATCCCGAGCTGCTGTCCGTGCTGCACACCATGCGGATGCCGTGGCCTCACGCCCATCCGGACGACGCTCCGATGCACCGAGACGACGATCTCGCGACCAAGTCGCCGCAGGCATCCGCAGAGCCGCGGCTGCTGCCAAAGCGACTTCAAATCATCGCCGAACTGCAGGCCGAATCTCGTCGGATTCTGGCGGCGTCAAAGGCTGCCGATCCGAGCGATGCAGAGATCAGCCTGCCAACGGTGAACATTGACACCTGACTGGCTTGGCAACTCGCTGGTGGATTGTTTTTTTACGAGTTTGTCAGCCAGTTTGCTATCTGCTTGAGTTTTTATTTAATGCCGCTTGAATATTTCTTTATACATGCAACCTCTTTCACTCTGAAATCACTTTTGATTGAGTTGTTTAGTTAATTCTGAACAGAGTAGCCTTGTGTCTTCTAGCTGGCATCATCATGGAGACCAGATGGGGCTTGTGTCTTCTAGCTGGCATCATCATGGAGACCAGATGGGGCTTGTGTCTTCTAGCTGGCATCATCATGGAGACCAGATGGGGCTTGTGTCTTCTAGCTGGCATCATCATGGAGACCAGATGGGGCTTGTGTCTTCTAGCTGGCATCATCATGGAGACCAGATGGGGCTTGTGTCTTCTAGCTGGCATCATCATGGAGACCAGATGGGACTTGTGTCTTCTAGCTGGCATCATCATGGAGACCAGATGGGGCTTGATGGGGCTTGTGTCTTCTAGCTGGCATCATCATGGAGACCAGATGGGGCTTGTGTCTTTTAGCTGGCATCATCATGGAGACCAGATGGGGCTTGTGTCTTCTAGCTGGCACCGCCATGCAATCCAGATGGGGCTTGTGTTCTGTTATCGAATCCAGAAACTCGCTTCTACACAAAGCAGCTGGAAATGTTTAAAAATGCCATTCAATGCAAAGCTCGGGGCGGGTTGTAAAAGCAGACTCTGATAAGGACTATCAGGCTAAACTTAAACAGGCCAGATACGAGATTTTGGTACTGCTGTCTGCTGCCCAGATTGCAATGTCAACATTGCGCCACTGATTCCTGATATCGCCAGCCCAATGGCCACAGTTCCTGTATAACCCGGCCAGCCGGTATCCAAACTATAAACAATAAAAGCATCGCTGGTGCAAAGTTGGGATGAGCAGTAAAACTAAGGATTTTTATTGTGCTTGGTGCTGGATTACTGCATTATATAATATAGAATAGCACTGGTGCAAATCACTGATATTAATGGTGTCTGGAGACAGACTCATAAATCATAACTTGAGCGTTTAGCCTCTCTCTCTCTCTCTCTCTCTCTCTCTCGTTTGGTTAAAAATAGGTCTGCAAATGCAGTGGCAACCCAGTGTTTCTATAAACCCTGCAGCTTGGGTGCTTACTGGGAGTCAATTTCGGATCACAGCACAATGGCCACCTCCCAATGCGATCTTAAAGTCATAAAATCCTGCCGTGAGGTGAAGTAAGTCAGTTTTCAGTCATTGAGGACGTCGTTTTTACTTTGACTCTGCTCAGCTTGTCCATTAACTTGTTACAATAGTCCTAGAATTAGTCTCGAGGGACTTAGGTGCGCCAGCTGCTGAACTTTGATTCTGAAATAATAATAATTAACTGCAAGGGGGAAGTCTCTGACCCAATGGCAAATACATGCGGCTCGAGCTGCCGAATTGGCACCGACACCACCAGCTTACATGTAACTGGATCTGTTCTAACTAAGAATTCTATATCGCATCCCATATCCCATCCCATATTTCATCCCATATCCCATTCCATATTTCATCCCATATCCCATTCCATATCCCATTCCATATCCCATTCCATATCCCATCCATTCACATGGGATATGGATTGAAAGACAATATACCCCATCACATATCCAATCCCATATCCCATATCTCAGCCCATTTCCCATCCCATATCCCATCCCATATCCCATCCCATATCCCATTCCATATCCCATTCCATATCCCATCCCATATCCAATCACATATCCCATCCCATCACATATACCCACATACACACATCGCATATCCAATCCCATATCCCATATCTCAGCCCATATCCCATCCCATATCCCATCACATATATCCCATATCCCATCCCATACATCCCATCCAATATCCGATCCCATATCCCACATCCAATCCCATATGTCACGTCTCATCCCATCAAAGAAATTGCAATTTTGCCCTTACCAGCCTTAAAAAGTACATGCGCCATTTCCCCTACTAGCTCTGTTTATCGCTAAAAGATTTGCCCAGTTTCATGGGCAATTACTGCTAACCTATTAGAGGGACCGAGCGGTGTGACAGATAGAAAAATAGATCCAGAGACAGAATGGAATGATGGTGAGTTAGAGGTGGTCACAGCTGTCAGACTTAATCGGCAGGTTCTCAATTGAGCAGAATTGACAGGCGCGGGGCTGTGGGGATGCTGTGAGGCCTGGCAGGAAGAGGAGATGAAGGAGACTGGGATAGCCGCAGTGGAGTAGTATTATCGATTCCAATGGTTGGAATTGAGAACAGTGGCAATTCTGAAATTAACTGCTCTGCCATCCGTCCTTCAGATCTGCCGATTGCGTTGTTTTACTTTACCAAAACTTAAACAATCCATCACCAGTACATCTCCATAAATCTTATATCCTACACCCTTAAAAGCAAGCACCCGCAGAAACCTTCAGTAATCCATGTAAACCTTTAAGCACCCGTGGAAACCTTCAAGCATCCATGGAAACCTTCAATCATCCATGGAAACCTTTAAGCACCCGTGGAAACCTTCAAGCATCCATGGAAACCTTTAAGCACCCGTGGAAACCTTCAAGCATCCATGGAAACCTTTAAGCACCCGTGGAAACCTTCAAGTGCCAATGGAATCCTTTAAGCACCCGTGGAAACCTTCAAGCACCCATGGAAACCTTTAAGCACCCGTGGAAACCTTCAAGCACCCGTGGAAACCTTTAAGCACCCGTGGAAACCTTCAAGCACCCGTGAAAACCTTCAAGGACCGATGGAAACCTTCAAGGATCCATGGAAACCTTTAATCATCCATGGAAACCTTCAATCATCCATGGAAACCTTTAAGCACCCGTGGAAACCTTCAAGCACCCATGGAACCTTCAAGCACCCATGGAAACCTTTAAGCACCCGTGGAAACCTTCAAGTGCCAATGGAATCCTTTAAGCACCCGTGGAAGTCTTCAAGCGCCCGTGGAAACCTTTAAGCACCCATGGAAACCTTTAAGCACCCGTGGAAACCTTTAAGCACCCGTGGAAACCTTTAAGCACCCGTGGAAGTCTTCAAGCGCCCGTGGAAACCTTTAAGCACCCGTGGAAACCTTTAAGCACCCGTGGAAACCTTCAAGCACCCATGGAAACCTTTAAGCACCCGTGGAAACCTTTAAGCACCCGTGGAAACCTTCAAGCGCCCATGGAATCCTTTAAGCACCCGTGGAAACATTCAAGCATCCATGGAAACCTTTAAGCACCCGTGGAAACCTTTTAACACCCGTGGAAACCTTCAAGCACCTGTGGAAGTCTTCAAGCGCCAATGGAATCCTTCCTGATTTCTTCTCTCCCCCCAAAAAAGTAAGACAGAAATAATAAAGTTTAAATCTATAAGGTTCATATCTTCAAAGCTTCCATGCGCCTGACAACGCAGTACAAATAAGCCATAAGCTGTCAGTTCAAACTGATGCGGCAATTTATCAAGTTTCGGCAATTTCAATAAGCGACAAGCAGTTTGTTAGCGACAATAATATCAATGTAGGCACGGAATTCAGTTCGTTATGAATAGCAAAATATGATCAATTTGCCAGTTTTTCATTGCAATTAATAAGATAAAGTTACATGGACCGCTCAAGCAGAAGGACTTTTCTTCTACTTTTTTAGTTTTAGACCGTAGCCGGGTTCTGAATCTTTGCTACTGTATTAGAAGCCTTGCCACTCTCCAGTAATACTTTTCGAACTTTTCCTCGACAAAAATACGATCATAAAAGGTAAGTAGGACTCATTCATAGTGTGCAATATGCCAAAGCGAGATGAGTCACACAAGATGATGATTCCAAATCCGAGTTACCATCGCCTAGAGACGCAGTCGGTCACAGTCTCGGCCGCATCCTCGTGATCCATCGAGTGCGGATGCGACCTCGGTATGAGCATGATCACCGCGGCAACGATCGCCAGCATGTACAGCGCAAAGAATAGCCGGTCGAGCACCAGAGCCAGAGCTCGCCACTCCATCGCTGCCAGATTCCGGCGCTCCTTCTCCTTCAGGCGGCCGGTGTACATGCTCAGGTAGCGCTTGACCTCGCGAACGTCGCGCTCGAGACCTGCGTGACGCCTCTGCTGGAGCTGCAACTGCTGCTGCTGCTGCTGTTGTTGGTTCAACGGAGACGCCGCTGATTCAACGTCGGGAACGTCTGAGGCGACGTCTGAAACGGGGTCCTGAGGCGCCGCCGTCGCCGCCGCCACCGATGCCGCCACGTTTGCGGAGGAAGGCTCCGCTGAGGCCGGAGGCTCGGCGTAGTCCTCGAATTTGTTGAACCGCATTCGGGGCAACCGACGGTGCAGCTGCGGCTGCGGCTGATGACGGCCTGGAGAGGCCTGAGCTGCTGCTCCGCTGTGGGTTTCGGGACCGGGTTTGAATTCATTGGGCTGAGGGGCCTGCTAGTTGGCTGAGTGCTATGGTTGTGAGACCCAAACCGAAACTTTTCATGCACAATCAATACGTCCAATACGCCAGCATCTTCCTACCTTGTTGGAGACTGTTGTTGTTCCTGATGCTGCTGCTGCTGCTGCTGCTGCTGCTGCTTATCAGCAAGTGGGTAGGCCTGCCTGATCAAGAACATTCTTCCCAGGCCTTCAAGCAGAGCTCGCCTCAGCAACGGGTGCAAGCGACCCTGTTTCTCGGCTCGAATGTACAGGTTAATAACCAGAGTTGCTAGGAATGTGCTCAGAGTGATGGTCACCATGTTGAGGCAATAGAAGTATCCAATCAGCGGGAAAGTGCGCACCGAACTTGGCGTTGTCTCGGCTAGAAGCAGCAGCAGGATAAAGAAGGCCACGAAGATGTTCATGCCGAGCTGCGTCTTGGCCGGCGACTCCGGCGGCAGCCAGAAGATCACCCAGGTGAGACAGGAGAGCAGGATGCATGGCAGCACCAAGATGGACAGGTAGAAATGTGGATTACGGTGCATTCGAATTTTGTACTCCAGCCGTTTGTAAGTTCGGTTATAGAGCTGGCCGTTGGCGGCCTGGTAGGTTCGATTGGTGCAGCGAATCCGCGAGCGAGTCTGCCGACTGCGCATGGAGGGCCGGGTGCGGAACTCGTCCTGGCCGTCTGAGTACCACTCGTTGCTCTTGATGTAGTTGGTGAAGTCCACGTACGGGTTGGGCTCGTATTTGAACTGCTCGTACTGCGGATGCGGGCGGTTGGTTGGTTGGGTCCTGCGTCTGACACCCTCTGGACTTTGTACTGTGTCTGACACCCTCTGGAACTTTTTACTGTGTCTGACACCCTCTGGAACTTTGTACTGTGTCTGACACCCTCTGAAACCTTGTACTGTGTCTGACACCCTCTGGAACTTTGAACTGTGTCTGACACCCTCTGAAACCTTGTACTGTGTCTGACACCCTCTGGAACTTTGTACTGTGTCTGACACCCTCTGAAACCTTGTACTGTGTCTGACACCCTCTGAAACTTAATAGTAACAATAATTGATTACACCTTCCCCAATTGGGCCAGATGTGCAACCGACAGCTCAGCCGCAGCTATTGCGCGGCGCATCTGAAGGCTGCGTACGGCTTTTCAGTCCAAGGACTGGGGGGTCGCCACACACACCCTCAATTACCCCAGCTAATGCTGGCACCCATTTTACAGTTGGGCGAACTGAAGCAATGCAGAGCTAAGTGTCTTGCTCAAGGACACAAATTTTTCCAGTGGAATCGGAAATCGAACCCCCGACCTTCAAGTTGTGAGTTCGACGCTCTGACCACTAGGCTACAACCCTCTTACTAGGGAACTTAGTACTGTGTCTGACGACCTCTGGGAATTACTAAGTTTAACATCATCCAACACCTCTGATAGTGATCGTTCTCGGGAGACGCAGCAGTGTTAAGTTCCAGCTCAGCTGCAGCAGCAATCCCAGCAAAGCCAGAAGACAAAGTAAACAGTCCTCCGGGAAGCACCAGCTGCATGTCAGACACTACCGTAAGTGAATTCCGGTGTCGCCATATTTCAACGCCAATTACAGTTTTGTTTTTATTACCCAATTGGGTTGAACTTTTCACTTTAACAGTTTTCTGTCTGTCTGGGGATTCCCCGCGATTAGGCTTCTCAGTCGGTCTACACAATGCCCCAATCTCTCTGCACTTGATACTGTCAAGTTCTCCGTTGGGAGTCACTTTTAAAATGCAGGAAATAGTTTAATACTGTAGATGTTAGTGCTTGTGGAGTTGGAAATGGTTTTTAGTAATCCAAAGGGTATGTTTTAAACCGAATTGCAATGAGCTTTCATTCTCACATGGGTCTCGTTCTGAACTCCCGTCAGTCTCGTCAGTTCGCGGTCCATTTCTGTATCGCGCCAAATCCCAATACATTGTTGCCACTGTTTCGGACTTCTATGCTGGGTTTCCGGGGTGTCAGTCATTCGGAGTTGGGTTTCCGAATGTGTCAGTCATTCGGAGTTGGGGTTCTGAAGGTTTCAGTCATTCGGAGTTGGATTTCCGAATGTGTCAGTCATTCGGAGTTGGGGTTCCATAGGTGTCAGTCATTCGGAGTTGGGATTCTGAAGGTGTCAGTCATTCGGAGTTGGGGTTCCATAGGTGTCAGTCATTCGGAGTTGGGATTCTGAAGGTGTCAGTCATTCGGAGTTGGGGTTCTGAGGGTGTCAGTCATTCGGAGTTGGGGTTCTGAGAGTGTCAGTCATTCGGAGTTGGGGTTCTGAGAGTGTCAGTCATTCGGAGTTGGGATTCTGAAGGTGTCAGTCATTCGGAGTTGGGGTTCCATAGGTGTCAGTCATTCGGAGTTGGGATTCTGAAGATGTCAGTCATTCGGAGTTGGGGTTCTGAGAGTGTCAGTCATTCGGAGTTGGGATTCTGAAGGTGTCAGTCATTCGGAGTTGGGGTTCTGAGAGTGTCAGTCATTCGGAGTTGGGGTTCTGAGAGTGTCAGCCATTCGGAGTTGGAGTTCCGGAGGTGTCAGTCATTCGGAGTTGGGGTTCTGAAGGTGTCAGTCATTCGGAGTTGGGGTTCTAAAGGTGTCAGTCATTCGGAGTTGGAGTTGATAATTCCTTCCAGCTAAATGGAAGTTCACTCGGGGCGCAGGAAGTCTGACAACTAATGGCCTACGCTGAGACAGGATAAATCTACATCTCCTGATGACCAGCCTGATGAAATTCCTACAGCTAAGAAAATTGAATTCCTCCGTATTTCCGGGCGAAACTTCCAGCCGAGTAATTCCTTCGGTTGGGGTAAGCTGTCAGCTCTTTCCTTCATCTGGGCCCGTGCCCCCCCCCCCCCGGGACAGCCCTAGTTTAGCTGAGGGTTGCAAGAACCTCAACCAGCAGCTGCTTGTTCCAGGGATGGACTCAGGAGAGCTGAGTAGGACTCCGGGTATAGCTCATCACTTACCACCCACCCCCAACCCCAACCCCAGCGCTTTTCGCGCCCAGCTCTGAGTCGCCTGGAGCATTTCCATCAATTTGCCTTCTTATTCACTGCTGACTGCTCCAGATGAGAGAGAGAGAGAGAGAGAGAGAGAGACCGGAGCCCCCAGCTTCCCATTCCTCAATATAACTTTTCTCCTCTCAGACCGGGCTCTCACGGATTGCACTTTCCGCCCCGCTGCAGTGCGCTGCTGCCAGCTCGAGCTGGGGAACAACACGGGAAAAACAGAAGGGGATATAAATAAAGCCGATTCCTACGCTAGCAAAAAGATTGTAGCCAGACGATAATAATAGTGCATGAGATTAACAAACATATGTGAGCAGCGATACTAAATC
>NIVC01000948.1:12500-35000 GCA_002269645.1 Macrostomum lignano | reverse complement strand
GAAAACAATATATATTTGCACTATGTACTACTTTTACAAGCTGCCAGTTTAATGCACTACTTATACTTTCAGAGCATTTAATCCTCCATGTCAAAGGTATTTTTAAAACAAAGTGTCCAAGAAAGGTTATAAAAGCATAGGGGACAGAATTACTGTACTAAGCATTAAATTAATTAAATTTAGTGTAAAAGCTGAGGTGTTCGAACTAACTGAATGTCAATCATAGGATTGCATTGTGAGCAGGAAAGTACTAGTATACTCTCTACTGAGGTAATGTGATTCTAATTGCTAGCAAGCAGATACTAATTAGATACGTTAGAAAATCTTTGTAGTGCAGTGAATTGCTACTAATGAGTACTTTTAGTCAATCTTTATCAATTAACTCTTCGTAAAGACACAACAAGTCACGATTAAAGTAATGAACGCAAGCTAGTAGTTAAAGCTTGAGATAAGGGAATTCAGAGTGAGATAAGGGATATTCAGAGTGAGATAAGGGATATTCAGTGTGAGATAAGGGATATTCAGAGTGAGATAAGGGGTATTCAGAGTGAGATAAGGGGTATTCAGAGTGAGATAAGGGATATTCAGAGTGAGATAAGGGAGTATTCAGAGTGAGATAAGGGATATTCAGAGTGAGATAAGGGAGTATTCAGAGTGAGATAAGGGATATTCAGAGTGAGATAAGGGAGTATTCAGAGTGAGATAAGGGATATTCAGAGGGAGATAAGGGAGTATTCAGAGTGAGATAAGGGATATTCAGAGGGAGATAAGGGATATTCAGAGGGAGATAAGGGATATTCAGAGGGAGATAAGGGATATTCAGTGTGAGATAAGGGATATTCAGAGTGAGATAAGGGAATTCAGAGTGAGATAAGGGGTATTCAGAGTGAGATAAGGGAATTCAGAGTGAGATAAGGGATATTCAGAGTGAGATAAGGGAATTCAGTGTGAGATAAGGGATATTCAGAGTGAGATAAGGGATATTCAGAGTGAGATAAGGGGTATTCAGAGTGAGATAAGGGGTATTCAGAGTGAGATAAGGGGTATTCAGAGTGAGATAAGGGAGTATTCAGTGTGAGATAAGGGGTATTCAGAGTGAGATAAGGGGTATTCAGAGTGAGATAAGGGAATTCAGTGTGAGATAAGGGATATTCAGAGTGAGATAAGGGATATTCAGAGTGAGATAAGGGATATTCAGAGTGAGATAATGGGGTATTCAGAGTGAGATAAGGGGTATTCAGAGTGAGATAAGGGGTATTCAGAGTGAGATAAGGGGTATTCAGAGTGAGATAAGGGAGTATTCAGAGTGAGATAAGGGGCATTCAGAGTGAGATAATGGGGTATTCAGTGTGAGATAAGGGATATTCAGAGTGAGATAATGGGGTATTCAGAGTGAGATAAGGGATATTCAGAGTGAGATAATGGGGTATTCAGAGTGAGATAAGGGATATTCAGAGTGAGATAATGGGGTATTCAGAGTGAGATAAGGGAGTATTCAGTGTGAGATAAGGGATATTCAGAGTGAGATAAGGGAGTATTCAGAGTGAGATAATGGGGTATTCAGAGTGAGATTAGGGAGTATTCAGAGTGAGATAAGGGAGTATTCAGAGTGAGATAAGGGAGTATTCAGAGTGAGATAAGGGATATTCAGAGTGAGATAATGGGGTATTCAGAGTGAGATAAGGGGTATTCAGAGTGAGATAAGGGAGTATTCAGAGTGAGATAAGGGGCATTCAGAGTGAAATAAGGGAGTATTCAGAGTGAGATAAGGGGCATTCAGAGTGAGATAAGGGAGTATTCAGAGTGAGATAAGGGAATTCAGAGTGAGATAAGGGATATTCAGAGTGAGATAAGGGGTATTCAGAGTGAGATAATGGGTATTCAGAGTAAAGATAAGGGGGATTCAGAGTGAGATAAGGGGGATTCAGAGTGAGATAAGGGGTATTCAGAGTAAAGATAAGGGGGATTCAGAGTGAGATAAGGGGTATTCAGAGTGAGATAAGGGGTATTCAGAGTGAGAGTGAGCATTCAGACTGCAGATTTGTGAGAAATGTAGGCATCTCCACATTCCAGAAGTCACCGTTGGTGGCATCGATCATATACAATGTATAGTCATAAATATTGTACCAGGGAACTGGCTCATTGCTGATCATTAGCCAACGAATCTTCAACAGCTGAAATGGTATCGGTTGGCGATGACTGATTGCTCAAACCATCCTGTACTGTATCCTCTTCGGGATCTGAATTCTCTAGTAGTTTTTTCGGTTGCTGCTGTTGCTGCTGCTGGTGCTGTTGGTGCTGCTGTTGTTGCTGCTGGTGCTGCTGGTGCTGCTGCTGTTGCTGCTGGTGTTGTTGTTGCTGGTGCTGTTGCTGGTGCTGCTGCTGGTGCTGTTGCTGCTGTTGCTGCTGCTGGTACTGCTGCTGGTACTGCTGCTGCTGCTGCATAAGCAGGTACTGTTGTTGTGCTTGACGTTGTTGCATCTGCCTCTGCTGTTGAATCTGCTGATACGAGACGTATTGCTGTTGCTGCTGCTGCTGCTGCGGCTGCTGCTGCGGCTGGTGAGTAGTCTCTCTCAGCAGCGAGTTCGCTTCTCGCAGCAGCGTGTCAGCCCGGTGCAACATCTGCCTGCTCAGCTCCAGCCGGCTCTCGTCCGCTTCGGAATCCACTTCGGCATCCTCGGTTTCCTGGTCAGCGTCCGACATCATCGACATTGCTGGACGACCCGGCGCCGCTGCCGCCGCCGACATGAAGGGCACCGACTCCTCAGGCACGGAGGGAACTGACGCCAGCAGCTGAGATCGGCGAAGCGAAGATCCGCCGCCGGAGACCGCGTGACGCAGCGAACCCTGCCGAGAGGCTGGGCGCGAGTCCTGCAGCGGGACGCTGTCGTACAGCAGTCGCGACATCGAGTCTGAGACGCCCTGAAGGTAGCTGAGGCTGCAGTGCTGGCTATTGACCGGCGGCAGAGTGCGCGACCTGCGAGAGTCCAGTGAGTGAGAATTGAGGGCCTGAAGGTTGCAAAATATTCCGTGATTTTGCGACTCGCTACTGTTAGTAGCTGACGCGTGATGCTTCCGACTAGGTTTTGGTGATTTTCTGGCGTAATTCCAGCTTTTCACAGATTCTGATGGGTGGGGAATGGGGATTCTGATGGTGGGGAATGGGGATTCTGATGGGTGGGGAATGGGGATTCTGATGGTGGGGAATGGGGATTCTGATGGGTGGGGAATGGGGATTCTGATGGGTGGAGAATGGGGATTCTGATTGATGGGGAATGGGGATTCAGATGGGTGGAGAATGGGGATTCTGATGGGTGGGGAATGGGGATTCTGATGGGTGGGGAATGGGGATTCTGATGGGTGGAGAATGGGGATTCTGATTGATGGGGAATGGGGATTCTGATGGGTGGGGAATGGGGACTCTGATGGGTGGGGGAATGGGGATTCTGATCGTGGGGAATGGGGATTCTGATGGGTGGGGATCTTATCGGATTGGATTCGGATGGCTGGAATGCATATTTTTTAATATTTTAACTATTGATGATGCGATCTAACTTAACCTGAAAGGGTGAATAGAGTCCATTTACGATGCTAACTAACATAACTAAAGTTTATACACGATGCGGAACTTAAATTTATCCCAGCAACCAACCGTGGAATGCAGCTGGCGTGCTCCATATACGTGCTCTCCATCGTGCCAACAGAAGCCCGCTGAGCACTCCGAGTCATCAGGCTGCCAGCGCCCGTTGTTGTCGTGACCGACCGGCCCAGAGCGCGCAGCTCCTCGTACGTATTGTCATTGTCCTGGCCCGAGGACGCCTTCTCATCCACCTGGACGGTTGTGATGCAGAGGCACTGCGCCAGGCAACCGGGAGGCTCCCGTTTTCGGCGCCGCATCGCTGTGATGGGTCGAAGATCATATTGATTAGCTGAGGGTAAAGTGTCATCTGCCACCAAAACAGAATACTATCCTTTCTACTTCTATCTTTGAGCTTACTTTCTACTTAGCTGTTTGCTAAATCTCATTGGCGGGGCTTCTACCGCACGCCGAAACTCCTGTCCCTTTTCTGATCTCTCATTGGCTGGGGGGCTTCTACGCTACTCCATAAACTCCTGTCCCTTTTCTGGTCTCTCATTGGCTGGGGGGCTTCTACGCTACTCTATAAACTCCTGTCCCTTTTCTGATCTCTCATTGGCTGAGGGGCTTCTACGCTACTCCATAAACTCCTGTCCCTTTTCTGGTCTCTCATTGGCTGGAATTCTTTTTTATGGCTCCGTCACTTCAAAGAAACTCGCGTTTTCGGGCTCAACTCCTAAAATAATATAGAAATTAAACATCGTACACAGTAATTTCTGTATTAAAATCACTATTTATCACTGTTAGTAGAGAAGAACGAACTCACGCTCAACTATTTTATGCAGCTCAAAAAAATTAGCTAGCTAGTATTAGGCTTGTAAATATTTATTCCATACTTGATTGGGCTGTATAAAGTCTAAATTTATTGAAAGAATGAAGCTTGACCCAGCCTAGACCTAATCAAGTTACGGAGCCGCTTATGTCTCTCTTGTCGTGCCATAAAAGGCTATTTATCGATTAGAGAATGCGCAACACACAGGATTGGAGCTTGTCTAGGGGATAGTCATAAATGCACTAATATTATTAGTCTGATGAAGAGGCGTCATAAAAGCTTGCTTTAACATTTAGGAGCAGGTGTAACGGGGTATTGGAGTTCAAGAACAGAGTCGTGAATTGCGCAGCATATTGACATTGCTATTGTAATTTGAATAGTAAACTCGGGAATTTGTTGTTAAGCTCCATTTTGACAACCGGTATGTTCTGATGAAATTTCTTAATCACAGTGCAACAACAAGGCGCAGTTCAGCCCGCGCACTCACCAACATAGTAATTTGCCAGGAAGCAGCGAATGCAGAAGGCCATGTTGATCAGCAGTGACAGTGCGAGCAGAGTCAGAATTCCGATCACATAGTCTGACCGCGCGAACTGCAGCACTGAAAGAGGCGAAAGGTAGAGAGGAAGTCACAGGGGTCAGAGAGGGAGTCAAAGGGGGTCAGAGAGGGAGTCAAAGAGGTCGGAAAGGGAGTCACAGGGGGTCAGAAAGGGAGTCACAAGGGTCAGATAGAGTCACAGGGGGTCAGAAAGGGAGTCACAAGGGGTCAGATAGGAAGTCACAGGGGTCAGAAAGGGAGTAACAGGGGGTCAGATAGGGAGTCACAGGGGTCAGAAAGGGAATCACAGGGGTCAGAAAGGGAGTCACAGGGGGTCAGAAAGGGAGTAACAGGGACGCCAGAGAGAGATAGAGACATCCCATTGCTCAGTCAGTGAATGGGAGTTAAACGGGAAACACAGTCGACTGAGATCCCAGAAGGATCCTCATCAGTGAGCAAATTGGCGGAAGGAGCGAATCGCAATATAATCTGCCCGTTTCGCCTACCCCAACTGAGGGCAATAAATCCTCAATCTGGGGAACATAATGCGCCCATTATTTACGAACTCACCGAAGCGTACAAGGACGGAGGGCGCTTTGGGGCGAGGGAAATCGGGGCGGGGATTTCTGTGCAATGATGCGGCTTCCTTCGCGTGACGCTCTGGCTGGGAGCTTCAATGAGTAACAGGGAGTTTTATGTAGTTAACGTTTTTCCCCCACCTAGCTCTGGTCTCTTCCTCTCTCGCTGTTGTTTAGGAAATGAGATCGAGCTTCCCGTGTTCGCGCTGTCCTCCCCCGACCCCTGATCGTGTTGCTTTTTGGTAGAACAAGAAGGGAAGCCATTCAAGAGGAAATATGAGTTTATTTTTTTTTATTAGAGGCAGGGGGTTGTGTGCAGCACTTTAAGCGACATAGGCACACAACCGGCGAGAGGCATTACTGCCCATTCCGCCGACTCCCCTGAGCAGGCACACAAGCGCGCGGATACGTACGCAGGCACACACTCACACAGGAGTGTACAGCGGCCCTAACTTTATATTATCGTTAGGCATGTACACTTCACTGCGCCTTGGGGGGTTGGCTCTCAAGGCCGTTAATTGCACGAGCAGAGCCAAGCCGAGATTCCAATTCAGCCCCAAATTAATGTGACTGCACTTGGAATCGAGCCTGGGTCGCTGGCACACCAGAGTAGCTGCGCTACCGCTGGGCTACGGCCCCCCTGAAATATGAGTTTAGATTGGTGCAAAAAATTCAACGGTTGAGATTGAACTCAGCAAAATATGATTCTAGTAGTAGGTTAGGGTTAGGATCAGAATTAGGTCAAGGTCTAAATTTTGTTTAAAATATGTACTGTTATTTAACTAGCGATAGTTTGTTTAAACAAATTGTTTAATTTAATCGAGAGTATATATTTTATTAATGATATTATGTACAAGCGTTTAATATTAATAATGATACTAATAATGTTTCTTTCAATCAGTAGTTTGTTTGAATCAGTCAATTGTTTAAATAAATCATTTGTTCAAAGCAATAGCTTTTTAAAATAAATAATTTATTTTATTCAATAGCTTATAAAAATTAATAATTTGTTTAAATCATTAGTTTGTTTAAATTATTAGTTTATTTCAATTAGTAATTTGTTGAAATCATTAGTTTGTTTAAATAATTAGTTTATTTCAAGCAAAAATTTGTTAATTTGTTTGTAGGTTTAAATCGATAGCTTTTCAATAAGTAGTTTCTTTAGTTTTAAATCATTAATTTGTATAAATTACTTGTATAAGTTACTTTATTTCAATTAAAAATTTGTCGGAATCAATAATTTGTTTAAATCAATAGTTTGCTTAAATCAATGGTTCATTTAAACCAATTATTTGTTAATTTGTTTAAATCGATATAGATTTTTTTATTTGTAGTCTGTTTAAATCAATTAATAGTTTGTTTAAACCAGTAATTTATCTAAATCCTGCTCTAATTGAAACAGTTTGTACAGGTAGCTGTGTATGCTAAGCATATTGAAACCATGTACTAGTACGACAAATGCAAAACCACCCAGCAACTGAAAGCCGCTCACAGTTGGGATCCACTTCCCGAGTGCCGTCCGGCTGCTGCATGGGGCCGGCCGGGCCACCCGGACTTTCCAGCTGCTTCTCAGAGGTGGAGCCGCCCACGGACGTCGTGTCGTCAGCTTAAAATGTTGGAATATCAAGGTGGCTGATTAGTTATCAGTATGAATACTACTTATTATAGACAATTATAAGATACGAGTATTCTATGTGATGCAGATACGTTAAAAAATCATTTTCGTTGTTGATAATTTAAAAATTGAGAATAAGTACCACAGCTTACCAAGGATGTGGGTACCACAGCTTACCCAGAATGTGGGTACCACAGATTACCCAGAATGTGGGTACCACAGCTTACCCAGAATGTGGGTACCACAGCTTACCCAGAATGTGGGTACCACAGCTTACCCAGAATGTGGGTACCACAGCTTACCCAGAATGTGGGTACCACAGCTTACCCAGAATGAAAGACAAACTGCAGACAGATGCAACAACCAGAAGCGTTCTGGTTGCGGACGGACGGATGAAACAACCTTTTTTACCTGGCTATAGGGACAGACTGGCTGTCTTATATCCCCTTGGCTTGCTAGGCAGATCCTCGAATTCCTCATTAGCGAAGGGCTTAGGGAAGCGAATCAGGTGGCAATCTAAACACTGTCTCAGACCAAAACTTGATGGATAAGTTTGTTTTTTTAATCGAACGGTTCGCCGGCTGAAGCGGGCGCAAGAGTACTTCAGAATTCTAAGAAACATCCAGAGGGTACGCAAGGCTGGGTATGCTTGGCCCGCACCTGGGGCAAGGTTATTACACACATCGCTAATGACCCTCAAAGCATCATCTGCTTCCCAGTCTCCAACCCCCGCTGAGGAAAATTAGTGCCCAAGCAAGAAGTTCGGCTGCAGGCCAACTTGGGAGAGTGAAAGAGAGGAGGGTAAGACAGATTGAGCGGGGAGAAGTGCAACAGAAACTGGAAAGGAGAGAGTGGACAGAGTCTCAATAGGCTAAAGAATTATGGTTGCTACCCAGTTGAAAAAGGGAATGGGCAAATGCAGGACGTTGGACAATGCTTTGAGGGTGGTTCTTGAGCAGTAGTGGAGGCACAAGGACTGACTTAAAATTAGATGGACATTGCACAGATGGAGGTGTTTCGTCTGTTGGCACTAAATTGGCTGTCTAACCTTTCAGTAAACTGGCAAAGTGCGTATCGAGTTAAAAAAAACTCATGGACACTACTGTTCCATGAAAATTGTAAGTAGTTTACTAAAACAGTAAGGTTTCAAAAATTGGTAAGCACTGGGCAGTGAGTCATCTAAGGCGGAGGTCTCAAGCTTTATCTTCACCCTTATGCTATCCATGGAGTGGAACCCATTCAGGGACTCCTGGAACAGACCTACGGACTGGTAGATTGCGTATCCGGTGTTTAAATTAAGAGAATAGTGTAAACATCTTGTTAATATCTACCAGTTCGCTAAGTCCTGCGTTCCCTGAGCTCACAAACTAGCATATGCTTTTGCCGCTCAGAAGGAAGTGAGTGGAGGGTTCAGCAAAGAACTGAAAAGAATGAATGAAAGTGAAAGCGGAAGTGCGGCGGGCAGGAGAGGCCGGGATCTGCAGTGCAGCGTCTACCTTGACCAAACTTCACCTGCTTTGGGCTTGCATATTGAGAGATGACAGAGAGAAGAAAGAGAGAAGAGAGGCCAGAGGCAGAGGAAAAAAGTCGAGAAAAGTTGCCTTGACAACCGACTAATCCTTTACGCTGCCAGACGTAGCATTGTAGTTGCAGCTGGGGCTCTCTGTCCAGGCACCCTCTCCCCATCCAGGAGTCTGGGCCAAGTACTTAGCTATATATCTGATGCCTAGGCACACAATTCTATGCGTATGTACGAAGACCAATACTGCAAGTGCTAACTTACTGTTAATATTTTATATCAACTCGTCAGATTAAGGCAGTGCTCAGTTAGTTAGGCTTACAGACTTAAAAACTAAAGCTAGCCATTATCCACGTACGGTATATGATGCAAGTCTGAGGACTGCGACTAAGATATTGACTTCCATCTGCCCGCAGGTAATTGAGTGAGTGCTGCATCTCCGGTCTGCTCTGTGCGATTCCGCGGCAGCTGCGACGGATTTGAGGATAAAAGTGCAGGCCGGCATATAAATTGGGAGTAATGAACTAGTGTGAATTCTAGGATGAACTAAGATGATTTAGAATGAACTAGAATGAACTAGGATGAACTAGGATGAACTAGGATGAACTAGGATGAACTAGGATGAACTAGGATGAACTAGAATGAACTAGGATGAATTCTAGGATGAACTAGGATGAACTAGAATGAACTAGGATGAACTGGGGTGAACTGGGGTGAACTAGGATGAACTAGGATGAACTAGGATGAACTAGGATGGTCTAGAATGAACTAGGATGAACTAGGATGAACTAGGATGAACTAGGATGAACTAGGATGGTCTAGAATGAACTAGAATGAGCTAGGATGAACTAGGATGAACTAGGATGAACTAGGATGGTCTAGGATGAACTAGGATGAACTAGGATGAACTAGGATGAACTAGGATGAACTAGGATGGTCTAGAATGAACTAGGATGAACTAGGATGGTCTAGAATGAACTAGGATGAACTAGGATGAACTAGGATGAACTAGGATGAACTAGGATGAACTAGGATGAACTAGGATGAACTAGGATGAACTAGGATGAACTAGAATGAACTAGGATGAACTAGGATGAACTAGGATGAACTAGAATGAACTAGGATGAACTAGAATGAACTAGGATGAACTAGGATGAACTAGCATGAACTAGGATGGTCTAGAATAAACTAGGATGAGCTAGGATGAGCTAAAAGAAGTGAGCCATGAGAGTCTAAAAATAGAATCATGGAAGGTACTCGTAGTAAAGAAACTGCTGGGCCATAAAAGTTTAGTTATAAGACGCGCTACCCAGCCGATCCGGTAGGACACCTGTGCAAACAGTTGGGGACATTCTAAACTTGCTTGTTGTCTTGGCGGCAACTCTTTTGAAGTTAGACTTTGCTTTACCGCTAAAGATCTTTTTACTGCTTTACAAGGTTCAGTTTTAATCATAATAAACCTTACAATCAGGTGGAACACTGTGATTGACAGACTTCTCTAGGTGGCGTGACTTAAACAATGGGTAGCCAGACGACATAAATATGAATAATAATCAGTAAGGAATCTTCTTTTTGGGCGACGTTTTTTTCTCCCAGACAGAAAAAAAACTGGAAAAATACTGCTTTAATAAAAAGTTTGCAGTTTTGGCGATGAGCAAACGCACGTACGATTCATAGACATTGAGCTGTCAATGAGGACTTTTGATAGACCAGAGGCGCTGCATGGATGTCTGAGGCGCCAGATTGATCTACTGACGATCAGTTTGATATCTGAGGCGCCAGTTTGATATCTGAGGCGCGAGATTGATATCTGAGGCGCGAGATTGATATCTGAGGCGCCAGTTTGATATCTGAGGCGCCAGATTGATATCTGAGGCGTCAGATTGATACCCAAGGCACTAGATTGATATCTGAGGCGCAAGATTGATACCCGAGGCGCCAGATTGATATCTGAGGCACCACATTGATATCTGAGGCACCAGATTGATATCTGAGGCGCCAGATTGATATCTGAGGCGCCAGATTGATATCTGAGGCACCAGATTGATACCCGAGGCACCAGATTGATATCTGAGGCGCCAGATTGATATCTGAGGCACCAGATTGATACCCGAGGCACCAGATTGATATCTGAGGCGCCAGATTGATATCTGAGGCACCAGATTGATACCCGAGGCACCAGATTGATATCTGAGGTACCAGATTGATATCTGAGGCGCCTGATTGATACCTGAGGCGCCAGATTATTACCCGAGGCGCCAGATTGATATCTAAGGCGCTAGATTTATACCAGAGGCACCAGATTGATATCTGAGGCGCAAGGTTGATACCCGAAGCACCAGATTGATATCTGAGGTTGATATAATCCCACTGCAAAACCCAAACTTGCTTTGCAATGCACCAAACTGAACTCACCTCTAACAGTAGTTGTAATCATTTCCACCGTCTTCGCAACGGCTGTAGTTGTCGGCTCCTTAGCAGTGACCGGAGGCGGAGGCGGCGGCGGTGGCATCTTGTAATGGCTGAGCGATACCGGGGTGCTCCTCTGACCGCGAAACTTGCAGTACCACTCGCCAGCCAAGCGTTCGACTGACGTGTCAACGAGAAGCTGAACAGTCTTGGCACCATTTAGCGGCAGAATCTTGCGGCACTGCGTTCTGGGCGGCAGAAGCTCCTGGTGCATCACCTTGCAGGTGGCGTCGGCCTGCATCACGCAGATCGGGTTGCAGTCGCCGAAGCATTTCTGGCTGCGAATCGAGTCGTCCTCGGGCGCGGCGGCCGGACAGTAGAACTGGACTTCGTGCGCATCTACGGCGTCGCCTCCGTTTGTGACGTCGCAGGACAGCTGGATGCTGGGCAGGGTGACGTTCACCCGGATGTTGACGCCCAAAGTCTCTGAGGCGGCTGAAGCTGTTAGGAATTTGAGATTTGAGACTGCATCTGTAGCCTTGGTCTTGGAGGGCATTGTGTCACGACAGGTCAGACCCAAAGGACCAAAAGACCTGACTGAAGATGCACTACTGGAGGTCAGCTTCTAAGAATCTAAGAAATGCCATCACTTTTCTGTCAGTGGCTCTTGGTGAGACAGTTAAAGGCCTGAGTGTCAGGCAAAATCTCTAAATTGAGAATTGCAGCATAACTATACTCCCTAAATCATTCACTTGGGTCAGTAAATCGATGCAAGCCAAGGTTGACCAAAAGCCCAGATGATTGTAAAATTATGTATAAGGGCAATCATCTGGGCTATATGCACGGTACGTGTGTTCGGTACAAAAATATGAAATAAATAAGAGTTATAAGAGTTATTCCAGCATTTCAGTTTTTTGAGATGTTGAATATATTTTTCTCAAAGGAAATTAGTCTGTAATTTTAGAGGAATTTTTTTCAATCGTATAAATATTCCAAAACTTGCGCGAAGAATACTGTGAAACTAAAGTGCTTTTCTATCTAATTGCTATAGTTGTCTCTGTGCAAGGAAAGGTGCAATAGTAATTGTCAGGGTTACAAAACAGGCCATTAAAACTGCTTAAACTACATACAGGAAAATCTGTTTTCAATTCGTCAAAGTTGTCGAATCACGTGAAGTCTTGTTTAACTTGGAAATTCAGAAATTGTCCATCAACCATACGCATTGTACACCTTCTCCTTTCCAGCTTCATCTTGCTCATTTCGCAGCTTGGTTGGCGAATCGCGAAGCCTCAGCTTGCGAATTCGCACAACTAGCAGCAGAACGGCAGCCAGCAGAGCGAAGACCAGGCAGCTGCACACAACGATGATGACCAGCAGGTTCTTCGACGTCAGCACCTCCTCATGCGGCTTGCCTGTGTTGCAATCAGCAGGCGGGATTGACTTCACCGCTGGCGGATTGACAGCTGGCTTACTGGCGAGTCGCGCCTGATCCAGCAGTGCCAGCGTCTCAATCTGACTCTGGCAGCTTTTTAAAATCGGGTACATGGAATTCATATACCCTTTAGCCTGATGAGACAGAGGACTATGGTATCGGATATACAGGTACTCCAGCGCTTTCAGAGACCTCTTCGGATCGAAGCAGGCATTGGAGGGGAACAGAGTGTTGCTCATGTACTCTTGGCAGGCGGCGCTGCATCCCATCGAGACAAAGCATTGGTGTCTCCACATCGCCATGTACACAGGCTTCAGTCCATCGCCAGTGATTAAACCGGTGATGTTGCAGCCATTCTCAATATGAGGGGTAATGCCTGTGTCATTCCAGCAAGGATTGTAGCCGTGAATGGAGTTGCAAAACTCAAGCTTGGCTAGCGGACTAAGGTGTATATTGTTCGGGTAGTAGTGCATAAATGATAGGCACGTTTCATCGTTGCTGCCGTAGCCAAAAAGTACCGAATGGTTGTTTCCTTTTGTGCTGTAGTAGCACTCAGTCTTGATTTCGTCTCCTCTGCGATATTCCACTGGCGGGTCGAACAGAAGCACCCTAGGTACGTTGTATTCGTAAGCGTGAAGCGGCACCAGGTCTTGTACAAGCGCTCCGTTCCGCCATAGAGAAAGCCGGCCTTTCGTAGCGTAACTTTGCATGTAAATTGATGCGGCGGTAATGTACCGAGTCTCACTGTGGAACGATCTGGTGCACACTGACGGGCAGGTGTGGTTATAGTTGACCACAGTACGTCTCGGCGGCAGGATGAGTTCAAGCTCACCGTACGTCAGCGTTCCCTGATCGTGGGGTCGTAGATTGCTTGTGAAGTAGATAGATAATCCAGCTTCGTTGATGAAGCCATTCGTTTTCGCCGGTTTCAGGCTCAGCATGCCGTATTGAAATCCTTCTCCGCCGACTCGAAACCCGGAGAATCTACTGAAGCACTCGCCTTCGTTGCCTTCGCCCCACAGGTTGATCAATTCGATGCAGTTTGGGTAGGAGCCCATGTAGCATTGCTGAGGTGAGTCAAACAGAGCCTGATCGGGTTTCTGCGAGCAGCCGTACATAACCATATGCCTTATGACGTTCTTGTTGACCATGATCGGCCGCGATCCGATCATGTGAACCGGAGAGGCGGTGTTGTTCAGTTCGAACGCCTGGCAAAGATGCATTTTCTCATAGGTCGGCACAGCGGTGGGTTTGACGGTAAAGTTCCTCACGGTCACACCGGGTTCTTCCATTGCTGGACAGCTGAACGCCTTCGGGCACTTGGTCCATGAGTTCTTGCATGCGGCGGAGTCGATCGGGCAGATGCCGGGGTGAGAAAGTCCAGTCATCCTCGCCGGAGCCGCTCCGACCGTCCACACGCAGTCGGGATCTCCGAGCTCTTGGCCATTCGTAAGTCCGTCGCCGTCCGAGTCCTTGCGGCACAGGTCGGCCGTCCACTGTTGTCCGGCGGCTTTGAAGTCGAAGCCGAAGGGGTTTTTGTCGTCGGACCAGACGGCGCCGTCCCGACACGGGTTCGGGACGCGGTCGCCGTTCGGGATACGGGATTCAAACTCGATATGAGCCATCGCGAACTGCAGCGGCACGAGTGCCGCCACGAGAACTTTGAGCACAGTCTTCATGGTCACTCTGGCAAGTCAGTGTCGTCAATTTGGACAGATGCGGGATAAAAAGGCTACTCTAAATTTTCTCCTCACTTTTATAGAGAACGGCTTGTTTGGCAAAGCAATTAAACTTGTTGTCAAGTTGTTTTGTTGTACTTAATCGTCTGTCGCACGGTAATTAGTGTCCCAGACTGTCGATGCAGACACTTGTTTCAAGTTCGCTTGGACTAAACCTAAATCCCGCCCTAAACAGTCCAGTTTGGTTGGTATATTTTGCAAGAATGTGTTTTAGTGCTACATTGGTGCATTTGCTCTTATGCGCTGGTCTGGAACTTCGAAACCTCTTCACATTGTTATAGCGAGTAGTAATTTGTCTCGGATTACTGGAAAAACTGGTATCGCGCAGTGTCGCTCAAGTGCCTCTCAGAATTTGTGGCGGCGTTGTTGAGCGCTTTCTTTGTTTCAATAATTACAGCCTTCGCTGGACAGCTTCATCTCTCAAAAACTGGTTGAGACTATTTTTCTTTAAATGTCTTGTTTAGTGCACCCTATCTGAAGTGGCTAATTGCTCAAGTAAGTTTATGGCAATGACGTCTGGAGGTAAACGCATTTTGCTTCCGTGCTTGCCTCCCGCAACAGATAGACTCCATAAAAATCCTTTGCTTTTCTCCTAAGACAAAGAGTTGTAGCATGTCTGGATCTCGAGCAAAATGAAGTTACTGGTTTGACATGGGAAGCCACAGAATCTTTCACAACGAGGCGAATAAGGATCCCACATGGCTGATTAATAAAGCACACACACACATCAATTTTTCTGCTAATGAGCAGCAGTCCATGAGCAATGCTGTTAAAAACTCAGGGTGTACAAAATAAGCCAGAGCTAAGTTAAACTCCAATGTGATTTTGAAAATTTTGGAACTTTAAGAGAACTTCCTTGGTTTAGACGCTTTTTCAATTATCATTCTGATGTTTTTCTGACCGCCTCGGGGAAGCTGCTTTCTGCTTTCCATCAGAAACAGCTTCTGCCCTCAGCCTCTTCTAGTTGCATGCATGCTAGAAGGAAACTCGTGTCCAGGGAAGCAAAGGCCTGCTGCAGGATTTCAGGGAAAATGGATACTATGAGGGACGTCGACCGACCTCGCCGCCACGCTGACAAGTCAGCCGCAATAGTTATAAAGATTGTCCAGCATTTTATTCACTTAACTGACTGTCACGGGGTATCCGAGATGCGTTCGTGTTTTTCCTGACCTCAGTCAGTTTTCTTTGTTATCGGCACAGCATGCAATCGGCACACTTTGACCTCCGTGTTGTGCATTTCAACTGACTAGGCTTAAGGATAGGGACTCGGCTAATGGACTGATGAGGCACTGTCTGTCTGTCTGTCTGTCTGTCTGTCTGTCTGTCTGTCTGTCTGTCTGTCTGTCTGTCTGTCTGTGTCTGTCTGTCTGTCTGTCTGTCTGTCTGTCTGTCTGCCTGTCTGTCTGTCTGTCTGTCTGTCTGTCTGTCTGTCTGTCTGTCTGTCTGTCTGTCTGTCTGTCTGTCTGTCTGTCTGTCTGTCTCTGTGTGTGTGTGTGTGTGTGTGTGTGTGTGTGTGTGTGTCTGTCTGTCTGTCTGTCTGTCTGTCTGTCTGTCTGTCTGTCTGTCTGTCTGTCTGTCTGTCTGTCTCTCTGTCTGTCTGTCTGTCTGTCTGTCTGTCTCTGTGTGTGTGTGTGTGTGTGTGTGTGTGTGTGTGTCTGTCTGTCTGTCTGTCTGTCTGTCTGTCTGTCTCTGTGTGTGTGTGTGTGTGTGTGTGTGTGTGTGTCTGTCTGTCTGTCTGTCTGTCTGTCTGTCTGTCTCTCTGTCTGTCTGTCTTAGTGTCTGTCTTAGTGTCTGTCTGTCTGACCCATAGCTGGAGGGGCGCAGAATCGATTGAATTTTTGTAAAATTTCTAATTATTACTAACAATAAGCACAGAAGTCTCATTTAATTAGGCTCACCAAAATCGATGATCACCGGAGTGCAGACCAGCAGGCAAAGGTGCGCCCGGAGCAGTGAGGACATCGACCTGACAAACTTGAGTTCTTTCTGTTTCATTCGAGGGCAGAGAGAAGTGAAAGTCTGGTCCGATGCTTTTAGTCTGTTGCACAAGTTTTTTTCACTGCCTGATTTCTGTTAATACAGTTTATAATGAGTTGAGGCTTCGGAGTCAGCTGAACTGCTCTCTTGAAGAGAGTATTGAGGGTGGAGAAAGGCTTTCTGTGGTCGAGGCAAACATTGGCTGAGGCCATTAAACATTGAGGTGAGGGGAGGAGAGAGACAGCGGGGAGAAAACAGCGGGAGGCGGGTAGGAAGGCGAGACAGACGCGCGGGGGATCTGTAGAGCTGACAGGGGTAAGTGAGGACCTGGCCAATGATAGATCTGCCTAGGACAGAAGGGGATTAGCGAAATTCTCTCCCCTTCCCTTTACTCTAAACCCTCAGCATGTTTCTCACATTGAAAATAGGATTGCATTGTGTTATTACCTCGGCCTGTACGCGACTGCGGGCCAGACAGGACTGGAACTGACTCTCTCTCTTCTCTCTCTCTCTCTCTTTCTCTATCGCCCATTTTTCATTTCCCCTTTCCCATTTTTCTCTGTCTCTGCGGGCTGTCTGCCTGTCACCTCCCCCCTCCCTGTAGTCTCCTATGGCAGTCGCAGCCGCAAAAACGGGTGACGCACTGCAACCGCATGCCGCTGTCTCAAATCTCTTCTCAGTCTAGGGAGGTCCCTGGGAGCAGCGCGCCCCCCCCCCATGTCAGCTCCCCAAAAAATTCCCACAAATATTCACAATCGACCATTGTCCCGCCCACGGGGGGCATTGGGGATGGAGCAGCTCACACAGCTGACAAATCTGGTGGGCAAAGCAAAGCAGGAGTTCTGAATGGGAGCCTGAGGTCATGGCATGCTTGTACTGGCCAGGCCATGAGGTTCCCCCCCAACCTCAACATGCGCGAAGAACTGCAGCGAGGTTCTTCTTAGACAGCAACGGGGCGTCTTTTCGTAAACTTTGCACTTTTTCTCAGGCATCGGCGCCTGTCCCTTCAGTGGGAAAACTGTTTTCTGTCAGTGCCATTCAGTCTGCAGATTAAAGATTAGGAGGCTCTCTCTCTCACACACACACACCATGTGGCAGTCGCTGGACCTTCCGTTAGTAATACCAGCTTATTGTGCCATAATCAGACTACAATGATCAACGCAGATCTGGGGACCTTGGCCAGTCTGACAGATCAGGTCCTGTCTGTTTGGTCTGTCTGGCCCATTTATCCCTGACGGACGGACAGACAGACGGACAATCGGCTATAGGCAAAAACACGAGTGAATGAATTTATTGTATTAGTATTACCTGCAGGACAAGTTATGCTGACAGGCCAAGGACTACCAAACAGAGTAAACTGGACTGGGAGCTAACTTCATCACCAACTATTTTAGATGAAGACCTTCTCAGACTGGCGGACATCAGCAGGCAGAAATGATCAATGAGCAGAGCTCAGGAAGCGACTGGAGCGAGCGAACTTTGACACCTTCAGATGGCTATAAGATTGAATAGGTGCTCAACCCCTGCAAGTCCGGGGCTGTTGACATGCGGATGTGGCGCTGACTACCACAGAGAGCTGTTCACGCGTTTGTTTGACTTAATGAAAATTAGTTGTCAAAGAGAACCTGGGCAATCAATCATCCGGCTTCCAGGTGCTATGATAGAACAGCTCTCGGGTCTGGCAGGCTCTTTCTCTGCAATTTAATTGGATTTTCAATGGACAATGACCTCGTCAGCACTGGCCTGCCTGGCGTGGCAGATTTTCTGCTAGGCGAGGTGAAATTCCATGCAGCCATGTGCAATTATTCATGAAATTAAAATGAGGCTTTTCTGGGATACTGAAAAGCCATTGCAATTTTAATCAGATAAAAGAGCTAGAAAGCATCGATTGCTACTGATAGTAGACTGGCGCTGGAAAACTGCCGAATTAGACATGACAGCTTGTCTGTCTGTACTTGTGTCTGTCTGTCTTTTCTGCCTTCGTGTAGTCATAGTGGCTGTCTGTTCTAGTGTCTGCTTTAGTGTCCCTCTGTCTCAGTGTCTATCTTAGTGTCTGTCTATCTGTCTGTCTTAGTGTCTGTCTATCTGTCTGTCTTAGTGTCTGTCTGTCTGTCTGTCTGTCTTAGTGTCTGTCCATCTGTCTGTCTTAGTGTCTGTCTGTCTGTCTGTCTTAGTGTCTGTCTGTCTGTCTGTCTTAGTCTCTGTCTGTCCTGGTGTCTGCCCGTCTATTTATTAATAATTTGTGTAGCAACTGTCTGTCTGTCTTAGTGTCTGTCTATCTGTCTGTCTTAGTGTCTGTCTGTCTTAGTATCTGTCTGTCTTAGTGTCTGTCTGTCTGTCTGTCTTAGTGTCTGTCTGTCTGTCTGTCTTAGTGTCTGTCTGTCTGTCTGTCTTAGTGTCTGTCTATCTGTCTGTCTTAGTGTCTGTCTGTCTGTCTGTCTTAGTGTCTGTCTGTCTTAGTGTCTGTCTATCTGTCTGTCTTAGTGTCTGTCTGTCTTAGTGTCTGTCTGTCTGTCTGTCTGTCTGTCTTAGTGTCTGTCTATCTGTCTGTCTTAGTGTCTGTCTGTCTGTCTGTCTTAGTCTCTGTCTGTCCTGATGTCTCCGTCTATTTATTAATAATTTGTGTAGCAACTGTCTGTCTGTCCAATAAGCGTTCTCTCTGATTGCGACACGCCGCTAACCTAAGCGGGGCTCTACTTGGCCTCTACTTGGCTTGCCTTTTGCCTCCCAGCACTCAATGACTGCCGCACAAGGGGTTACCAAGAGTGCTGCAACCAAGAGGCAGCCGCTCGGCGTCACAAATTTTAAAATGGTCCACCAAGTAAAAAAATTGGTGAGGGAGAGAAGCCCCTCTTTCTACTTCAGAAAATTGACAAAAGCTTTCCAGGCAGGCTTTTTGGATTCCGCAATCTGCGAAAAGTGTTTTTTAATTACAGCCAAACACCGGGTTGGTTTGCGACTTCGGCTTCAACTTATAACAGCTGTTCGGCTCTCTGTCTGAAGTTTAAGTCGCTTAAAACAGCTGCAAAATAATCACAGATGGATCTGCAGTTCAGTCTGCTGTGCAAAGTCTCTGCACAGAGTTGTTGGAATAAACGCGCCCTCTTGCAGATAACCTCTGGTAGATACCCTCTGGTAGATACCCCCTGTAAGATACCCTATGGTAGATACCCCCTGGAAGATACCCTCTGGTAGATACCCTCTGGTAGATACCCTCTGGTAGATACCCTCTGGTAGATACCCTCTGGTAGATACCCTCTGGTAGATACCCTCTGGTAGATACCCACTGGTAGGTACCCTATGGTATATATCATCTGGTAGATACCGTCTGGTAGATACCCTCTGGTAGATACCCTCTGTAAGATACCCTCTTGCAGATACCCTCTGGTAGATACCCTCTGTAAGATACCCTCTGGTAGATACCCTCTGTAAGATACCCTCTGGTAGGTACCCTCTGGTAGATACCCTCTGTAAGATACCCTCTGGTAGATACCCTCTGTAAGATACCCTCTGGTATATATCATCTGGTAGATACCGTCTGGTAGATACCCTCTGGTAGATACCCTCTGGTAGATACCCTCTGGTAGATACCCTCTGGTAGATACCCTCTGGTAGATACCCTTTGGTAGATACCCTCTGGTAGATACCCTCTGGTAGATACCCTTTGGTAGATACCCACTGGTAGATACCCTCTGGTCGATACCTTTTGGTAGATACCCTCTGTAAGATAATCCTTAGTTGCTAATCTTCTGTTAGCTATGCTCCGATGCAAGACAGCCTTAAAAATGACAACGGCCAGCAACTTGTGGCAAATCAAAGTTGATGCATTTTGTGCTACAGATTAGCAATTGATCAAACAAAAGCAACACAGGGCAGAAAAAGCAATTTCTATAAATCAATAAAAAATCACAGAACATTGGCTACTCGCATTTTCTGCTCCTTATACCGGATGAGGAGCAGCCGGAGAGAGTTGTGCTGCATCAGGGCTCGGAACGAGTCCAGGCATGCGAGACCGCTACGGATGAGCAGGATTGAGTAGTACGATGTGTAGTACACTGACAGCATGATGCTGGCTGTGCACATCACCACGATCTTGTAGGTGTTGAATATGAAGATTGCGTAGGAGAACACCACGCCCATGAAGTTGGCAAACACCATGATGACTGCCCGAAAGAAGTCGAACAATATGAATGACAGGTCGAATATCTGCAAGCAGATGAGCGGCAGCACCAGCAGAGCGTGCAGGAAATTCTCTGTCCGCTTGCTCGCCTCGCGTATGACTCGGGAGGTTCGATAGTTGGCCCTGGATATCTTGATCACCATGGCAATTACCGATGTTAGCAGTCTCTGGGTGGCATGCCGACCACTGCTACCGGTGGTGTGCAGCAGCCGGTTGATGTACAGCAATGCGGGTCGGAGAATGTAGGCAGCCAAGACCAGAATGATCAGTATGGATAGGTACGAGGTTCCCTGGATAGACCGAACGATACTGCCAGAGCAGAGCAAAACAGACTTCAAGGCATGCATGGCGGTGCTTTCTTGTGACTTCCTCGCTATTTTAAAAAGCTTTAAAAAACTGAGATTGTTAATTATGCTAAGAAGGAAAGCAAAGTTTTTCGATTTAAGCTTTTTGCCATAGATGTGGTCTAAATTTATTTATAGAAGCTTTCTAACCTCACCAGAAAGTTGCTATCACCCACCCAATTCTGCCTGCCCCTTCCCGGCTTGTGATTGGCTGGAGTTAGTCAGGAATGATCATCCATGCCTGTCCCTCAACCCAACCAATTCTGCCTGCCCCTTCCCGGCTTGTGATTGGCTGGAGTTAGTCAGGAATGATCATCCATGCCTGTCCCTCAACCCAACCAATTCTGCCTGCCCCTTCCCGGCTCCGGCTTCTGATTGGCTGGAGTTAGTCAGGACTGCTAATCCATGCCTGTCCTTTAACACACCTAAATAGCTCAAACGGCTCATAGTTCTCTTCTAATTAGTCCAGTAATCCATTAAAGCTAGAATTGAGAGGAAATATTAAACGAATGGTAAATTTCTATATAGCCTTCCTGCACTTCATCTGGTCTATACTAATAATAATAATGTCAATCACTAAAAACGTGGGTCTCTCATATGCCTAGTGGGAAAATCCCGCGGCTGGGAAGCCTCCCTTCCTCGCATGGAGTCAAGAATGATTAGGATCGGGCCTTGGATCAGGCTGAGCAGAGGGGGATTTGTCAAGATTCAGTTTTTCCCCTCGCAGCCAAGCCTTTGCGGTCCCGGCGCAAATCTCATTTTCTCCCCGATCTCCCGAATAGACTGCGGGCATCTCAGCCGAAAATTCAATCTCATAGCTGCGAGGGGGGGCTTTGATTGTCCCAAAGAAACGGCTGTGACCGCCCTGCGGTCTCGGCGCTTTCCAATCCGAAAACTTATGCCCCACATAATTTTGTTAAGAAAAATACAGTATTGCGCCCAGCCCTTGACAAAATCTGGAGGCTAGATATTTTCGGGGTGGGTTTCACGTCCCTGCCTCCAGTTCACATGTATTTAGAGGTCCCTGGCTGATTTTTGGGCGGGTTTCAGGTCCCTGCTTCCAGTCCACGTGTATTTAGAGGTCCCTAGCTAATTTTGGGGTGGATTTTAGGTCCCTGCTTCCAGTCCACATGTATTTAGAGGTCCCTGGCAGATTTTTGGGCGGGTTTCAGGTCCCTGCTTCCAGTCCACATGTATTTAGAGGTCCCTGGCTGATTTTTGGGCGGGTTTCAGGTCCCTCCTCCCAGTCCACGTGTATTTAGAGGTCCCTGGCTGGTTTTGGGGTGGGTTTCAGGTCCCTGCTTCCAGTCCACATGTATTTAGAGGTCCCTGGCTGATTTTTGGGCGGGTTTCAGGTCCCTGCTTCCAGTCCACATGTATTTAGAGGTCCCTGGCTGATTTTTGGGCGGGTTTCAGGTCCCTGCTTCCAGTCCACGTGTATTTAGAGGTCCCTGGCTGATTTTTGGGCGGGTTTCAGGTCCCTGCTTCCAGTCCACATGTATTTAGAGGTCCCTGGCTGATTTTTGGGCGGGTTTCAGGTCCCTGCTTCCAGTCCACGTGTATTTAGAGGTCCCTGGCTGATTTTTGGGCAAGTTTCAGGTCCCTCCTTCCAGTCCACATGTATTTAGAGGTCCCTGGCTGATTTTTGGGCGGGTTTCAGGTCCCTCCTCCCAGTCCACGTGTATTTAGAGGTCCCTGGCTGATTTTTGGGCAAGTTTCAGGTCCCTCCTTCCAGTCCACATGTATTTAGAGGTCCCTGG
>NIVC01000948.1:0-10000 GCA_002269645.1 Macrostomum lignano | reverse complement strand
CGGCCAAGCATCCCGAGCTGCTGACCTGACTTCCTGCCGCTGCACCAGTTTAATACGGGCTTGGGTATTGAAATTCAATCGTAAATTTTGTCTGTTTTGAGAGAGGAAGATTTAAGTGCTTTTAGTCTGGTTAATCAGATCATATTTTTGAGACCATTTTGGTGCATTGGGTTTTGACTATTAATAATTCAGTAGAACTTTTCAGGGGGATTTCAGGCCGCTCAGTGAGAACCAGCACGCCTTTCGGGCAGGCCGGTCCACGGAGAGCGCGCTTCATGCCTTGGTCGACATGCTGGAGAAAGCCGTTCTTGGTAATGGCTACGCTCTCGCTGTCTTCCTCGACATTGTTGGAGCCTTAGATAATGTCCTCTTTGAGGCCTTTGACAGAGCTCTACGTGCTAGAGGAACCCACCCGCACCTCACCCGGTGGATCATGTATATGATCAGCCACCGCACTGCCACCCCACACCTGCTGGGCCACCAACGGACGGTAACCGTCTGCAAAGGCAGCACCCAGGGCGGTGTCCTCTCTCCAGTTCTCTGGAACATGGTCATCGATGAGCTCCTTCAGGACAGCCATCTGGACCTCATCCTTAAGGTCGGTTACGCCGATGATGTTACAGCCGTAGCATCCGGACCGTCACCCGAAACCCTTAGGGATCTTCTGCAAAACTTTATTCGCTCTGCTGAACAATGGGCGGACAGGTGCGGCCTCAGGCTCTCTGAGACCAAAACTGTCGCGATCATATTCACCAGCAGGGTCAACTGGCGTATTCGCCCACTAAAGCTTTACGGGGTGGAAATCCCATCCTGCAAGCAAACCAAGTGTCTCGGCGTTACGCTGGACCACCGGCTGAGCTGGTCCACCCACGTCCAGGCCAAAACCAAAAAAGCCCTCGCGATTCTTGCGCAGCTGCGCAGAGCCGTCGGCACCACCTGGGGCCTCACCCCAAAACGGCTCTGGTGGATCTACACCGCAATGGTCCGACCGGCCGTTACTTACGCCGGCCTGGACTGGACCAGCGCCTTGCAGATTAAAACCTGCTACGAAGCCCTTAAAAAGGTGCAGGGACGCGCGTGCCGCATTATTCTGAATGGCCCGCTCTCTGCTCCCTTTGACGGCCTCAACGCCTTTCTCTGCCTCCCGCCTCTGGACATCTTTGTCCGTCGCGAGGCTGCTAAAACCACCCGCCGGCTCATCGAGGCTGGCGTTAGCTTCAAGCCACAAAGAGCGCAAGCTCCTGCCGCACTCTGACCTGAGCCTTAAAGTTCTGGAGGAGAGTGGGAATGCGGCTGTCCTTTCGGACGCTGAGCCGCGCTCCCTCAATCAACGCTTCAAGGTCACTATCCCCTCTAGGGAGAACGCCAACGACAGCTGGGCCCCTCAGGAGGCTCACTGCTTCACTGACGGATCCTCCAAAGACGGTTTATCCGGCTTTGGAGTCTGTATCCTTATCAACGGCCGCGTGATCGCTACTCACGCCCAACACACTGGCAGACTCTCCAGCGTCTTCCAGAACGAAGTCCTTGCCATCAGCTCCTGTGCAGCTGAGCTCTACTGCAGGGACTTCAAGGACAGAAGAATCTTCTTCCACTCTGACAGCCAAGCCGCTTTGCAGGCCCTGTGTCACATCACTACGAACTCCCGAACAGTCCGCGACTGTATCGGGCAGCTCAACAAGCTGGCTCGGAGGAACACCGTCCGGCATACGTGGATCCCAGGACACGCTGGGTTCAAAGGTAACGAGCTCGCCGACTCCCTCGCTAAGGCAGGCTGTTCCGGCTCGCCCCTTGGCCCCGTGCCCCTGGCCCCCATCCCCGCCACGGTCATTAATCGTCAGATTAACGACTGGGCGGACATCCTGCACTTGTGCAGATGGGATGGTATCTCCAACTGCCGCCAATCTCGTGCGGCAGTGCCCAATCCGTCCCTCAAGCTGCGAAGAATCCTTTTGAATCAAAATCGAAAAGATATCTGCGCTCTCACTATGACCTTCACAGGTCACGGTTGCTTTGCCAGGCACTGTTTCCTCCGAAGTTTTCGCCGGAGTGAACTCTGCCCCTTCTGCAGCCTCGAGAATGAAGATGCCAAGCACTTCGTCTGCTACTGCCCGGCCTTCAACCGAGACCGGCTCAACCACCTCGGGCCCAACCCGTCCCTGGTTGACGTTTGCCGGCCCGAGAACATCCCACGGCTCATCCGGTTCCTCCGGGCTACCAAACGAGCCACCGAAGACAACGCTGCAGACAGGACCGGCAGACCTCCCTGACCGGCCCCGCGCCCTAGCCTTTGCGGGTCTTTCAGGGATTAGCGGAATGGGCGACGCTCGCCTCCCCGCTGCGTCTTCGGACCGCCCTGCAGCTAAGTCAAGTAAGTCAGGGGGATTTCAGAGCAACGCAGGAACACGAAACTCAAGAACATGGTTTCAAATTTTGCTGCGCACCTTCTCAAGCAAGAATCAAGTCGCCAGCCCTCGGGACCGTCGAGATATTCAACGATTCTCCCAGAAGGTCGGATTTTTCCCATAAGCGCCAGTGTATTCAGTACACCTCTGTGCGCCAATCAGCACTGCGCCTCAGTGCGGTCTTGTCAAGTCTCCAAATTTCATCAGCACGTCCACCACATGTGTCTGCATCACCTCTGCCTTGGTTGGTCACCGGCTTCCACCCCGGTGGAGCTTCTGGACCTTCAACAGGAGGCACCAGGTGACTATGAACACCCTGATGCGAATTTCTCTAGTTTTGCTGATCAAGCCCCGACAGTGGGCAAGCCTCGACTGCTGGACATCCTCAGCTAGTCTCTCAAGCATCAGCTAGTCTTGCCAGTTGCAGTGGACAGTTAAAAAATCAGTTCGCCCTTTTTAAGCCACGCCAATCTCCCTCAGCACTTCAATTGGCAGTGAAATCTGGCCTAAGCTGTCATTCAACAGTCTCCACCCACTTACTGAAGAGAACAGAAAATTCAGTGTCTAAAAACTATTTAAAACATCACGTGACAGTTTTACTAAATTGGCGAGGCCCGGGTCAGTGCAGATGGCCGAATTCGAGTCCAGACCGTGGTGGCAGATTTTCAATTGCAGAAATTGCTGTGTGCGTGACGGGCAAGGGACACTCGCACAGACTGAGACCTGCTCACACCAGGCTCCCCCGCCCAGCTCTCAATCACGGATGTGGCCGACTCGGTTTCCAGCCTCCAAGCCCCAGCTGGGCCGTTCCTTCCGCCCTTGGAGGCAACCAAAAAAAGGCACGATAAGAGCGGATATTTTTATAGATAGGGCAGGCTGGCCACTGCAGTCAAGAGCCGTGTGTCTGATTTCTAGACAGCAAGATAAATTGTGCCTCACTGGCCACCAGCATTGGGATATGAATACACTGAGAGAGATACGGGAGAATTTAGGGGGTGCCGAGTGGTGAGACCAAATTGTAACGACTTGCAGGATAAAATGCGGGAGACTGGAAGGAAGGCATTGGGGAGGGTTAGTTGGGGCCAAATTAAGCATTCCAGAGTGGCGGATTCGGGAGTTCAGGGAACTGGTGGGTTGTGGGCTATTCGGGGGTGAGACTGATAAAAAAGTGAGATTGACTGAGTGAGAGTGAGAGTGAGATTGAAAATGAGAGTGAGAGTGAGATTGAAAGTGAGAGTGAGAGAGTGAGAGTGAGAATGAGATTGAAAGTGAGAGTGAGAGAGTGGGAGTGAGAGTGAGAGAGTGGGAGTGAGAGTGAGAGGGAGATTGAGAGTGGGAGTGAGAGTGGGAGTGAGAGTGAGAGTGGAAGTGAGAGTGAGAGTGGGAGTGAGAGTGAGTGAGAGAGAGAGAGAGTGAGAGTGGGAGTGAGAGTGGGAGTGAGAGTGGGAGTGAGAGTGGGATTGAGAGTGGGAGTGAGAGTGGGAGTGAGAGTGGGAGTGAGAGTGAGTGAGAGAGAGAGAGAGTGGGAGTGAGAGTGAGAGTGAGAGTGAGAGTGGGAGTGAGAGTGAGTGAGAGAGAGAGAGAGAGTGGGAGTGAGAGTGGGAGTGAGAGTGGGAGTGAGAGTGGGAGTGAGAGTGGGAGTGAGAGTGGGAGTGAGAGTGGGAGTGCGAGTGGGAGTGAGAGTGAGTGAGAGAGTGAGAGAGAGAGTGGGAGTGAGAGTGGGAGTGAGAGTGGGAGTGAGAGTGGGAGTGAGAGTGAGTGAGAGAGAGAGTGAGAGTGGGAGTGAAGTTCAGAGTGGGAGTGGGAGTGAGAGTGGGAGTGAGAGTGAGTGAGAGTGGGAGTGAGAGTGGGAGTGAGAGTCAGAGTGGGAGGGGCACAGGCGGCAGTGCAGTCAGCAGATTGCATGGGCAGACGCACCCCACACTTGAATCCCGGCTAGCAAAGCCCATTTTTGTGAATTCGCAAAACTGTTTGCTCTGCAGTCGGCAGAAATTTTATTGCCAAGAACCCCGGTGCCCCCCTCCAAAAATTGTTTTTTACGATCACCTGCACACGGAAGAATCTCGGTTTAAGTGGCGCAGCCCCGTGTGGAGCTGGGGCTTTTAAAGTGCATTTGATCGGTGGCGTGAATTGCAGATGTCGGGCAGATCCGTGACCGGATTGCTAAACTAAGAGAAGCAGCACTGCCCCCACCCTGCTGACTTTCCCATCCAGTTCGCGTTCTGTGTTTATGCAAATTTGGGGTGGGAGGAGCTGTTTTCTAATTTTGCGCAGTTTGTGAATGCGTTTGACAATGTGATAATTGAAGCTGAGTGGCGGCGAGTATTAAGTGCAAAAATGATAGTGACAGTCGGAGGGGTGCCATCTAGATGGATAGAGTGACAGTGAGTAATAAATAACAACAGTGGGTGACAATTATTGAAAGATAGAAGTGCTAGAAAGAGTGGAAGGGAGAGTGACAGACCTGAATGAGAACAATAGAGTGACAATAAGAGTGACTGACCGTAAAGGGTGACAGAAGAGTGACAATAAAAGTGACGATAAGAGTGACAGCAAGAGTGATGGTAAGATTGACGGTAAGAGTGATGGTAAGATTGACGGTAAGAGTGATGGTAAGATTGACGGTAAGAGTGATGGTAAGAGTGACGGTAAGAGTGACAGCAAGAGTGACAGCAAGAGTGACGGTAAGAGTGACAATAATAGTGACAATAATAGTGACAATAAGAGTGACAGCAAGAGTGACGGTAAGAGTGTCAAGAAGAGTGACAGCAAGAGTGCTAGAAATAGACACCTCAAAGAGTACATGTGCCCTGTTAAGAGTGCTAGTAAGAGTGCTAGAAAGAGTGACAGTCTGCATAAAAGCCGAATAGGATCGAGACAACTAGAAAATAAAATGATCAAATCGAGTAAAACAATTCCAGCGGAGAGTGCACTGTGTGAGTAAGTATATTTGATGTCAGTCGCTGTCAGGACGCCGCAGACCGCATGTCAGCCAGTCAGCCGGTCTCTCTGGTGGCACTCGGGCAGCAGGGAGTCGCACCTGGCCGCAGTCAGCAGCAGGCAGGCCCAGAACGCGGCGGCCAAGATCAGCCAGCAGGCAGGCACGGTGGACTTTGCCGCGGTCTGCCAGGCCGAGCCGCGACCGCCGTTCTGCGACGATCCGGTCGGCTGAGCAGGCGGCGAGTGATGGTGATGATGGTGAACAATTTCGTCGGCCGGGAACAGGTCCAAGTGGTCGCTGCACTCCGATATGGTGGTGCACTTTGAGTTGCGAAGTCCGCATGACGAAGTTTGAGGATCGCGCGGCATCAGGAAGGTCTGAAATTGAGCGTTTGATGCAGAGGATCAGGATTTGTTGTACTGTTTAGGGTGAACTCATGTACTAGATTGAAATTGTACTAGAGTGACTAGAGTGACATTGTACTAGAGTGACATTGTACTAGAGTGGCATTGTACTAGAGTGACATTGTACTAGAGTGACATTGTACTACTAGAGTGACATTGCACTTGAGTGACATTGTACTACTAGAGTGACATTGTACTAGAGTGACATTGTACTAGAGTGACATTGTACTAGAGTGACATTTTACTAGAGTGACATTGTACTAGAGTGACCCCTTGTTTAGGAGTGACTTGCACAGATTGGTTGTGCTGACTTTGATAGCTTCTTAGTCCCACAGAAAGACATTCTGCACTACTGTAAAGACAGGCTGCCAGCCTGGCTCACCCCGCTGCAGCTGCCGCTGCTGCCCTTGGCTGACTGCCTGCCGGACAGCTGCTCGTCTCTCTGCTGCTGCCGACGCTTCCGTCGGGTTCCGGCGTCGCCGAAGCCGCCTTCGCCGTTTGCCGGTCCGTTTGTTGTCGCCATGGCAACGGCGAGACAGCAAAAGATCGCCAGGGTGCACTTGGCCATCCAGATGTCCAGCGCGCTAATTCGACCGCGAGCAGTTGGCTGCCAGTTGAGCAGAAGGATGTGCAGCAGGGCCAGGTTGATGAGCAGCCGAGTGCTTCGATCAAAGAAGTACAAAGTGGCGAAGGAGTGAAGCAACAAAATGAGCGACAGGCAGTACTGGCGCAGGGCGTCGCTCATGTCGTCCAGGCTCGACTTAATGCAAATTCGGGTCCAAAATTCGAACTTGCGACCTTGTTGAGGTGGGAAGTGGCATTGAGATAGCTAACGATCCACGGCTGACGATGAAAAAAAGTCAGGGCTTATGGAAGGGCGCTCACCATCGCTACTAATTGGCTTCGACAGCCGATAGACAATTGCATGCCTCCCAGCTGACTCCTTGAAGCTGCAGTTGTGCTGATGATGCTGACCCAGTGACATGTGCACTGACCTTTGGCCGCGAGGACTCGCTGGAGTAGGTTAGAAGTTGAACTTTGCGTTATTCGCAGGTGAGCTTAAATTTCCTCTGCTCTCCTCAGCTACTTTTTATAGATTTAGGCTTGAATTCTCTTTAAGTTAAAACGTTCAACTTCAGGTCTAGGCGTGGATTTTCTCCCCCAGCAAATGTACATTCAACTTGATGTCTAGGCCAGGATTTTCTCTCCCCCCAGGAAATGTACATTCAACTTGAGGTCTAGGCCTGGATTTTCTCTTCAATCCCACGAAATGTACATTCAACTTGAGGTCTAGGCCTGGATTCTCTCCCCACGAAATGTACATTCAACTTGAGGTCTAGGCCTGGATTCTTCCCCTCCACGAAAGGTACATTCAACTTGAGGTCTAGGCCTGGATTCTCCCCTCCCCCCCCACGAAATGTACATTCAACTTTAGGTCTAGGCCTGGATTCTCCCCCCCCCCCACGAAATGTACATTCAACTTGAGGTCTAGGCCTGGATTCTCCCACCCCCACGAAATGTACATTCAACTTGAGGTCTAGGCCTGGATTCTTCCCCTCCACGAAAGGTACATTCAACTTGAGGTCTAGGCCTGGATTCTCCCCTCCCCCCCACGAAATGTACATTCAACTTTAGGTCTAGGCCTGGATTCTCCCCCCCCCACGAAATGTACATTCAACTTGAGGTCTAGGCCTGGATTCTCCCACCCCCACGAAATGTACATTCAACTTAAGGTCTAGGCCAATATTTTCTCTCTCCTAAAATGTACATTCAAGTCACCTTCTTCGAACACGATGCTGCACAGAGTGTCAGATAGTGGGTACTGCAAGGCCGGACCATCGCACCGGACGGTGGCTCGGTGCCTTGGAAAAAAATAGTGCAATTTTTGCTTTTACAACACATTTTAGCTTGAATTTCGGTGAAGCAGTTACGAGTAGACAGATAGCAAGCGACTCACCAGACTCTGTACACAATTGCCTTGGCAGTGAGGCCCCCGGCCAGCGTCATGTACAAGGTGTTTTGCTCTTCTCGGAGCGACCGGGCGTTCAGGAACACGAACCTCGGAGTCCACAGTTTGTCCCTATTCAGTGGGATGGCCTCCAGCGAGTCGGACATCATTTCCAGGAAGCGATGGCTCCAGCGCAGGTCCAAGGTGAACGATACGTCAATCTCCTGAGCGGTTGGTTTCAACAGGGCTTTGAGCAGTCAGCAGTCAGCACCAGGAAACACAAAAACACAAGAGTTCACCACACCTCCCAGAGCCACTTACATTATTTTCCAGCCGGGCTACTTCGCCAATCCCAATGGAAACGTTGAGAGACCCGGATGCGTCTGTTGGACTGACCTCCGGGACGTCCATGTTCATGTAGAGCATCTTGATGCTCTCCTTCAGCGACTCGGTTGAGGCTTCTCTGCAGTGTGCCAGTGATTGATATTGTACAAGAGTGACATTACAGTAGAGTGACATGTATCTATCTATCTATCTATCTTATCTATCTATCTATCTATCTATCTATCTATCTATCTATCTATCTATCTATCTTATCTATCTATCTATCTATCTATCTATCTATCTGTCTATCTATCTATCTTATCTATCTATCTATCTATCTATCTATCTATCTGTCTCTCTATCTATCTATCTATCTATATATCTACCTACCTATCTATCTATCTGTCTCTCTATCTATCTATCTGTCTCTCTATCTATCTATCTATCTATCTATCTATCTATCTATCTATCTATCTATCTATCTATCTATCTATCTATCTATCTATCTATCTGCCTATCTATCTATCTATCTATCTATCTATCTATCTATCTATCTATCTATCTATCTCACAGCTAGAACTGTAATAAATTGAGCTTCCCCTAATTGCACACCGGGTTGCGAGGGCATACGAATGACCAGCAATAAAGGGTAGCCGCAGGTACAGCAGGAGATTCAACCAGTAGTTTACAAGCACAATTTATGCTCTCGAACGGGCCCTACGGTTTTATGGTAGACAGAGGCCAATTATCTGCGGCAAAATAATAACTCCAGTTATTTTAATGCTCTCAACAAAAATTTCCAGTCTGCTTGCTTTTGGCTTGAAAAGCATGAAAGAGGAACGTCTGATCGATCATAGCATTGACTGAGGTTTCGGAGAGAGAGAAAACTTGGAAAACGGAGAGGGAGTAGGGAGAGGGGAGTAGGGAGAGGGGAGTAGGGAGAGGGGAGTAGGGAGAGGGAGTAGGGAGAGGGGAGTAGGGAGAGGGGAGTAGGGAGAGGGAGTAGGGAGAGGGAGTAGGGAGAGGGAGTAGGGAGAGGGAGTAGGGAGAGGGAGTAGGGAGAGGGAGTAGGGAGAGGGAGTAGGGAGATAGGAGTAGAGAGAGGGGAGTAGGGAGAGGGGAGTAGGGAGAGGGGAGTAGGGAGAGGGGAGTAGGGAGAGGGAGTAGGGAGAGGGAGTAGGGAGAGGGAGTAGGGAGAGGGAGTAGGGAGAGGGAGTAGGGAGAGGGAGTAGGGAGATAGGAGTAGAGAGAGGGGAGTAGGGAGAGGGGAGTAGGGAGAGGGAGTAGGGAGAGGGGAGTAGGGAGAGGGGAGTAGGGAGAGGGAGTAGGGAGAGGGGAGTAGGGAGAGGGAGTAGGGAGAGGGAGTAGGGAGAGGGGAGTAGGGAGAGGGAGTAGCGAGAGGGGAGTAGGGAGAGAGGAGTAGGGAGAGGGGAGTAGGGAGAGGGAGTAGGAGAGGGAGTAGGGAGAGGGGAGTAGGGAAAGGGGAGTAGGGAGAGGGAGTAGGGAGAGGGGAGTAGGGAGAGGGGAGTAGGAGAGGGGAATAGGGAGAGGGGAGTAGGGAGAGGGGAGTAGGGAGAGGGAGTAGCGAGAGGGGAGTAGGGAGAGAGGAGTAGGGAGAGGGAGTAGGGAGAGAGGAGTAGGGAGAGGCGAGTAGGGAGAGGGGAGTAGGGAGAGGGGAGTAGGGAGAGGGAGTAGGGAGAGGATTAGGGAGAGGGGAGTAGGAGAGAGGAGTAGGGAGAGGGATAGAAGCCGCAGCTAAAAACTGGCATTTTCTTTTTCCACCCTGGCCACTCGAGCGAACGGCACCGCGGTGAGTCACCGGTCAGCGGACATAAATATTCAAGCGTCGCCGGGAATTTCGTCAGCAGTCCGGCCGGCCCCTCGCGTCAAACAGCTGAATTCGTGGGGAAGAAGGCTCGAAAAAAGTGATGCAGTTGTTCGCGTCATCTGTGACCCCTCCAGACTCCGGTCAAACATG
>NIVC01000947.1:357500-430525 GCA_002269645.1 Macrostomum lignano | reverse complement strand
ATAATATGCACAGCAATATAAAGCAAAGCATATCAGACAGCTATTCCGGAAAATCGGGAACATCTCTATAGAAAAAATCGGGCTCCACAACAAAAATTAACAAAAATGGGCTTAGGCGTTAAATTGAAGTCGTTGAGCTTCAGTCTTAAGCGCAAAACTTCTTTGTACCTAGCTATGAGTCCATCGCAGAAAATGAAATTGTAGTTTATTGTATTTTGTGTTGTAATTCAAAGTGCGAATAATCCGAAGTAAACACGTTGACACCTAGCATTACTAATGACTATTGCATCCTTCCTATGCATCCCAGGCCCCTAGCCTAAACTCGTAGTAAAGACGGATGATCAATTTTCTTGGGTGTGTGCCCATATTTAAAGCCAGGTAGACTGTAGCGTTGCGCTTAGAAAAGTGCATTCAAGCAACAGAAGAATAACTCAACAGCAGTGACTCTTCCAGCACAGCAGATCAAGTCCACCTTGTTGATGAATTCTAAGTCATCAACGGCTGAGCTGTAATCTTATCACAGTAATTGTGAGTGATAAATCCGACAAGTCTACCACCAAAAATAAAATACATGAGGTGGAGCAAATGGTGGAACCCCTACAGCATACTTGTCAGAAAAGCTACATTCAGGCTTAACTTCTTAAGTGCCGTTTAGCCGTTGTAACAGTAATCCATCCGAAACACGGAGTGACCCAATTTGCTGACGCTAGTAAGTGCATCGTATATATTAACAACTTAAAGTCAAATTTACAGCAATTGCTGTTTATACTACCCTAGTTTCCTACGCTACTGTTCACCATTTGCTAATAATTGCATAGTAATTGACTCTCTCTCTCTCTGTTTCCTATTCTTTGAAATTTCTCAGAACGTCATGTATACTACAATGCTTACACATGGTACTATTGATAGAAAATATAATGATTTGCTTAAGATTGAAACGGCACTTTTGAACTTCGCTCACAACTGCAAATAGCAAAACAAAAAGGTAAACCACCACCAGTGACTCGCACCAGCAACAAACATGAAACCCGGTTGCAAATGATATTGCAGAGAAACTATATAATCAAGCTTAACAACCAATTGTTACTCAATTGCTTTGAGCATATAAGTATTGTATTTTACCTTTTTAAAAATGAACGCAATTTCTGGAGTTCAAAATTTCCTGCTGGTAAAATCAAAAAACCATATATGATAAGTCTCACTCTCACGTTTAGCTGATAAGTCTAATCTCCAGACAGTACCTCTGGATACACAATGTTCCTCGTCTTGTAACCGGAAATCCGAACGCGAACATTGGAAGCATCTTTAGCCCGAGAAAGTGCTGTGTACAGCTGTCCGTGGGCGAAGCAGCCTTCCACGAGTTCAATGCCAACGGTCTCCAGCGATTGTCACTGTAAAATGTATCCGATTTGAAATTTCGCTTAAATGTCACCTCCAAAATAACTTACTTGTAAAAACTGTTAAAAATAATCAGCTATTTTACCTGAGCTTTTTGAACAGTCAGGCAGAAGCTTGGCCTCACGGGAAACTGCAGCCGCTTGAAGCACACAGGCAGATCGGCATTGTTCGGCTGCAGCGGAATCCGGGGCAGCAGGATCTCGTCGCCAGAGAACTGGCCAGCCGCCACCTTGCAGCGCAGCACGTTGTCCCCCAGCGACATGACGATCAGCCGCGTGCCGTTGCACAGCCGAGGCGGGTTAATATTTCGCAGCAGCACCACCGGAATGCCCACCTTGAACTTGAGCAGGTGTTTCGGCAGGTTCGGTGCCTCCAACCTATTGAGTAGCTCTGGAGGGAAGTGCGTGGCTGAGTCATCATCAGCCACACTGTCAATGGACTTAAACTCCCGCACGCTTCCCGGAAACATGGCCAGGCACTCATTGTTGATGGCATCAACGGCCCTCGTTGTAAGGCGCCAGGATAGCTCTGTTGGCAAAGTAACCGTCTCTGGCGTCAGAAGCTTCGAAAGAGGGATACACGAACTCGATTAGATCTCTTAGTGAGGCATCTTCCGGCAGCAGGATCTCAAGCGGAAGAGGAATATTGCCCTCCGAGTCCTCCTGGATAGAACCTGAACCGATCTGAAGAAATAGATGATCACATAGTTGAACACAAACATACAATGCGAAATATACAGTAAAAGAAATCCAATATAAACGCTAGTTAAAACACTTCAAATATTTACCTGCATCAGCAGCTGCGAGTACCGCTCCGACAGTGCAGTATCAGAGCTATAATGCAGCCGAATGTTTCCTGTCAGCCTGTGACGTCGGAATGAATTCCACAGCTTGGACCTGCTCGCACAGGCTTCAACGTTGTTCGCCCTGGTTCCATTTTTAACGACCGGAAGCAGCTGCCGAAAGTCTACGCAACACACGAAAACAATCCCTCCGAACGGAACATTCTGCTTGCGCACGTCTCGCAGTGTCCGGTCGACAGCCTCCAAGTCTTTCCGGTTGCTCATGGAGATCTCATCCCAGTCAATGAGACTCGCGTTCCTGAACAGGGCAGCCTTTCGCGACTGAGCGCCGATGGAACAAACATCTCCATCCTGCCGAACCAGGCGAACCGGAATTCCGAATCTGCCGAAGGAACAGACAATATCGCCAAATGGCTCATCCATTCTTTGGATTTGCAGGACTAACCTAACCAGAAACTTGAGACAAAACAATGCACAAATCTGAGATAAAGCACTATTCACTTAAGAAACTCACGCTGAATGGGCAGTCTGTCCACCAGGCAGCAGTGTGGCCGCAATACCAGACGAAGCGAATGCAATGGCAACGTTGCCTTGGCCACGCACGAAGGCCAGCAGCACCTCCAGCAAGAACGTCTTTCCAGTTCCTGCAGGGGCATCCACGAAGTGCAGGCCGCCGGAGCCGGCACTCAGGTCAGCAGTGATGGCCTCATACGCAGCCCGCTGCTCGTCGGTCAGCTGCGGCACTCGCATCTCCGCGATTTCAGCCTGCTCGGCGGTGTCGAACTGCAGAGGTCCAACATAGGGTGCAGCAGACGCGGCAGGCAACCCGTACTCTGCCAAGCTTCGTCCGCCCATTGATGTCAGCATGTTCTGCACTTCGCGCAGTGCCATGTCTGTCACTTCCTCGACGCTCAGGTCCGGGTGGCGATAGCGGAAGTCCTCGCACAGGTCCTCTGCGAAGCTGTTCCACAGCTCCTTTCCATCTTGCGGCTCGCCCCACTCGAGAATGACTGCAAGCAGGTGTCGTACAGCTCTGGGCATCCGCGACTGCACAGCTTCTACCAAGCATCTGTGCCAGTGGTCGTCTCGCTGCAGCAAGCCGAGAGCCATGCAAGCATCTCTCGCATGGTTGTGCAGCACGCCATCGACAGTCCGCAGTGCCTCATAGCTGGTCGGTCCCCGCACATGCAGCAGAAGGAGGCGGACGAAGAACAGCTCTCCTGCCCTTGGAGACACCGTATACATCCGTGAAATGTTGGTGTTGCGCTACACACCTGGATGTCCTTCGACTTGCTGGCCCCGCTTGGCCCGACGCCACTCTCTGGCGCTCTGGTGCAGATGAAGTAGGACGGTATTTCCGTGTATTAGAGTCCGAGCAAACTCGTCAGTTCGGCACAGGTTAAAAAAAGCCGTTAGCGTCGAATCTCTCGGCGCCCTTGCCCTGACGCTCGCGGTGGCTTCGTTGAAATACACCAGCTGCTTATTTCGCTCGTGAACGCAGAGACGAATAACCGCTGGGAACCTGTTGTGCACCTGGTGGAATGTTGGAATTCCAAAAACTGTAGCTCACTGCAGTTAGAAAACTTCGCTGCTTGGATGCAGTTAAGGCAAACAATACACAAATCAGGCACTGCACCAAACATGCTATTAACAGAAATTACTGTACTGTTGTCAGGTAACTATGATAGAAAATTATATTCATGAAGGATTAGGTGCTACAGTTGATAAGTTCTCAGGCTACGATCGTACGTGCATTACTTTTTTTCCTGACTTGGTCAGCATTCCGGGTGTTCTAAAATATGCAGCAGATTGAAAATCGAGACTCAACAGCCTTATGCAAGAGCAGTCAGCGGGAGAAAGTGAAAATAAAAATCTACGAGTATACAAGTAAACTTTGTAGACTTACTTCAAATCCCAGAATGATATTAACAGCTTCCATTGGTCCTATGTATCGAGCGGACAGGTACTCTGAGATTTCGTCTCGAACTGGTACAGGCTGATTCTGCTGCTGATCAGCCGGCTGCGGCGTCTCCGCGTTTCCCGCCTGCTCTGGCTGTGGCGAATTGTTGGCCCGTGTCACTCGGAAAGTCGCCATGTCGCCATTCTTCAGCAAATACTTAATTATGTACTTGACGGACTTGACTGTGGCACTGATCTCCACATTATTGTGACATGCAAACTCCAGCAGCAAACTCGGGTTATAAGGCACGACAGACCTAAATTGAATCAAAAAAAGAAAAATTGTGTTGAGTCAATGATCACGGCATTGTTCATTGTAAATGTGAATGTCTTTGAAAACTCAATTAATGAATTTCAGTTGTGAATGAATTTCATAATAATAAATTATTAATACGAACAATAAGTATTTTTAACACGAAATGCAATAAATACGATTATACAGTTAATAGTAAATAATAGAATGCAAAGCACAATGACAATTCAGAAAATAGAAGATAAAATCAACCGAATTCCACAGAGTGAGCGTTGAACTGGTGGGATATAAATTGTCAAAGAGTGAGCATCAATGCCAGGTGCAATCTAAGGAAGGAGTTTCATGTGTTGCACAGAGCACATACCGATTGTCCATGCGGACGCTTGCGCCTCTGAACGGCTTGTCTACCTCGAATCCGCCCATTTCTGGGGAACGCCTTCTGTACCGCGGGTAGCCAGCGTCAGTGAACATTGTAGCCGGCAGGAAATCCTTTGGAAATTCCTTGCTACACTTGCCATTTTCCATGCAGGGACAATTGGGATTCACCTTAACACATGGCTCGTGAATCAAATGGGTTTTGACAAGTTCATGCAGTTCCGGTTGAGTATGGGGATCCGGAATCTCCGCCGAAACAATCTCGTCGTATCGGTCAGGAGTCACTCTATCCCGGCTGACCATCCAGAGCAGTACATGCACATGCGGCAGACCTGAGTTGCACAAATGAATCATACAATGCTGTGTCAGGTACAAGTTGCTAGTGTGAGTCTGTTTTATGTACAATACATCTCTCTGGGGAATAATTTGAAATACTCATGAGCATTCCTTTCAGAAAAAAGCACTTCATCCTAAAGCTAAGAAAGCACAGCATGAACAAATTTCTCAAAACTTGCAAAAATGTAACGAAAATTTCATATCCTTCTATTGCAATATACGCGTACTGTAAACTGACTCACCGCGCTTCTGGCACTCCAGAGCGCAGACGTGTGCAGCCACCTTTCCAAAGCATGTCTTGAGCTGGGCCATCAGAGCCTTCTTTTTCAGCTCAAGCACCCTAGTGACAATGTCAGGCCTGTCCTCTGGCTTCTGTCCGGGCAGCAGCTCGTCGGTAATCTCCTGCCACTTCGGGTTGCAGGTGGCTGTTACGAACAAGTCTGGCTTGCCAAACTTATGCACGTAGGCCATTGCATCCTGCAGTCGCTCCATCATATAGCGAGGCCCGCCAACAAAGCTTGACGACAAAATGACTGGCTTTCCGACCTCATTGGGGTTGGAATCCTTTCGCAATCCGTCCTCAGCAAACAGCGCGTCTCGCAGGCCGCTGTACGTTTCGCTGCGAAGGTCGTCTTAGTGCGTGCGCAGGTACGTTAATCTCTCTGCCTCAATTTTGGCGCACATATCCACGAGATACTGCTGAAACAGGCGCCGACCATACAGAAGCGGATTGAACCGGTCCGGCCGCACCATAACTTCGCCAGCGTAATACTTTCTGGGCGTCAGCCTTCCGCCATTGGTCATTCGCAGTTCCGGATGCTAGCCGTCTTGTCCGTACGGCAAAAGCAGCAAGTACTGCAGTGCGTCGTAGGCCCGATGGGTCACTGAGACTGAATGGTAACGCCTGTGGTTTCCGTCTTCTGGATGGCGAAGCTCAATCAAAACATCGCGCGAGGTCGCGCGAATGATGCCGACCTCATTAGCTTCAGGCAGATTGTAGCGCCTGTGCGTTAAGAAAAGAAGTTTTATCGCAAATAACATTGATTCTTCACCACCGATGCAAAAGCTGCTAAAATACCCACGCTTTTGATGTAACCACGCTCTGGTCGCGGGATAGGGCATGGGAACTTTTTCGAAAGTGCCTCCTATCCCGTGCATCCCCCCCCCTGCATAGAGCTGTCGAGACTCGGCCAGGTCTCCGACCAGGCCTGGAGACTCCCGCTCTGCTGCACCCCCTGCTGCCTCGGCTCCGTCTCCCCTACCGCCACACTTGCCTTTCCGGAGCTCCCTGTCCCTCTCTGTACCCTCCCCTCTACCTTATCTCCCCTGCGCTCCACCCTACTCTTCTTGTACTTTCCCTATCCCCCCTCTTTTTGTCTCTCTCTGCACTCTTTTCTTGCGCTGTCCCCTCTTTCTCTACGTCTACTTACAGTATGTTGTGTGCTCACCGACCTCCCATCCCTTCCCAAACTCCCAAACGGTGACGCAAGTCGTGTGACCCCTTCTTCCCCTCGATGACTTATCGATGACTCATCCCCCTCTCTTGCGCAACCTTTTCTCATGCTATTGTTCTCCTCCCCAAATTTCTCATGCGACACCCACCTCACCTCCGCTTCTATTGTTCTCGTTTTTGATTCTTTTGTTTTCTTTACCCCCACCAATTATCCCATTTTCTCCGATTTTCTCTTTCTATTGTTCTCGTTTTCGCACCTAATTATCACCTTTTCCCCACTATTTTTCTTTTCTATTGTTCTCGATTCTCCCCAATTATTCCCGATTTCCGATTCCTTTGTTCTCGACCCCAGCCCATTGTTCTAAATGTTTGCTTGCGCAACACTTTCGCGACCACCCGCTGCGCCAATTATTCCCCCACCCCACCTCCGGATTGCGCAATTCTCCCATTTCTCATGTTGCTATGCCGGTCTCATGTTTCTCATTATGACTCATTCTGACGTCATTCTGCCGGCAGCCAATCAGAGAGAGGGAGTCATGGTAACGACCTGGGAGAGGCGGCTGTGAAGGCTATAAAAGGAAGCGATTTCGGCATGAGAATCCTCAGATTGTTTGGGACTGTTCGTCTCCTCGTCCTTCTTTGGACTTGCGGTCAGACACTGATCTGACTTTCCCGTCTATAAGACGAACCCCTGCCGGTCCGCGGTCTGTTACCGCCAAGTTATCCTTAGCTCCCCAAGTGAGCTCGCCTATCGGCCAGCGGTCTGTTACCGCCCAGCATCATCAGCATCGCCTGATCTACACCAGCGCCTAGTCGCTTCAGCGCATCGCCGCTTCACCGTCTGCCTGACTGCAGCCTACAGCCGCCCTCGGTCACTCCGCCTCTCTCTCTCTCTCTGTGCAGCTGCCGGTAAGTTCCTATTACTAATTTGTGCTCTATTCGCCTTGCTTATCCGGGGTTTGCCTATTTGCCATTGCTTAATTAGAGAGCTGAGCCAATTGTGATACCGTAACTTTTGCTGTATTTTACTCAATAGTGAAGCCGCCTAAGTGCCTGACTATTTGCCTAAGGGCCTAATTATTAACTATTAACTAACCTCATCATTATTCACTCTTTCACCATCATTTCACTCATGGCTTGCTAAGCCTTTCCCCCGGGGTGGCGAAGCATAAGGAAGTTTGGGTAAGCTAATGGCCTCTCCCCGTGCAAAGCTCGCCTGTGAGTGCGTGCTGCGGGGCCGTGGGTGCGTGCAGTAGAGGGATTAGCGAGTCTTGGCGCAGAATGGCAGTAGGAAGGTTGCAACCCCATGCTGACGCGTCCCTTCGCCCTGAGCAATCTAAACTATAGACAGTACATGTTCGCCTCATACTACTCTTAGTAATCAAAGTCGCAAGTCAGCCTCGCTCACAGCCACAAAGGATCCCCTGCTGAGAAATCCTCCAGATTGAGCCCAGAGTTCCCGATCATGCCCCAAGCAGAGTCCCTGTACTCGGCTGCATGTTTCTCCCCTGTTAACCTAAATCTCCTGGTAACCATCCCAGGCGGGGCTCTAGCCTCGAGAGGTCTGGTAGAAAGATCCAGGTGCGCCAGGTCACATAGAGTGGTGGTAGCCACTCGGTCATACTATGACCGAGTGACCAACTATTGCACCTTGGCTACAGGTGGGGTCCATGTGGGTCCTTGGCCCTCTGGTCACGAAGCGCTACCAAAGCTATCAATCATGTGGGCGGGACAGTCTGGTGCTGGAGGTCCGTCAGGTCATTGCCCGGTCATAGGAAGCCTACGGTCATTGCCCCCTCTAGTCATGCGTTCGTCTCTCAAAGGAGCGGACAGGCGACAAGGGCGGTTACATCACTTTCAAATTGGCTTTGAACATACACGACAAATGCATAAGTCAACTTGACCAACTATTTGCTTTTGAGAAAATCCAGCCTCATAAAGTCCGTATTCTACAGTATTTAAACAAAAATTTAGTAGCAGTTGAATTACTTTAACCAATCAGGTTAAAGTACACAACAAGGAGGAATCAAGAAACGTAGCATGACTTAAAAATAGTACAGAGTACTAAAATTTCTTACAATAACTCAAGCCCAATAGCGACTCACCGGATATGCTCTCCAGTAGGCCGACGGTTCGGGTAAATGACGATTCGAGCGTGTCTCAGCTCCGGCGCTTCATCGATTCGTTGGGCTGCAGCCTTCAGGCTCCGGACATATTCGTTGCAGTCGTGCAACACAGCCTGCAGCAGCTTGAGCAGCTCCAGATCGACATTTCTGCTGAGAGTCAGTCGGCTCTCCAGTTCACGGTCCGTGAAGTATGCCTGATAGCCATGAGGTATAGTTGAGGTATAGTTGAAGCCCCGGCATACAGAGGCGGGATGCTGTGCACCAGATCACCATTGATGATGTAGCTGGGGCAGTAACCTCGCATGGGTCGCAGGGTAACCTTCAGTGAGGTAAGGTGCAGCACCGCATTGTAGCTTCGGATGTTAGTCAAGAAATTAGCGCTCAGCGGGTGGCGCCCAACGAACAGGTCCTGCAGGATTGGCGGCACAGTCTTGGCAGGCAGCTTCACCCTGCCCGCTGCACAGCAGATTCCTGCTGGCTCTCCTGTCCAGTACAAGGCATTGCAGTTCTGGCAGCGTTTGCTCATGCAGCCCAGCTGATGGACTTGTGGCTCAGGCCTGGGTGCGGGATCGGCTCTGTAGAGGGGAAAAAGAGATGCACATAATTCAGATTGCAAAGAGAGACTTAAATTCAAGTTCAATTTTCTTAATTTTAAATTCAAAAGACAAAAGACGAATGTCAATGCTTTTAAATGTATGAAAATTCCAAGCGCAAAGAAATACTTTAAAAGTAGTACACATAGCATGGCATATGCGCGATAATGGAAACAAAAATTATATAGTGCTTCAATACAACTCACCCAGCATCCTCATCTGATAATTCGTGCACATCAGACGCAACACTGACAGCGGGCTGACAGTGGTTCGTACTGCAAATTTCAATGGATGGGAATAATTTTCAATTTTTGTACTAAAAATTAGCAATATCATTACGACGGCATCTTTATTGGTGTAAATAAGGAAAATATTATATTGGCTTCAAAAAATTTGGTATTTTCTACTACAATTTATTCGGATAAAAATTTTTAGAAAGCCTGGGAAGCAAAAAGTAGCTATATTTCTGTTAAAAAACTTAACTCACCTAGACTTGAGAAACTCAGGCAGAGCAGAGGCAGAACTGTCCTCGGAGACTGGAGTCGCAAAACGCAGAGAGTCGTAATGCTCACCATGGCGGTCATAGAGAAGCTGCACGGAGGCAACTGTAGGCCTTCTTGCAGCTGGAGCCTGCTGCACCAGCTGGAGCTGCCTTCTGCCATGGTCGGCATACTGATACTCGTAGATGGCGTAATCAACATCAAGAATTTGATTCAGCATGGGTGCAATATGCTCATGCACATCAACTCCATCCTGTTGGGTCTCAGCAATCACTCTATCCACTGTTAGACCAAGAGCTGCAAATGTAGCATGCTGAGCTTCAAGCAGTGGTCTGGCATCAGTAGCAATGAAACGCCGAAGTTGCTGATGGTCCATATAGTGGTGTGCCAATGAGCTGGTCAGACACAGAATGGAAGTAGCAATTGCCATCTCCGCTCACTCTGGTGACTTGTGTTGCACTAACTGGCACATTGCTAGGTAGATCCAAGTGGCTGTAAGTTTGGGAGACAATAGGGCCAAGATAATAAATAATATTAGCAGAAGGAACCATCAGATTAGCTGCCACAATACTTAAAGCTTATAATTATCCAGACAGCTCGTGATTAGTACATGTAATCAAGAGTATTAGAGGAGAGCGCAGAAGACAGGAGAGGGGAAGAGAGGACAGCCTTACCTGACACTTTGCTGCGGTTCGAGAGACCTCCGATAATGCTGTCGATGAAAACGCAGCCGATCTTCCCGCTGCGAACCTGACCCTCAGCTCTCCACCGATCCGTGCGCTCTTTGTCTGCCATCAGCCGAGCTTCGCGATCTGACTCGGTCTCCATTGATCTGCGGCGATCCGTGCGCTCTTTGTCTGCCATCAGCCGAGCTTCGCGATCTGACTCGGTCTCCATTGATCTGCGGCGATCCGTGCGCTCTTTGTCTGCCATCAGCCGAGCTTCGCGATCTGACTCGGTCTCCATTGATCTGCGGCGATCCGTGCGCTCTTTGTCTGCCATCAGCCGAGCTTCGCGATCTGACTCGGTCTCCATTGATCTGCGGCGATCCGTGCGCTCTTTGTCTGCCATCAGCCGAGCTTCGCGATCTGACTCGGTCTCCATTGATCTGCGGCGATCCGTGCGCTCTTTGTCTGCCATCAGCCGAGCTTCGCGATCTGACTCGGTCTCCATTGATCTGCGGCGATCCGTGCGCTCTTTGTCTGCCATCAGCCGAGCTTCGCGATCTGATGCCGACTCACCGGAACGCCGTTTGTGTTCGCCTTGGCGCTTGTTTAGCCTTTGCGCTTTCAGTCGCTGCTCTCTAGCATCAGCGGATTCTTCTCGACGGCGTCTCTTCGCCTCGCGGCTTTTCGACAATGCGCTTTTCGCACCACGCTTTGCCATTCTCGATGCAAAAGAATTAAGCCAAATGATTATAACGATGAGTAGAGAAAGTGAGAAATTAAATATAAGTAGCAGTACTGGGGTAGTAGATATGCAATTAATGTTTATACCAGGTATTTAAATTGCTAAAGAATACAAAACAATGTAATACACAGAGTACTGGAAAATCGCTATGAGTAAGAAAGTTCACTTATCTTAGAAAAATCTAGCAGAGAATGTTACTGCAGAAAGATAATAATTAGGTGGTTGCTGTTAGTAAAAATTGAAACTGAACAGTTGAGACCCTTTTTAAAGGGCATTAATCTGATGCGCACATCTACTTTGTTTGTTAGCCATTTTCAATGATGCCAATCAGAGTAGCAGCAGGAAGGCTGAATCTGAATGTACACAATATATTATTTTTCTTACCTTTGAACATAGCACATCATTCTTTAGACTAAGGCAAGAGAGAAAGTACTGAGGCAGTGCAGAGCAACGTACACTACACCCTCCTCCATCGCCCTCCAATCTGATAGGCATTTCAGATAAGATTGCACGCATAAGAGAGGTTAACAAGCGAATCAAAGCTATATACTTTAAATAGCTATAGATCTTGGACACCACCCCATTTACGCGTGGCCAGTTCCAAACTAATCACTACAGTAAGATGCAATATCGATATGTCTCAAATAGTAGTACACCATGCTCCATAACAACAATCTCATGCTCCATAGCAACAATCTCGTGCACCATAGCAACAATCTCATGCACCATAGCAGTAATAGTAGCAACAATCTTGTACAAAATAGCAACAATCTCATGCTCCATAACAACAATCTCATGCACCATAGCAACAATCTCATGCTCCATAGCAACAATCTCGTGCACCATAGCAACAATCTCACGCACCATAGCAGTAATATTGTAACAACAATCTTGTACAAAATAGCAACAATCTCATGCTCCATAGCAACAATCCAATGCACCATAGCAACAATATCGTGCACCATAGCAACAATCTAGTGCACCATAGCAACATCTCGTGTCGTTTCATACACAAGAACATACTTGTTCATACCGTTTCGAATAATTTGGAAAATGTAATCGGCAGACCATTTCAGATTTTTAAACACTGGCTTTAAAAATTAGTATCGAAGTTGGTCAAAATGAACTCGAGGTCGCACTTGACCTGAAATAACAGTTGACCTGTTTTCCAGTTTTTATTAATTGCAGTTGACTCAGTAAAGTGCAATTAACCTATCAGAAGACAGCTCCCAAAACTTCCTCCTACACATATCGTCTGTCTGTCTGGCTGTCTGTCTGTCTGTCTCTCTGTCTGTCTGTCTCTCTGTCTGTCTGTCTGTCTGTGTCTGTCTGTCTGTCTGTCTGTCTATCTGTCTGTCTTAGTGTCTTAGTGTCTTAGTTTCTTAGTGTGTGTCTGTCTGTCTGTCTGTCTGGTTGGCTGGCTGTGTTTCACACAAATTTAAATTTAAAAACAAAGTTGGAATCTAAAAACAATTATTTCCAAAATTCCAAAATTCTAGATCATGTCTCATCATTCTAGCACGTCTCATCATTGTGTGACGTTGCCAGTTTAAGGTGGTCCCGAAAAGGGCCGTTGGACTACTGTTTCTCCATAGTTTCAACCCTTCAGTTTCACCGTTTCAACTAAACTTTTCCATTTGTTTATTGCGACGTTTACTTGTAGTAGTGCCCAACGATTTTGTGGCAATTTCTAATTCACTGTATATTTTGCTATCCTCTCTCGCGACCGTATAAAATTGGCACGATCGATAATTTTAAGTTCTCTCGCCAGCCAATGAAAACCACTCGTGCTTCGCGCTACCCCCCTCTGCGCTCCTTTATTAAACCCCCGCCTGGCGGCAGGCACTCCTCACGTCTCTTTCTTATCTGTTCTTCCGTCCCTTTTTGCGTTCTTGTCTGGCTGCCTCGAGCCTCCTTATTTCTCGCCACGGCCCCTCTGTCTGGGCCGGCCTACTCACACACTTACTTGACTGCCTCACGCCACGACTGACGCCAACTTCGCCACTGCTCATCCGCCTGCCTACTACGTCTCACTGCCTTCACTGTACTCATTGCCATTGATCATCACGTACGTCGCCATTGCATCACTCGTCTGTCGCTTGAACTCACATCCAATTTATCTTAAAAGAAACTATTGTTGCAGCCGCCAGTGCCCAGAAAGCCATAGTTTGTTATTTGCCAGTAACAACCAAACTTACTATTTATATTGATTTCAACAATAAAAACGACTACGGCAGTTTCCTGCCCTTGTTGCCAAGTGCTCCGCTACACCAACCACTTCGCCTCAGTTGACTTCAACCAACTTATTTTGGGACTAAAACGGCCCTTTTAAGGGTCATCACAGCCATAGCCGCTACGCCAATAACGTGACATAATTTTGGAGGTCCCACCGAGACTCCTGCTCAGCACTGCCGGTTCGCAACTAAGCGCCACTGAGATTCTGCTCAACATCAACACGTTCGAAACTAAGCACCACCGAGATTCCTACCCAGCACTGCCGGCTCACAACTAAGTCAGTGCCATCAAGACTTCTGCTCAGCCCTGCCAGCTCGTAATCAGCGCCATCAAGACTTCGTCTCAGTCCTGCCAGTTTGCAACCAAGCACCAGCCACCAGCGAGACTTCTGCTCAGCTCTGCCGGCTCGTGACTGAGCACCTGCCTGCCTGTGCTACGCCTGAGGTTCGGTCCGCAAGGCTGCAAGAGCCTGTGCCACGTCAGGCCCAGGGGTCCTGACTGCCCGGCTGGTCTTCGCTCGTCGCCGCGGGTCGTCGCTGGTCGTCGCCCTGAGCAACACGCGCTGTCAACTGCGTTGAGCTCGAGCTTACGCTCTGCCAAGATAGCTCCGCTGTGTGTGCCAAGCCACGCCAGGTTACGCTGTGCGCTGATTGTTTGTAGGGACTATTGCCTGACAGTTAGTCTGGGTGGTTTGCGTGATAGGACTCTCCCCTATTATAGGCTTTTTGTGGTTTGCCCCTGTCAGGCACGTATTTTTGTTAGTAGGACGCAATCTCTCTCGTCTCTCGCGTCATCAACCTCAATTCGTTCTCTCTGGAACCTTACTCTCACTCGTGGTTGCTCCGTTCGCCTCACTCGGGCTCCTGCCTGAGCTTCATCTCGCACAATGTCCGGCAACGGGGAAGACTTCGGCATGGCGCCTCCCGAGCCTGTGGCGGACCCAGTCGCCGCACAGGCAGTTAATCCACCAGCCCCAGCCACTGAACCCAGACCCAGCTATGGGCGCCCCATCTGCCCACCCGTTAGGTACCGGGCGTGCCAGGTGTCCGGCCTGCTCCAGCTGTAGGGTGGCAAGCATTAGTTTGCTCACGCCCTGGGCAAGGCGTTAAACTACCTCCTGTGGCCCCTGTTGGCCACGGGTCCCTGTGGCCCCGCTGTTCTCCGCCTTCCGCGCCGGTTCTCTCCTTCCTGCCTGTTGGGCGCTTCCGCGCTGGTCCTCTCCCCCCTGTCTGTTGGGCGCTTCCGCGCCGGTTCCCTCCCTTCTGCCTGTTTGGCGCGCTGCGCCGTTCTCCGCCTGGCGCGCTGCGCCGTTTCCTGCCTTGGCGCCCCTGCGCGTCTCCGCCTGGCGCGCTGCGCCGTTCCCGCCTGGCGCGTGGCGCCGTTTCCTGCCTTGGCGCGTGGCGCCGTTCTCTGCCTTGGCGCGTGGCGCCGTTCCCTGCCGTGGCGCCCTGTCGCCGTTTCCTGCCTTGGCGCGTGGCGCCGTTCCTTTGCTTGGCGCGCTGCGCCGTCTCCTGCCTTGGCGCTCTTGCGCCGTTCTCCGCCTGGCGCGCTGCGCCGTCTCCGCCTGGCGCGCTGCGCCGTCTCCTGCCTTGGCGCGCTGCGCCTTTCTCCGCCTGGCGCGCTGCGCCGTTTTCTGCCTTGGCGCTCCGCGCCGTCCTGTCTCCGCCTTGGGCGCTCCCTCGCCGTTTTCTCCCTCCCGCCTGTTTGGCGCGCCGCGCCGTGTCCCGCCGCCCTTGGCGCTTGTCGTCGTTTGCCCGCAGTTGTCCGGACTGTGTCTCTCTTTCGTGCCTCTGCTCTGTGTCCTTTTGCCTCATCCGTCTTGTCACCTTTGTTCTGTGCTTCTGTGCTTACTATTTATATTGATTTCAACAATAAAAACGACTACGGCAGTTTCCTGCCCTTGTTGCCAAGTGCTCCGCTACACCAACCACTTCGCCTCAGTTGACTTCAACCAACTTATTTTGGGACTAAAACGGCCCTTTTAAGGGTCATCACAGCCATAGCCGCTACGCCAATAACGTGACAATTGCATTGAATATATTTAATTTTATTGCAATTTTGATAAATGAATAGGCACAGCAGTCCAGTGCTTAGTTTTTATGAATCAGTGGAAGTCAGAAGATGCAGCAAGTGTCTCCGAGTCCACAGTAGAAATGCTTTGCCTGAAATTGCATATGACTATTAAATAAAATTTGAATTGTCTGGTTTAAACCAAGAAATCTACTCAATTGAAAATGTCTTACTGTGAGCTACTTGCAGTAGCAATTGTGACTGTTGTCTGAAAATGATTTTTAGTGGATGGAAGTCATCATTGAAAGAATGGCTTGGATGGGCCACCAGCTATTTGTGATTCATGTAAATTTCGATGGAAACACTATGGCAGAAACAGAAAATATCAAGTGAAATGCAGGTTGTTTTTAACATTACCTCCCAACTGCCTTGGCGAAGACGAATACGCTTTACGCACAAGGGCAACTCAATTACGAGTTCATCCTCTCTCTCTCCCCCTGCTGCCCTGCGATGCAACACGACGGGGTGATGAAGCCATCAGAGAAGAAATAGGCGTTGGGATTACATCCTGCGTCTTAAACCAATCCTCAAGGCCTTTTGCCAGGTCCAGAAAGTCCGGATTTAGGACACACAGCGAACTGCTGCAAGTGAGGGAAAGTCCTCCAAAGCCACATGTTCTAGCTCCTTTTATCGCCAACACTTGGCCAATTGCCCAGTCAGTCACTTGCGCAGCACTTTGGCCCCAAAATGTGGCTTTAACGCTGACGTTTGTCTTGTCAGTCAGCGTAACTGCTGACTTAATCACCTCTCCTCTCTTAGTCTTTGTGCTCTTGGGCTTCTCAATGGCTTGAATGACGGCGATCACGTCGACTACGGCTCTGAGGTAAGGAGAAAACAGTGTAAAATTGAAGTACGAATACCGCGAAGACAAGGATGTACTGGACATGTTAACACTGACTCTAGCTAAAGAGTTGAGAGCGAGTCTAAAAATTCTCTGGCAATTTTAGAGTGAATGGCGATTGCGATTCTAAACATTGAACGGTGATTCTTAAAATTGCTAGGCGATTCTAAAGATTTGAAGACTGATATTGAAAGTTGGGGCGTTTAATACATAAAGTAGAGACATATTTTTGATTTTGAGAGCTGGTAATTAATCCGAAACTTACCCCTTGCTTCCAACATCAGTGAGGTTCCCAATCGCTTGGTACCGCTCAAATCGTGGATTGCCGTAAATATCCGCCTCACAGTTTTCCACACCAGCCTCATTGTCACTCAATTGGACCTTTACTTCCAACGCGCTGCTTCTAATGTTAAAGGCAGTGTCACCTGCCGAAACCTTTCCGCCTCGAATCGCAACACTTTTACCCGGTTCGCATGTGCTCCATATATTTTCAATTTGTTGTTTGGTGCCGAAGAAAGTAGTTCTCACGTCGTCGGTGTTATCCACGATGAGTATTGAAAACAGCATTTTTTCTCCGTCTAGATACGTGCGAGTCTGCAACAGTAGAATGCGTAGTGCATTTAATAATTATCTTAATTAAAAGGTACATCCAGGGACTACTTGAACTCGGGACGGGTAACGACGAACTTGAAAGATACGTTTTGATTGACCACAGACAAATTTACTGACTACAAGGTAGAACATATCGAAGTAATGCTTTTGGAGGAATAAGTTATTAATAGATAGGCCTTCAAGTTTTGTTGTTTCCCGTCCCGAGTTTGAGTAGTCCCTAGGTACATGCTGATCTAATAACATATATAAGCAAGATTTTGATTCTACAAAGAATTTAAAGCTACTAACCTCATTTCGAAGATGCACTTTGCCTTCGATCCTAGGCAGCACACTCTCACAGCTATACGCCGAAATGTCACAAAGCTTCATTGTGTAGATGACTGCAACGATAATTGAGTTAATGTTAAAACAGTTCCAGCTGACCCTTAAATGGTTACTTAAATGTAATAAAATATTTGCTGGCACAACGTCAGAACTACCCAAGTCGCAAAACAACGTAGTAAATGTACACAAAATATTTGAAACATTGACAAATATGCATGCAGCCAATCAGACTATATCCGCAGCAGAGCAAGTCTGAGAGATTTATTGATTTCAGTCAATCAGCGCCGAGCTTGGGGTGCGCACACTGAGTTATTGATTTTCAGCAATTGCGAACTGCATGATTGTTGGCCAATGTTTATCGAGTTCACACAGAAGTTAACTTCCATACATGTATGTACATTCAAGGGGTTGCAGTTGCGGGGGCTACTACCCCGTGTGTGAGCTTGGGAGTGCACAATGAATCACAAGAGATAATTATATATAAGTATATCATTACAGAGAGAGGTTCTGCACTTTAAAAACTTGTCGAAAAGAAAGTGAGAGGTGGAATATCAAGTATTCAGCTGCTTAGCTTTATAATTATCAATGTAGAATTATAAAAGTATTATAAATTTAGAATTTACCCCAAAAGCAGGCCGCAGCTGGCGTAACGTATCTGCCGATGTTCACTCAGTAGACTGAAAAGACTGAAACTTCCCCTATGCAGGTTAGCAAATTTATTATAGGGGGATTAGTATATGGTGATGTCTTCAGTTTTCTCCAGCATCTAGAGTTGTCCTCTCAGCAAACTACAATATTTCACTCAGCAGTCCGCAGTAATCCCCTCAGCAGTCTGCAGCCATGTCATTTTTGCAGTCTACATAATTTATCCCCTTAGCAGTCTGCAGTTCTCCTCTCGGCCGACTCCTCAGTCTCCTTCAAAAACTAAATTTTCTCAGCATTTAGTACGACTCACTAATCAATATTCGATACATATCGGAAGACTTTTGCACAACTCAGGATTTAGCATTGCCTTCAACACTTTAGCAGCATTGTCTGCAGTTTAGCATTTTTCATACTTTAATGGAGTCTGGCAATACCCCCATTGATGAGATCAGCAATACTCGAGGCAGTTTTACAAAGCAAAAATAATTACTTAATAAAAAATGCTTCAATCGCAATTAATCTAAAGATGTTCTAATTAGTCGATGCATAAGTTACAAATCAAAATAAATTAATTCAATTTTAAGTGTTCGCAGCCAGGTGGACTCGAACCTGGGACCTTGCGGCCAGCCTCAACCTAGTGCCTACAGTGCGGCTACTCCGCCTATTCATGGAAAGTTGAGAAAATCAGCCATATATGCTTCGGCACTGCAGTCAAATACATAGCAGTGATAGGCTTGCTCAGTGCGCAGGCAGAGCCAATGCACAGTTGAGTGAAATCTATAAATAGAAACTGTCTATGCAGTCCGCCATTCAGCCAGGGTCAGAATGTACACACGCAGCCACTGAGCATTATTTTACTCTCCCTTACTGCAGCAAGTATTGAGGCCTACACAGTGAATAGAGAAAAAGTTGTGGCGCAATCTCTATTGGAATTGCAATTCAGTCAGTCGAAAATTTTACCTGGTTTGGCCTCCCATTAAATGCATTGAAGAAACTCGTTTTTCGAATATTTAATACCTTTATCATTGAAGCAGACAAAGGAAATTTTATCGGTACAATGGCCGGAAAATTTGCAATGCTTTGCAGAAAACGCGATTAAAAATGGTTGAGGCATTCAATCTGTAGAGTGAAATTCCACAGACAGACAGATAGACAGACTTTAGAGATTTAGTATAGTTGGGGAGATTTTAACGATAGTAAAAATGAAAATACAAATCGTACAACTGGTTAAAACATTTTGTACCAAACATTAATAAAACATCAAATTTAAATTTAAGCTTTTTACTACATATTTATTAGTTTACTTATTATATTCAATTGTAACTTGCATGGGTCATAATGTCAATGTGAAATAAACACGCAGTGAAATAAAATTGTCTGGTGGGTGGTGGTTGCGGCTGCTGACTGTCTTCAGAAATTGAGCTGATGGTAGCCGCGGCATTAAAAAGGCTAGCGCTCAGTGTAGCTTGGGTCGACGTAGTCGGAGCGCTAGGCGACGACGCCACGTAGTCGCTAGTTGCGCGCAACCGTTTTGGCTCCGGCTGCAGTTGCAGCTCCTCGGGTCCAGGGCTGCTTTCCAGAATTGCAGAAAGTCGTTTCCTGATTTTTTGTAGGAGATTCATTTATAAGAATAGGCGACTAAATTAATAGAATAATGAAGAAATATTTTTTGGTAAAATTGAGAAGAGCGGCAGAAGAGGAAAGTATTAAAAAAGCGAGTAAAGAATGAGAGAATGAGAGTCGTAGATGTAAGTGGAAAAGAGAGAGAAAGTGGAAAGTGGAAATGGGGGAAATATAAAAGTGAGATGAGATGAGAGATGAGTATTGCTATTTTGATGAAGCACTGAATAACTGAATCAAAATATTCTGTGCTTACCTTCCGTCGCGTCGTCCGTCATCGTCCTCTTCATCGACTAGGTTCGGAAGGCTGACGACTCGGTCTTCAGGTACGGGAAGAGCAGCAAGTCTATCTTCATCGTGCGCAGAGCAGCCAACGTCGCCACGAGATTTTTGGCCTGATAGAATTGTTCGGCGACATCAGGTAAGTGCCGTCGAGCCTGGACGACTGCCTTTTCCTCGGAGTCCGTCAGAAATCGGTTGGACAAGGTCGCATGGGCTCGGCGGATGTGTGTTGCGTTAATCTGTGTTTTAAGGTAGATTTACTTTTAGTATCGTGGGTTTGATTAAAATATCGTTGAATGGCTCTGGCCAAGATAATTCTTGGAAATTATTTTTGGTCAAACTTGATTTGAGCGATTTATGGTTAAAATGAGAAAGTGAAGCGTAAGGGTTACCTCTTTTTTTCCTGACAATTTCCTGAGCAACAAGTTGACGCGCTCATTGCCACCGCAACGCGTTGCATACGGGCCGAAACCAACGTTGGGCTCAAATACTGCAGGAAGCAGCGGCTGGTTGTCTATGAACTCGCTTGTCAGCAGCTCATCGCGGCAGTTGGCCTCCAGAAACCGTAACAGCACCTGGAAAAAAGTAGTTCTCTGTTCTGTTTCTGTTTGCAGTGGATGAAGCTGATCCGTCCGACTGCTGCTGGAAGTATGCTGCGTCGATCACATGATAGAGGCGCAAAAACCTGCAGAAAAATAAAGTGGTTTAAATATAACTTAGGTAATATAATAATAATAATATTATTAATATTAATATTAATTTTAGACGAATATAAAGCAAGTAACATATCTATGCAGAATGCATGGGTGTACATTTAAAATTTTTTGAAGATATTTTACAGAAAGATAAATAGTGAGATAGTAGATACGCAGAGTAGACATATGAAGAGAGGAAGTAGAAAGGGACGAAATAGATAGACGAATTGACAGACAGACAGACTGACACATGGACAATCGGTTTAAAAAATTTTACCTGTAGGCGTCGTAGTGCATCTGTTGAAAAATCATGTGCTGAACTTTGAATAACGTTCCGTAAAATCGGATCTCGTCCATCGAGATCTGCGAGTGCCCTCGCTAATCAATGGGAACAGAGAGAAGACAGGAATTTGCGCGTGAAATTTCCAAGAAGTTTGCAGTTTCTTCATGATCTGAAGGCACCAAGCGTCATCTTGACTTCGCCGAACTTCTGAAGTTCGATAGCGCCTCGACGCAATCTTCGCTTTTTTCGCTGCTCGAGACGTTGGGTTCAGCAGCAGCTGGTCAGCGTTGATGAGTAGTTCGCCGGTGCATTTTAATTCATCCAGCAGCTGATTGGATGCTTGCGTTGGCCGCGAAAGCCGTTCTAGCAGGCGCCTGATGAGCCACCTAAGGGCCAAAATCTGAATTTGGGAGCTTCTCCCGCCGACTTGATAGAGACATGTCGCTTCCAACACATCAAGATTTAAAAGGTCAGTCAGAAAGATGTCCCGACCAAGACCTGCAGAGACGCGACGCCAGATCAAATCAAGAGTTTTGAATCGAGACTCTGTTGCTTCAAACACAGCGACATTTTCTGACGTCTCCGCCTCTTCTTTCCGAACTGGTTCGGCCCTTATGTCGCGAGCGATACCTAAGTCGCTTCGATACACTCCAGTATCAGCTCATAGCAAGGCAAACAGCCGGCGTCGTCTTCCAGAGTCTTTGACTTTTTCTAGACGAATCGGATGGACCAAAAGAAATAGGTCTTGCCAGTACGGCGCTGATTACATGCGTCTTCTTCGGATGGAAAAAAGAGGTTCTCGCTTGTGCAGCTCAAATACGTCTAAATATGACGCAGCATCCAGAAAGTTGTAAATCTCGCCATTTAGTCCCGAAAAATTAAGATACATTTTAAATTACGCATTTTATAATACAAAAAAGTAGTCCTCGCTGTGTAACAATGAATCTCTTCAAAAATATTTTAGAATCCATCTTAGATATTCAACTTTTTAAACATTTTTATGATTCTTCGATACATGAAGGGTCGAAACGTTGCACTATAGAAACTAAGCTTTAATTTTTCAATTAAGTGCTAGAAGACTAAGATGGAGGTATTCAATACCAAAATTATGCTATTCGCTCTTAAAACTGTTTTCGTATACGTTTTGATTCACTAAAAAAATTTGCCACTTACATTAGATGGGCCAATGCCAAATAGCGGGGTGTCGGATTCTTCTTCTTCTTTTCTTCCACCGCCCCACAACGCTGCCGCTGGCAGCTGGGGGGAGGGCGCTCAGAGGCGCCCCAACCTGCGAAGGAGGGCGAGAAGGCGCTCCGGGTCGTCGCGGATGTCCCTCTCGTCCTCAGTGCTCGCCCGAAGGGCGTCGCCGCGTGGGCATTCAAGGATGATATGCTCCTCCGTGTCGGGCGCCCCGCAGTCGGGACAGCTGGCGTTCTCAGTCAGGCCGACCCGGTGACGTGTGGCCCCGGCCAGGGTGGAGCACCCGGCTCTGAGTTGGTTAATCGCCACCGTTTCTTTCCTGGTCAGGTGTCGTGGTGGTCGTTGCCAGGGGCGTCCAAGCAGTTCCTGGTCTTGGGCGGACCGCGCGCGTCGGATGGCGGCCTTGGCGGCCTGCAGCGTAATGGGTTCGTCCTGCTGTTGGCCGCGTCTAGCTTCGTTGGCGCAGCGGTCTGCTTGCTCGTTGCCCGGGACGTCGCAGTGGGCCGGAACCCAGACGAATTCGCACGGGCGCGACATGTGGGCCAGTACCTCCCAGCAGCGGCTTCCGGCGGCGGTGACCTGCCTACTGGGGCCGCTCTGGAGGGCCGTGAGTGCTGATTTGGAGTCGCTGAGGATCCGCACTGTAAGGCCGTGCTCTGGCGGGAGTTGAGTAATGTAGTCGAGGGCGGCGCTGATCGCGACCATCTCCGCCTGGAAGCTGCATGCGATCCGGCCAGCCGGGGCGGTGATCTTTTGACACCAGAGGCGGGTGCAGACCACCGCGGCGCCCCATGCGTCGTGGATGCCCTCCTTGACGCTGCCGTCCGTCCACGCGTCGATGTCACAGGGTGTCAGCTGCTCGAGAGCTGACATCGCCCTGTCGCGGCGGACGCTCGTCGGGACTGCTCTGCCGCAGCCGTCGGCGAGGGTGAGGTCGAAAGTCTGGCTGTACCGGTTGAGCGCGAGGTGTGCCAGATCGGGCGGCGGTGGCGGGAACGGCTCTCTGGGCCGGTCTTCGAGGCCGCAGGGGCCGGTGATTTCTCTCGCGATTCGCCGCCAGCAGCCGCGGAAAGGGCGCTTGTAGTCGTTGTCTAGTAGCGCGTTAAAAATTGCCTCTTCTTGTCGGCGGGCGCTCTCGTAGGCGCGGTTTCGTAGTCTGCTGGTGGTGTCTCTGGCCGCAGTCCGGTGTGCTGGGACGTCCTCCGGGAGGCGCAGCACCCGTTCTCGGAGGCAGGCGGCGCGTTCCAGGATGGTGTGGCCAAAGGGGGGGAGGTTGGCCGTCCGAAGCAGCTCCGTGGTTCGAGTTGGGAGCATGCATCCGGTGATGATTCTTGCGCAGCTGTTCTGTTGCTGTTCGATAAGCAGTTTGGTACTCGGTGCCGCGCTGGCTCCCCAGACTCCGCATCCGTATTCGGCCACGGCGCGGATGGTTGCCTGGTAGGCCGTCCGGAGCACCTCCTGGGTGGCTCCTACCGCGCGGTTCGCGAGGTCGGCGAGAGCGCGTCGGCGTCGGCTCATGCGGCGGCAGACGTTGGCTGCGTGCTTGGCGAAGTTCAGCTGGCAGTCCAGGATGAGGCCCAGGAAGGTCGGGTGTTCTTCAAACTGGAGTGGCTCGCCGGCTAGCTCGAGCGGGACCCGGAGCTTGCCATTCACCTCGTTGGGGGCGAGCGTGAATGTTGAGTAGTTGCACTTGCTGGTACTCAGGGTGATTTTCCACTCTTTGGTCCAGTTGGCTATAGCGTCGAGTGCCGGTTGTATCCTGGCTCCGCAGCCCGCCAGTGAGGGCTGGGTGCTGAGGACAGCCGAATCATCGGCGTAGAGGCTGATGCCGCAGTCCGGCGCTGCTGTCGTGACTGCCTTCTCTAGGTCATTCACGTAGATGTTCCAGAGAGTTGGCGCCAGGACCGAGCCTTGTGGGAGTCCCTCTCGGAAGACGCGCTGGCAGCTCAGGGTGCGCCCGAAGCGGACTCTTGCGCGTCGGTCGGAAAGGAAGGCTTCCGTCCAGCCGATGATGTTCTGGTCAATCTTTACTCGAGTCATCTTCACAACGAGGCCTTCCTTCCAGACCGTTTCGTAGGCTCCTTTGAAGTCCATGCACGCGAGGATGCTCCTGTGCGGTGGAGAGCGTTCCAGGCCGTCGAAGATGTCCTGACAGACCCTGGCGAGCTGCTCCTCGGTGCTGCGGCCTCTGCGAAATCCGGCTTGTGCCGGGGACAGGGAGCCGTTGGTTTCGAGCTGGCGGTTGAGTCTTTGGAGCACCATCCTCTCCGCACATTTGGCGATGCAGCTCGTAAGGGCCACCGGTCGGTAGGATGTTGGGAGGGTAGCGTCTTTTCCTTTTTTGGCAATTGGGATGATGATTGCCGACCTCCAGCTTCTGGGGCAGCGCTGTTGTATCCACGTGCGGTTGATGAGGTCCAGGAGGCGTTGGTCGGTGGCCGGTGGGAGGCGTTTGAGCATCTCGTTCGTAACGCCGTCATCTCCGGCGCTTTTGCCGGATTTGAGTTGTCGGATAGCTGATCTGAGCTCCAGGAGAGTGAAGGGTACCGGCGGCTGGGCTGGTCGTCTCCTGGCGCGTCTTGCCTCGTAGCGGATCTTGTAGTCCTCCTGTCGGCGGGGGACCCTGGCGGCAGCGGCGTAGATTTGGCAGAAAGTGTCTGCCTTTTCTTTGTCGGTGCGCGCCGGTCGGAGCTCGACGCCGTCGGCCGACTTCCGGGTGATGTCGACTTTGCCGCGCGGGACTGGCGTATCTCCTCTGGCTGCGCGCAGGAGCCGGAAGAGGTTGCTATCAACCGTCATTTCGCTGGCGCGGTCTTCCAGGAAGCCTCTGCGCTCTTTGCGGATGGTATTGCTGGCGGTATGTCGAGCTGCGTTGTAGGCCGCGAGGTTTTCTGGGGTCGGGTCGGACTCGGCCGTCGCCCTTGCTCTGATGCAGGCTTGCCGGCTGATTTCGCAGTCTGGGGTCCAGAAAGGGCAGCGGTTGTTTTTGGGGCTGCCTCTGGGGATCGCCTGAGTGGCGGCCTCGATGATGTCGGCGCAGAGGGCCGCGTGTTCAGGGTCCACGTCACCCCAGTCCTGGGGTCCTTGGATGTCGGCTAGATGTTGTCTGAAGGCGGGCCAGTCGGCCTTGGCGAAGCTCCAGCGAGTGATACCGTGCTTGAGTTCGCGCCTTGCCATTGCCAGCGGGAAGGTGATGGGGAGATGGTCGCTGCCCATATCCTTTTCGGTCCTCCAACCCGCCGGGATGATCGCGGTCAGGAATCCCTTTGCCAGCGTCAGATCGGGTGAGCTCCGGGATCCGCTGCTCGGGCTGCTCCTGGTGTGGCTGGTTCCGTTACAGACGTGGAGGCCGTTAGTCGCGCTCCAGTGTTCGATGAGGTGTCCCCTAGCGTCTTCATCGTCCACCTGTCCCAGCAGCCGTGGCCGTTGAAATCGCCACAGATGATGGAGTTGGGGCCCACGGGCAGGGTGTCGAAGTTCGGAGCCCAAGTGTCCTGGCGCTGGGCGCTGGTTGGCGGGGCGTAGATATTAACGACGGTGATGGGGGACTTGCCAGTGATGTGAAGGATGATGGCGGCCGCATCGAGTTTGCCTTGGTCCTGTGGGATCGTGGGTAGTGTGCTGTACCTCACGTCCGAGCGAGTCATGATCAGGACGCCGCCCCTGCCGGTTGATTTTTTTTGCCTTTTTGGTTTTCTCCCGGCTAGTGGCGCGCCCGTCTCCTCTCGTTCTCCGGCCTCGGTTTGCTCGGGGCCTGCATCTGTGCCTGGCCACGGGGCGTCGCGTTCGGTACAGGCGGTACGTCCACTGCGGCATCCGCGGCACCATCTGGCCCGATCGTCTGGGAAACGGAGGCGGCACCGTGGTCTCGTCACTCGCCTGGTCGCGGTGCGGGCCACAGGTCGTTGCTGTTGCTGTTGTTGGGTGCCGGCATTGTTGGTGTCCGTGTTGTCGTCTCGAGCGCTCTCCGTTTCCTCGTTGTAGGGGAGTCCGTCGACTCGCGCTGCGATGCAGTAGTCGGTTGGTGGGGTGAACTCCTCGTCGGGCACGAGCTTTGTCTCCTGGATGAGGACGAGGGCCGGGCGGTTCTTGGCGAGCCAATGGGTCAGCTCTGTGAGGCGTGCTTTCAGTCCGTTGGCGTTGAACTGAAGCGCTCGGAGCTCTTGATCCGGCTCTGCGCTGGGCCGTCCGTCTCGACGTTTCCGGGCGCTACGGCGTGTACGGCGTGTCTTGCGGTGGTTGGCTGGGGCGATGGTGGAGTCGCCGCCTCGCAGCCTGAGCACCGTGTGCATCTCTTCGCAGGTTCGGTGGTAGGGGAGACCGTTAGTCGGTACTCCGACGCGATTTCTCGGTCGGTCCAGGGGCACGTCGTGGACGTCGTCTCCAAGCCCCCGGGTGTCGGATTTCTTTTTCTTTCTTCTCATGCGCTCGTCAGCGGCGCGGCGGCGCCGAAATAGACGGGGGCCAACGCCCCATGTTCCGGAGGAGCGAGAGGGCCAAGCCCGGTTCGGTAAGGAGGCGCTCCACTTCAGTGCCGACCAGGCGAGTGCGGTGCGCGTCCCCCCTCGGGCAGCTGTAGATCGCGTGCAGGCTCGAGTCCGGTGCCCCGCAGTCCTGGCAGAGCGGGGAGTCCGTCAGGCCGAAACGGTGTCGGACCTCGGCGGCGAGCATTGAGGCACCGGCTCGGAGTTGGCAGACCGCCGTGTGCTCGGTCCGGCTTCTAGCGTGGAAGGTTGGCCAGGCCGGGGCATAGCGCTGTCGTCCAGCGCACGGCGGTCACGGCGGATGGCAGCCTTGGCAGCGCCCAGCGAAATGGCAGCCGTGGTTTGCGGCAAGCGGGCTGCGGCGTTCGCAGCTCTGTCCGCGCTTCGTTAGCGGGTATGCCGCAGTGGGCAGGGACCCAGGCGAGGTCAATATCATTGAGGTCGCAGGTGCCCAGGCTGATGAGGAAACGCCAGCAGGAGAGGCCACTCTCGGTGCGCTGATCTAGGGGGCCCGCTTGCAGGGCCGTGAGCGACGATAGCGAGTCGCTGCACAGCCGGATGCGGGCTGCGCGAGGGGCGATCTTCTCCGCGACAAAGGTGAGGGCGTCTTTGATAGCGCGCATCTCAGCGTCGAATGAGCTGCAGAAGCGGCCAGCTGGGCTCTTCCGGACGAAGGTCACCAGGTTAGTACCGATGATGGCGGCGCTGCCTCCTGGCCCTGTGCCGTCGGCAACGGAGCCGTCCGTCCAAATGTTGATGTCTGCTTCAGGTAGGTCCTCCAGGGTGTCGCGGGCGGCTGCGTTCCGGTCGGCGGACGGGTCCGATTTGCTGCACCTCGAGGCTGCCTCCAGACAGAACCGGATTCTGTCCGTGTGTGCCTCCCAGGGAGCGATACCGGGACTACATATGTCGTCTCTGATGTACTGGTCGAGATCGACGCTGGCTGGCATCTCTAGTGCCGCTCGGCGCCAGCAGTTGCGGAAAGGGCGCCTAGTGTCTCTGAGGTCGATGTGGGGCGTGTCAATTTGGGCGTCCGTTGTCGTTGGTCTCCTCTGCCCAGCCTCGTAGGTGCGGTTCTTCAGCCTCGGGCGCGTGCTCCTGGTAGCAGGTTCGTGTGCTGCTGCGCCTGGGCCCAATCTCAGGATCCTTTCCCGGAGGCGGGCGGCTCTTTCGGAGGCGACGTGGCTGACCGGTGGGAGCTCGGCAAGACGGAGAACGCTTCGCGTGTCCGAAGGAAGGATGCAGCCTGTGATGATCCTGGCACAGGCAGCCTGTTGACGCTCGATGGAGTGCCTTGTTGAGGGGGCTGCCCCGCAGAGCCAGGTGCCCGCGGCGTAGTCGGCGACAGCCCTGACAGTGCTGACGTAGGCGGCTCTCAGCGTATGGTGGTCGGCTCCGGTGCTGCGGTTGGCTAGCGCCGCAAGCGGACGGCGCCGAGCGCACATACGAGCGCGGACGTCGGCCCCCTGTTTGTTGAATGCGAGCTGGTCGTCGAGGCGCACTCCCAGGTAGCGTGGCGCTGGGTCATGGGCCAGCGGTTGGCCACCGATGGTGAGGCTGACCTTCTTCTTTCCGTTGGTTTCCTTGGGGTCCAGGGTGAAAGTTCCGTAGACGCATTTCGCAGCGCTCAGCTCCACTTTCCACGTCTGACACCATTTGTGCACAGCGTCCAGGGCAGGTTGGAGCTTCGCAGCGCAGGCGTCGAGACTCCGGTCGGTGGCCAGGAGGGCGCTGTCGTCTGCGTAGAGCTTCAGTTTGCAGTCCGTATGGGCCTCTTTAATCTCCGTGTCCAGGTCGTTGATGTAGACGACCCAGAGCAGGGGAGCCAGCACGCTGCCCTGGGGGAGGCCTTCCTTGAAGATTCTTTCATTGCTCAGGCAGTTGCCGACTCGTACGCGGGCACGTCGGTCGGCAAGGAAGCTCCGGATCCAGCGGAGCACGTCGTTAGGGATGCCGAGCTTTTTCAGCTTGGCGATCAGCCCAGCCCTCCAGACCCGGTCGTAAGCACGACTAAAGTCGAGAAGGCACAGCACTGACCGCAGGTGTGGGACCGCCTCCAGACCGTCAAAGATGTCCTGGCAGGTGCTCGCGATGAGTTCCTCAGTAGAGCGGCCGCGGCGGAAGCCGGCCTGGGTACTGCTGAGGCGGCCAGAATTCTCGAGGGCAAAGCGCAGGCGTTGGAGCACCATCCGTTCGGCCAGTTTGGCGATGCTGCTGGTGAGTGCCACTGGGCGGTAGGACTCCGGGTTACTAGGGTCTTTCCCTTTCTTGGGGATAGGTATGATGACCGATTTCTTCCATTGCATCGGGCAGTCTCCTTCCTTCCAAGACCGGTTGATGAGGTCCAGGAGCCTCAGGTCCGTGGTCGGTGGGAGTCTTTTAAGCATGTCGTTGGTAACTCCGTCCGGGCCTGGTGCCTTCCCGGATTTGAGCGAGCGCACAGCGCTGCGGTATTCGGTCAGGCTGAAGGCGGAGCACATGTCGGTGCGTGAGCCATTGCACGTGCAGCTGGAGTTGAGGGCTGCTCTCGCGGCTTGATTGGTGTGGGCGTCTTGGGGGCCTCCTTTAACTCTAGAGACAGCGGCGTATTGCTGACAGAACAGGTTGGCCTTCTCCAGGTTGGTGCGGGCCGGCCGAGATGGTTCTTGCTGCCCCGTCTTCTTTCTCTGGAGGGAGGCGCCGCTATTTGGTTTGGGGCCATCGCCACGCATCTGGCGCAGAGTGCGGAAAAGGTCGCTGTTGATGGTGAGCTCAGCTGCCTTCTCGCTCCAGGCGCGGCGTTTCTCCTGGCGGATCACCTTTCTGGAGTTGTTACGGGCCGCTTTGAACCTAGCCAGGTTGTCGTCGCTCGGGGACAGCTCGGCGACGTGCCGGGCTTCTTTGCACTCCCGGGTGGCTTGGGCGCAGGCGTCAGTCCAGAATGGTTTCGCAGCAGTTCTGGCCCCTTTGGGTATGTTATGGGCAGCGGCCGTTAGAATGTCGTTACAGATGATGGCGTGAAGATGTGCGAGTTGGACGCCGTGAGTTGGGTAGTCAGCCCTTTGGCCGTCGATCTTAGTGAGTTCGTCCTTAAAGCTCCCCCAGTCCGCTTTGCGGAAGCACCACGTGGCCCGTGGCAGGTTCTTGCCCTTCCGTGGCGCTCTGGGGTGTCTCTGGACCGGGAAGGAGATGGGCAGATGGTCGGACCCCAGATCGTCGAGGGTCGTCCAGCCCTCCGCGATGCCTTGCAGGAGGTTGTTGCTGGTCCAGGTAAGGTCCGGAGTAGATTTGCCTCCTGTTGCTGGGTTAGTTCGCGTATGGTAGTCGCCGTTTGCAAGTCTCAGGTTGCGGGAGGTCGCCCAGGCTTCCACTATTTTGCCGCGCTCATCTTCGTCTTGGTGCCGGTCCCAACTGCCGTGGGCGTTGAAGTCGCCGGCGACGACGGTGGGGCCAGTGGCGTTCGGGACCAGATGAAGCGGGGGTTGCCAGGTTTCCCCCCGTTGGTTGCTGGTCGGTGGTGCGTAGAGGGAAACCAGCGTGATCGGCTCCTGGCCTTTGAGGTGGATGGTGGCGGTGGCGCAGTCTAGCAGTTGGCGTTCGTTGTCCGGCGGCGATGGCGTAGTGTCGGACGCAATGTCGGCGCGCACTAGGATCAGGGTGCCTCCTCTGGTGTGGGTCGCTTTGTTCGTCCTGTTCTTGGGCCGAGTTATTGGCGGCTTCGAGGCGGCGGTCCTCCGTGCCTGCTCCTGTTGGTTGTCGGTCGGCGCGATTGTGTTGCGCACTCTGGGTCTGGGCCTGTGGCTGCGGTTGCGGTGGTTGTGGCCACGGCTCGTCTCTGCGGGTGCAGGCGGTTCTGCCTGAGCGGCAGCCGCGGCACCACTCCGCCTTATCATTCTTGTCAGCCGGCCAGCGGATGCGGCAACGTGGGCGCTTAATCTTGCGGCCGCAGTTTGCCCATGGCGTGGGGCAGTTGTCCGCGCTGGCCCCTTCGTTAGGGTTAGCTTCGGGGCCACTGGGTTGGGTGGGCTGGAGAGGTGCCCCCCTTCCTTGTTCTCGGTGGCCCGGGTGCCGGCGGCCTCTTTAGGAAGACCGTCGCAGCGCGCGGCGACGTAGTATCCGGTAGGAGGGATGTAATCTGTGTCTCTGGCAAGCTTCGTTTCCTGCAGTAGGACCGCAGCCGGACGATTGACGTGGAGCCATTTAGCCAGCTCAGTATGACGGCTCTTGACGCCGTTACAGTTGAACTGTAGGATGAGCTCTGGGCCCGACTCCGCGGTATTCCTCCGGCGGCCGTGCTTGGGTCGGCGGTCAGGATGGTCGCAACCGCCTCGCAGTCGCAGGACTTGTTCAGTAGGTAGGCTCTCAGCATGGGGGGCGTCGGTCGAGATCTGTTGCCCTTGTTGTTGTTGTTGCTGAGGTTCGGTCTCCATGCACGCAGTATTGGCTCTCTCGCTCCATATGGAGCATCGCTGATTGTGAAGGCCATTAGTCGCCTCGGTCCTGTTGCGCGACGCGGGGCGTCCGGGGACCCCATGGTGTTCGCTCGGAGGGTGCCTTCTTGTCCCCCGGGTGTCGGATTGCTGCTGCTGCTGCTCGCCTCCTTCGCCTGCAGTCTCATCGCCTGGCGTCGTGCCATCAGCAGTCTGTTTTGGAAATGAAATCCACAGGATTATTCTCTTATCAAGCAGGGTTAATGGTCTCCTATCCACAAACTTCTACTTCTTAATCTTCTTAAACTAACAGAAGGCACTTCAGAGCCATGAAAAAAAATCAAGACACAGATTCGTGCAAGTAGACAGTAAAACTTTTAAAAATTACTTCAAATACCTTGAGGTTGCGATAGGGGCCTCGCGGCCTATTCGCGGCGCCTGCGCCCCCCGTCAGTAGTAAGTAAAGTACTTCAAATTAAAGCCAAAAATTTTATGGATTCGAACCAGTTCTACGCGGCTTTGTGGCTGAATGGGCACGTTTTGGACAACTTTTGGAGGCAACGTTTTGCACCGTTTGCTTCGGTAAAGCAACTACAGCGGCATCAGGAAAGTTGCCTCCATGATTTGCAAGGATATTTGCTGTCGAATTTTGTGTATCCGCAGCCTCCCTTCTCATATTTCCCACAGCTAAGGGCCAAATACCTGGAACCATCTGGTCCATGAGTATGATGATGCAGCTGTTTAATCCGCATGCCATTCTGAATGTGGATTCGCTCTGGGCAGGAATGGTGCCGCCCTTCTTCGCAATCCCAAAAGCTTACAGATTTATCAGCGACACTGACCTTATCAAGGGTGTAATAATAGCCCTCACAGGCCAGCTTCCTTTTCCCTCGCTTACTCACTGTCGACAGGATGGCCACAGGAACTTCCATGAAGTACAAAATTGTGTTACAGACTGCTTCCAATACCTGGAATGATAGTATTATGTTACTGATTTAGCACAGTAATACAGTCCTAATACAGTCGCTGATGGGTAAAAGATATTGTCCGCGTACCCTGAGTGACACTGCAAGATAGGTTATCCACAGTGTGGCGCCTGCGCAGTCAATTCACGATATGTGAATTTAGCTTGGGAGCCAGTCCGACTATCTTCGGCAAGTTTTTTTGTTTGATGGTTTTTTTCTGCATCGCTGTTTAGGGTTCTTTTTGCCTTATTTGTTAATCTCGATGGGATCAGAAGCATAGAAGCGGCCAGCTCTCTTTGTTTGCACTAGAGCTTGTTAAGGATCGGGTGATTTCTTTGAGCTGCTCTGGGTAAGTTTGGTTCGTTCTCACATTCCTGTGCATTGGCATTTTGTGCCTTTTGAGCCAGCCTACGCCCAGGTCCACGATCCTGTCGGCATTTCGGCTAGCTCATAAAGAATTTGATTTGTGTGTAGCTTAGGGCGCCATAGCATATTTTGACGGCAAGGTTTTGCGTTTGTTGGAGTTTTGTAATGTTGTCATTTTTGAGTACTTAGATTGGGGCACCTAGATTAGGGATAGGTCATGGTGCTTTAAGAGTGAGTCTGTAGTCGAGATTGATGCCAAGGAAATTTACTTATTTTTGATAGGTCAGAGTTGCATCACCTAGTTTTAATTCGGGTCTGATATCCCTTCTATCCGGGTTTGCTGGGGCATAGTTAAAGACTGTGGCTTGACTTTTGTTTGCATCGATTTTAACACCCTGTTCTCCGAACTAGGCCCAAATGCTGTTCAGGTACGGTTGTATTTGATTTCGGAGTTCCCCAAAAGATTTGGCGAAGCCCCAGATGGCCATGTCATCATCGAATTGACTTCTTTATGTATTTGGGTGACCCGTTTGGGCATTGTGCTGACACCTGCCATGAATTGATACAAGTCACTGAGGACGCTGTTGACCTTAACTTGCATACTCCTGTTTTCAAGGTAGTTGGAGCAAATCCGGGTGATGGCTGTTGGCAGATCGACTTGGAATATTTTGTATCTGAGATAGTCGTGGACGATTGTGTCAAAGGCGCCTTCCACGTCGAAGAAGATGTCTAGGCATCTCAAGTGTTCTGCCTCAGCGACCAGGGCATCCTGGACGAGCCAAACTAGATTATCAAGTGTAGAATGGACCTTGCGGTAAGCACACTGATCACTACCCAATGTGTTGTTTGCTTCTAAGTGTTTCATAAGTCTTCTCAACAGGAGTTTTTCAAAGACTTTTTCTAAGCAGGATGTAGGCTAATTGGTCTATAAGAGCTAGGTGATTGCAAGCGTTTGTTAGGTTTGGGGATCATTGTGACCACCGCCTGCTTCCATGTCGTGGGAAAGATGCCTGTTTTGAAGCAGGAGTTGAATAGGTTGGTGATTCGGTTGATCGCAACGCCTTCAAGGCCAAATTCGAGGACTTTGTTGGAGATTTTGACAAGTCCAGGGGCGCTGTTTACAATAAGATGTTCGAGCTCCCAGATTGTGTCAGAGGCAGTAAAGGGGATCTCCAGTGGATGCGTTATCTTGACAGCTGCCTTGTGGGATGGGCTTGAACTCGGTTCGTTTGCACACATTTTCAACCTCTTCTTTAAAGAAAATGCTGGTGGATGAAATGGGATGAATCCTATTGTAGAGTGGTTGCAATGAGGTTTGCTTTGTCAATGTCAGTGTGAGCAGTTTCCTTTCCGTGGAAAGCGAAGGAATGGTTCCTGTTTTGTTTTTGCCCATGAGAACTTTAGTGTCTCTCCAGCAGTCCTTGATTTTTTGTTGTTACTGTTTTCGACTATTCTCTCACATTTTGGTAAGTTTTCTAGCCTAAAAGCATCTATTTTTCTTCTAATTACTTTGGCAATCTGGATGGCTTTCCTTCTGAAGGAGTCATCTCTTGTCTGGTTGGAGATCTGGAGGGAGAGGTCTTTGAAGGTTTCTGGTTGGAAAAACCTCTTCAATAGTCTTTTGGATGACTTCTGTGATGGTTTTGGCTTCCTGGTCAATTTTAGAGTCCAGAGGGGATCTTGTGTCTTCTTTTTTGTGAAGCATGTTTTCTCTTAAGTGGGCTTGAAAGGTGTCCCAATCTACTTTGTTGAAGTTTTTTTGGTTTTTCCGGTCCTGACCAGACTGGTGGGGGTGTGGAGTTAAGGGTGACGAAGATGGGAAGATGGTCACTGCCCACATCATCTCCGATGTAGAACTTGCTTATCCAGGGGCTGAAGTCAGTTGTCGAAATGCCCAAGTCTAGAACGTTCCTATAGATGACTGGGTTGATTTTATTGTTTGCTGCCTGCTCGTGGAGTTGCTTCCCTGCTCTGTTACAGCTACTCTCACTTCAAAGGAACCCATGCCTAGCATTTAGGTCCCCCAGCAGGAGGCTATGTTTGTCTGAAAGGAGTCTGGAGAGGAGGTTGGTGTCAAGCTGGTCCAGTGAAGAATTTCTGTAGACCAGTGAGTGTTTGTCGTAGGTCAGAGCATAGTTTGTGATTTGGACCTTTGGTGAGTGGACAAGGAGGCCTTTCTTTGTGTCCTGGGTATCGAAATGAACAGTTCCGTAACCAGGAAATGAGCATGGTCGGGGGAGCTGAGGACTGTTTCAGAGAACAGGGCTGTGCCTATTTTATTAGTTCGGAGCCAAAATCTAAGTTCTTTCACTTTGGGTTTGATCCCTCTGCAGTTAAGGTGCGCTATTTTGATACTTTATTTTTCACAATTGAATTGTAGTTTCCGCATTTATTTCTAGGTACCTGGTTGGCCGGACAGACGCTCTGCCGGCCAACTTTCCCTGGGTAGCGGGGCAGGATGGCCACCCAGACCCCGGCCGATCACCTCTATAAGAGTTAGAAATCTGAACTTTACCTTAAGTTAGAAGATAGATAGAAATTTATGAAAAGTCCAGGCGCAGTGAAGGGCGAGGCAGGAAAGCACAATAGAGCCTGTGAGAACACTTATGAGAACAGCCAACAGAAGCAGCTCTAAGATAATTAATCAGCTGTCAATCAATTTGAATAGCCGAATCTAATTAAGTCCCTTTCCATTCCAGTCAGTAGCGACACCCCGCCGCAGGAATAATGGCGATTAAACTGGCTGGGAGAAGCGGCCCAGCTTAGAGAACAACGCGGCACGCGGCGTCTTCTGGCGCACCCTGAGGGAGAAAACGTGAGGCCCACCTAGAGACTCCTATCCAACCTGAAGTGGCCCAAGAAGGCGAGATCAACCCCCAAGCTGCCTGACAACCGAGAGAAACAGAGGACTGTTTAATCTTCAATGGACAGAGTTAAGAGACGGAAAATTAAGCTATTTTTCTATAATCTTTCTATCCCAAATTTTATCCAACTTAACACATAGATTTGCAAACCCCGAATAATCTCTAACCCTCACGCTTAGCAACCTACTAGAACTAACCAAATTCATGTACAGCTAGGGAACTGAGTCCTAGATTTTTATTGCTTAAAAAACCCCGCCGTTGCTAACCACGCGAAGACACCCCACCGGCGGCGATGGGGAGGTCAAAAATGCGAATTGGTATAAATAGACGTCATCTCAAACTGGAACGGCGCTTCGTTTTCTTGCGCAGTTTTCGATCTCAAATTGCTCCCTTTGAATTGGTCTCTGGATTATCCAGTCGGCACAAATCTAAGTCTTCAATATAATCATTTGTCTTAATTGCCGCGCAGAGCAAATCCTAGAGAGACTCAAACTCAGCTTAGATACTAGGAGATCCCGTCGGTTTATACGGTTTTCTCTGACGGCCTGATTGGAGAAATTAGAGCTGTACAAACCTTAGACCGCTAGACATCTATCTTAAAAAAGTGAGAACACAAACTCAAAGGCCCCGGGGATAAACGCGTATAACCTCTGCCAGATGCGGGTTTACCACATCCGACACCGTTTGACAGGCATCGGCTGAGGCAAATGGACCCGACGCTGACCCAGCCAGAGTCCTGGTGACCATCTCAATCACCAATTGAACTGTTGCAGGCACCAGCCCACTTACCAGTACTTGAATGTCAATTGCAGGATGTTGGACCGGGTCTGGTTGTCGGCCGGAAGTGCGCTCTGGGTAGGAGCTGAGACTGGCGGTGGCAGCGGCGGCGGCGGTAGCGCTGAGTCGGCAGTTTGTTGGCGTTGGCGTTCGAGCTCCGTCTCCGCAGCCTCACGGCAGCGGCTTGTCTGGTGGCGGAGTCGCGCATTTTGTTGGCGTGGCTGGTGGTTCTGTAGGCCTCTCCAAAGTTGACGCAATGCGGCTCCTCCGGTCTGGGGCAGTCTTTCCAGTGGTGAGTTCAGAACAGATCCGGCAGGCAATGCCCCCCTCGCATACTCGTGCCGAGTGTCCAAAGGCCTGGCATCGCTGGCATTGCTACTCTCTCACTGGTGTCATCGTGCGGCTCACCTCGCAAGGGTAGTGGCAGAAGTCCGTTGAGATGCCGTCAGCAACGCACCGTGCCGCCAGGGAAGGGACTCGTCATTGGTGAAGGCACTAAGCATTTGGGTCGAATACCCAGTGTTTTTTTATCTGATTCTTCAGACGCTCTCGATGTTGAGCCCGAGGTCGCCTTTGAGCATCTGCAGGAATCCGGCCTCCTGAATGTTGGTCGGGACGTCGCGGATGACAAAGGTCACATGGGATCTTTTTCCTTGCTGTACTTGGTTGACCTTAGTCTGTTGGTCAGCACTGACGCTGTTGTTAAGAAGTGGCCTGGCCCTGGGAGCGGCCTGGTGACTAGTTCGTCGCCTAGCAACGGCACTCTTAGTTCACCGTGTAGCAAAATCTCGTGATTTCGAGTCGTGACCGGTGTCAACACAAAGCCGGTGCCGTTAGCCAAGGGCTTAGTTTGGATGGTTAGTTTGGATTAGTTTGGATGGAACCTTGGAAGTTTGCTGCCAGCCACTCCAGAAACTTCAGCTGGTCACCAGCCGCGTCAGCGTCTACTTCAAAGACTGGTGTGGCTTCGGAGGTTTGCCTAGTTGGAGGAGGACGAGGTGCTATGGTCACGCTCGCGTATGACCGGAAGTCACCGCCTGGAGTCGCTGCCGCTGCTGTTGCCACGCCAACGCTGTTCCGGAACGCTGTCGTCGCCGTGCCGTCGCCTTCGCCGCCGCAGCCGCCTCGTCGTTGTCGTCAACAGCCATGGACGTAGGACCATTGTTCGCTTCGCTAGTGACACGGAGGGTGAGTGAGACTCGTACACCTTCTTGCTTCCTGCATTCTGGCACAGAGTACTGGCAGTGCTGCTGCGTAGATCCAGACATGAGGATTACAGAGCCTGGTGTGGTCCTAAATTTTGATCCAGAAAGACCTGATCGCGCCCAAGGAGAAAGGAGACTGTGGTGATGTAGGGACGCTGGCCAATCTCGGGTTCATTGTCGGCGTGAAGGGATCCTTTCTGATGCCGTAGTGTAGAAGTTAACTAGGCATGAGTTAAATTCTGGTGCTGGGAGGTTGGCTTTGTTGATGAGGAATCGCTTAATTTTTTCTACTACAGGGGGCCAGTTATTGTTAGGCTAGAGCGGAACACCCAAATAAGAGTACTGCGGCCCATACCAGTAGACCAGGCGGCGCTCATGTTGGCGGTGCTTAAAAGCTAGAGGCAGGACATCCTGGATGAGTTGTTGGTAGCAGTCGTCAGCCACTGACTGCAGCATGTTAGTGAAGCACTTGATCCGAGCGTCGTGTCTGTACCGTATTTTTCAGCCTCCGTGACATCCGGGGAGTCCGGGAACTGAAGGTGAGTAGTCGGTCCGGATGCATTCTGCAGGACCATGTCGTCCATTGCAGCGATCGCCTCGGTGAAGCCATCTTCCTTACGACTTCTTTTGCTCGTCGGTTGCGATGATTTGTTGTTCGAATCTTGATTGGACATTATACTATGAAAAATAAAACTATAACTATAAAACTAATAATCTGGTAGCGATGCTCGTTTAATAAGTAATAGAAAATGAAGGTTAACACCAACATACAAGTAAATTTATAGTCAACGCGTTTTGACACAAGCGGTCATCTTCAGGGCTTGCACACATGGTCCACAATTCCGTATATATTTAAATAAAGCAAATAAAAAACTAAACAAGGCAATAGAGGAATTGGTTCAGTCAGGTCGATAATTGTACATTAGGGGACGAAACTAAATTAAATTACTAGGCCTTCACACATTGGCAAAGAGAGACCAACACCAAGCCTAGAAAACTTGGAGCTGTAAACTGGCTGGTGTACGGGTTTTGTTCAGAGGAGGCAGGGATCTGGGTGCATGTGATTTCCCCACAAACATGGGCCCAACGCACAATGATGAAATCATTGCACTTTGGACTAACAAGACAAAAAAGGCCTTGTCATGTGACTGACTCACATAAAAAGGGGAAAAAGGCCCACTGTTGAAGCCACCAGTGACCTTGGGATCGGAAAACAGAGCGACACTCCAAAAATGGAAGTGCCAAACCGAGAACGAAACAGGCAGGCCAGCCCAAGCTGTCTGGGCACTGCAAACGAGAGCAAGCGAGCGAGGACAAGAGCGGACCCGAGCAAATGCCCAGCGGCAGACAGAAGCCCTGGTGCGAGGACAGATGCGAGATTCGCTAGCGTTTCTAAGTGTTGATGCAGCGCATCACAAATCTCGACAGTTCTATGCCCATTAAGGCTGACAGCCAAGCACGTGGCCTCACAGGTTACACATCCAGGGCGTGACAGCCTTGAGGATGGCGTCCGGGATGTCTGGCGGCTGGCCCATAAGGTTAGTGGCCGCCAGCAGGGCTACCGCCTGTATGATCGTCGGGTAGCGGCTTTGTTCGATCTCGGGGCTGGCCAGGCGAGCTGCGGAGTCGAGCACTTCCTGGCGGTTGCGATCGGACAACTCGCGGAGCCGCACCCAGCGGGGCCAGCTGAAGTATCCGGGCCAAGTCTCGCTTCGGGCTGCCGTGAGAAAGAGTCCGCCTAGGTACATGGCGGCTCCAACCATGAGGAAGGGCCGTCTTCGTGGTCAGGATCTCTCGTCTAGCCCAGCTCCAGCTCGACGACCTGGACTCCGACGTCACAGACCTCGACTGGGCCAGCCAGGGATGGCGGCGGGGCCACCGGGAGCACGTCACGGAGGGCATCGGCTAGCCCGCTTCCTCGCTGCCTTGAATGTAGGCCGGCGTTTCGGTGCATTGGTCGTTCATCCGCTGAGTCGACCGCGTCTATCGGGGTGCTCACGGGCGAGTCACTGGGCAAAAGCCGGTGGCCGCTTTCTGTCAGGTGCCTGAAACGAGGGAGGGGGGTCATGGCACCGGCCTGACCGACTCCACGCGCCGTCTCCCTGGCGTGGTCTTGACGAAGTCTTGACGGTAGGCCGCAATGGCCCCGTCCCACCACGTCCGCGAGAGCTAGAGCTTGATCTTGGCTCGGTGCCGAAGCGTGGGTGAGAACTTAGAAGGATTTCGCCGCGGCTCTACCTCCGGGGTATCAGCCACAGGCGGCTGCGTGTGTCGCCTTCGGCCTCTGCGACACGAGCGTTGTTAGTGACTTTTTGGCCTCAAATACCGTCTTGCCGAATGCATTAAGTGGTTCTTGCATAAAAATATTCCGTTTGTATGATCATATGTTTACGCCTTTTCAAAATAATGAAAATATAACCCTAGATAAGTTTCCAAGTCGCACTGCTGAAATTCCAAACAGCTGTGAATCAGCGCCCATTAAAAATCAGTGACGGAAATAATGAGCAGGTATGACTGCCCGACAATGGAAATCAAATTTAAGATATGATGTCTCAGCAAGCGAAGAAAAGTTGATACTGAAGCTAGCTCGTACATTGTGTTCATTTGTGATGCAGTCAGCGATGGAGTAAAATTGCTCTGTTTTGGATGCTGTGGTCAATATAGGGTATAGAAACCAAAGTCGCTGGACTTTTTAAATATTGAACCGGTTGAATTAATATGAAGAACCGTCCCGCTGCTTTGCTTGATGCTCGTGTACATTATTAGTCGGGCAGGATCTAAGCAACGCGCGCTCTCTAATGACTCCTGCAGGCAAATAAAAGTGGGGATGTAACTCATTCAAAAGTGCAATCTTTACCAAAAATAATTCTTGGCTGAATTCTTTGTGCCGACTCTCACCAGTCTCACCTACCCGAGCCGGGAACAGCAGTGGCATATCCGGCACTCTCGCCTGTGCTCCAGCCGGCCGGGCCGGGCTGATGGCCTATCAGGGCCGTGGGGCTGGAAGATGACGGCCGATGACCCGTGACTGTGGCGTGGCAGGCCGTTGGCTGAGCATACTCCTGGGCTCTGCGGGCTAGAAACTGCTCGCGCAGAGTGGCGAAACCGGCGGCGGGCTGCTGGTGATCTTCCGGCCAGCTGGTACGCGGTTCTTAATCACGCAGCCGCCTCACATGCGGAGGGGAATCAAGGGTGAGGTCGACGACCTCCACCGGGGCGGCCACGGCTCGCCTGCTGCGGCGGCGACGAGACCGGCGGTTCCTCGACGACGCGCGCTCCCTTCGCTCAGGTTGGGGCGACACCCGCCTGGCGGCGGTGACGAAGACCTTCTCTCGTGTCGGCTGACCCAGCCGCAGCCACGGGTGCACAAGCAGGACGGGAGCCTGTCGTGGTGCGCCTTCCAGTTGGCCGGCGGCGGCCCCGATGGCCGGACCAGCATGCAACAAAAAGTCGGTCACAGCCAACCTCTCTCCCACTCGTCAGAGTTAGACCGATCCGTACGCTTAGTGGGGCGCGTTGGATGCATTGCTGCGCTGAAATGAGTTAAAATTTGTGCGCGCATGCGGGCGGTGCGACTAACATACATTTGAGGCCTAGTATTGCTAATAAGAGCCTCTCTGGAGGCCTACGATCCCTAACTGGCCTACCTAACCCTACCGGTCCTAAAGGCGCTTCCGCCTAAGTGGTGCATGGCGATGGTGCACAAGACTGCACCGCAGAAGAAGGTTCAGGGGGAGCGGGCGCATAGACGGCCAAAAAAGAAACAGCAGGCACAGATGCATTTGAAACAGGCTCACGCAAGTGGCATTCACCATACAGCACTGGCTCACGCCGAAGTGCACTTGCCTGGTTCGCTGGTGTCGTGATCGGTCCACCTCCTGGCTGCACCTCCAGGATCGCCAGAGGCCGGAAACACCACCAGAGGGCCGGCCTCACGTCGTCATCCTCGTCATCGTCGGGATCTTCTAGACCGTCGTCGGGGACCGGTGGCAGGGTCGCGAGTCACCATCAGGGACGTGGAGCAGGTTGCGGCGATGAACAACTAGTTCATCCCGTCTAGCTCGTGGATTCGGCAGTCTTTGGCGAATTTTGTAGACCACCTCGCCTCTGGGCTCGATGACTTCGTAGAGTGCTTTGCGGGGTCGATGAAACTTCGATGCCTCGTCTGGTTAGAGCACAGGGTTGTTGAGAAAGACCAGATCACCGGGCTTGAGCTTCTTGGCCTTCGGCAGGTTGGAATAGTGCGCGTCTCGCAGCTGCTGATGAAGGTGCAGACGATCCTTGGCCAGCTAAGTGGCCTCGTCCAGACGGCGCTGGAAGTCCTTGACATAGCCGGGCAAATCAGCATATTCGGGCAGCTTTTTCAACGCGTTGTAGATCGGGAGTCGGAAGTCACGGCCAAACACCAGATAGTTGGGCGTGAATCTTGTCACAGTGTGTACACTGGAGCGGAGAGCCATCAGGCAGGCCGGGAGGAAGGTGTCCCAGTCATTATGGTTGCGCTCAAGGAGACAGGTGAGAATGCTCTTCAGCTATTAATAATACATGTTAAAGATATATCCTACACAGCACTGAATGGGCAAATGAGTAGGAGAGAGTGCACCATGAAGGCTGCTGAGACTGTGGGACGGGTCTGGGATTATCTGATTGAGTAGGATGGATGGTAGAGTACCACAGAACCGAGATGAGACTTACCAGTTGGAGATCGGAGGTCTTTGACAGCTATGCGTTTTACCGCTAAAAGTACTTTGGGATTAGCGATTAGTGATTTCTCTTCATTATCTTCACTTTCTATTTAATAAGAGCTTTCTAATGTATATTTTTTCATTAATTTTTGTCAATTCTACGCGAAAAAAGTCATAAATCATTTTGTTGCGATTTTGATTGATTTATGGCCGCACCTGTCATGTTTTTACGACCCCGAGGGCACTGATAGGATCTCCCGGTCACGGGATTCTGGGTAGCAACCAGCTTAGCCAATCAGAAAATTCGACGCTCATTTTAACAAATCGGCTCAGCCAATCAGAATCGACGTGTTCCATTATAACAAACTGCGGTCCAGTTGGCGGCTATTTAAACCGGTGTTTTTGGCCCGCTTGGACCAACTCCTCTTGGGATCTTAGCCTAGATTGAGACGTCCCGGAGCGCGACTGTCGTTTCTTGATCCCCGGATTGCGACCTCCCCCATCATCATCAAGGACGAGTCCCCCGGTCATCAGCAGCGAACATCAAAGTTAAGAGCATCACCTGCAAGCTATCTGCGAAGGTTGTGACATCAGCATCATCCCGGGTCTACAGCTGCGAAGCACCAAGCCGATTCGGTCACTGTGGATTACCTGGTCTCCGGCTGTTGAGTTTCTGATTTGGTTGGGTGAGAGGCTGCCTAGACTTGCTTGATTGGGTGATCCCTTATCTGTCCCCTGTTTCAGTAGCTGGATTAGGCGCACACTTTTGCTCTTTTTGTTCAGTAGTGCTGTTCAGTAGAAGTCATTCAATAATACTGCTAGTAGTCTAAAACTCCAATTCAATCTGAAGTGTGAAGTGATCTGAGGAGAAGGTTAAATCTGACAGTTATTTTTATCGGTTTTATTTCTTTGTTCGCCGATGGCTCAGATGAGTAGCTAAGCTAGTAGGCGCTGGTCACAGTGGACCAATGGCAAGGCAGTTCTCAGTCGATCAATCAATCAAATCAGTGAGCAAAACAGCCAGTAGTGCAGAATCGGCGCCAGAGATGTACTCTGTGGACTCTAGGTTCGCCAAGCGGCTCGGGTAATGAACCATGCGGTCTCTGATGTTCGAGTTAGCCTATCATCAGCGCTAGGAGAGGCTAGTTGGCGCGTTGAAGGCCAAAAGTACAATTCTTCGTATTTAGCAATGTAATAGTACATGTAGCTACCCCTGCATAGTCTCGCCACTGCAAGAATCCCCTGCACAAGTCCCCTCTGTACCTGTATGGTCAATGCGATCTAGTCCCAGCAGTATCCCTTAACATCGGCTATGACTTCGAGATTGACAGCAAAAAGACACTAGTTGGCAGGTAAGTGCAAAGCCCCTTCTAGTCGGAAGCCCGATTTCGAGAGTCCCGGTGTGGTGAGCCAGGGCGCACGTGCTGGTGGCAGCAACCCAGTGAAAAATGATTCATGGATTCCACGTGGGTTCCACGTGGCCATGTGGAATTTAAATGTTTCCTTAATTTTTGCAAATTAATGACTTAAAGATGACATAATGGTATGCAAAGTATTTTTTATGCATTATTTTTTAATTTTTACTGTCCTAATGTTGATGTGGATTTTACAAGGAATTCATGAGAAATAAGCGTATATTGATTCAACATGGAATCCACTTCGATAAAAAACTGTGATACACCACATTCAGACGTTTTTATGAAATTACTATAATTAATTATTACATTTATATGCTTTTAAGTAAAAATTAATATCTTAAAGCTAAATTATAATCAGAAAATAAGATACTGTTTGTTAAAATAGACGAAATAGAAGTGAACAATAAAAAACGTTTCGTGCTTTTTAAGATTAAATTTATTTTATTTTATATTCGTCAATGTCTTGCATGGTTCAAGGCCTTGAAAGATAAATTGCCTTGTTTATGGCTATTTAAGCACCTTAAAAATTTTAGTAGACGTAGCCTATAGGCAATAACTTATAAGGCCATGGCCTCCATGGGATTAGAAATTAGATAAATCAGTATTTCATCATAGATAGGCCTAATACTTTTGCCAGTTTTGGTAAAATCCATCCATGATAAATTTATTTAGGCTTATCCAATTTCTAGGAATCCCATGGCCATGTCCATAGATTGGCTACTCATTTTAAATAGGCCTTTCGAAGTTCATAATTTCCTCTTAGTCCTACCTATTAGTCCTATCTATTTATGTATACTTATTAATATTAGGCCTATTTTAAGCTAGGCCTATAACTATCAATTTAGGTCCTTCTATTTTAATTAAGGTTAAGACTAGGCCTAGCTTGACTTTGTGAATTGTGACTAGTCAATCTAGTTAATCTGTTAAAAATCTATTCATTTATGATTTTCTTCAAAAAAGCCTATTAGCATCTTTTGGACTTGTTGCATTTTTAAAAACAATATTATTAATCATTATAAATAATTCTTTGCAATTACACTTGCAACCTGTTTTTGGCATAGCTAGCCTAGCAGATCCCTAAGGTTGCTATTATAAATAAATAATGATTATTATAAATTTGATCTGATTTAGGCCAAGTCCAGAATTTAATAGCCATAGGGCATAGCTTTTAAGATTAGGCCTAATGTTTAGGCCGGTGCATGACCAAGACCGCCACATACCAAGACCGCCACAGCTCTTACTGACTATTGGAATTGAGGGGAAGCTACCAATCTTTCAGCATTGCTATTGGTTATGATGGGTTGTGGAGTTAGATAAGGAGGAAGTGTCCTAAGATTGGTCACTAATAAGATGAATAAGTGGCCCAAAATGATTGCAAGTCAACCAGGGCAATTTTAACGATTCAAATTAAATGAAAAAACAAGGAGCCTGGCTCACTCACCTACCTAGCCAGGCTAGCCTGCTCACTAGTTCTTCTCTCGTGGCCTTGTCTTGCTGGCTCTCCCCATCTTACCCCTCCTCAGCCCCATCCAATAACATGGCGAGCCAAATTCCTCCCTCCTAGCTCCCCAAATGTGGCGGTCTTGGTCCTATACCGTTTAGGCCTAATCATACTATTTTTTTATTAGAGGCAGGGGGTTGTATACACCCTGGCACACTTTAAGCGACATAGGCATACAACTAGCGAGAGGCATTGCTGCCTATTCCACTAACTCCCCTGAGCAGGCACACAAGCGTGCGGATATGTATGCAGGCACACTTACACAGGAGTATACAATGGCCCTAACTTTATTTATTGTTAGGCATGTATACTTCACTGTGCCTTTGGGGTTGGCTCTCAAGGCTGTTAATTGCACAAGCAGAGAGCCAAGCCAAGATTCCAATTCAGCCCCAAATTAATGTGACTACTCTTAGAATCAAGCCTAGGTCGCTAGCACACTAGAGCAGCTGTGCTACCGCTTGGCTACAGCCCCCCTTTTAATTATAATAGGCCAGCAAATATAAAAAAACATGCATTGCTTTGCCTAAATACTTTATAGTCTAAAATCAGTTTTAAAATAAAAAATTAAATTTATAGAAACATATATTAATTTTTTGTACTTATTATTTTAATTTTATTAATTTAATTTTATTGATTGACTTAGGTAGGGTTTTCTTTTTTGCTAGAGACAAGGTGCAAAATCATACCCTATGCTCACTTTTAGGGTTTTATGATTTTAAGGCTTAGAATGTAGTTTCTCTTTTTTCTTATATAAAGGCAGTGCAAAAAAGGCTTCAACAGAAAAATAGGTAATGAGATCACACCTAAACTGTATCAACTTTTTAATTTCAATTTTCAAGGTGCAATTTTAAAATTTAGGGTGCATATACACACTTTGCGCTTAAAAAAATAAACCTAGGACTTAGGCCTAGTTAATTTTAAAATAAACTTTATTTTATTTTATAAGTATTCATCATTAAATTAGTTTTATGAATTATATCAATACTATTTATCAATCTTAATTGGCAACAATTATTTTTCTATTTCATTTCAGCCTAACATTACATGGCCCATCCTCAAACTTGGATGTCACCTTGGTCTTGCATTTGAAGAAGCTTGCAAAGCTACTTGGAATTTGAATTTAATATCTCGAATGCTACCTTTTGTGAAGCAATGGTAAGTTTTAGTTATAAACTGATTTTTTTCTGTCATCAAAATCTATCAAAATCTATTACAAAATCTGTCAATCTGTTATAAAATTCTGTAATTTAACCCCTTTCTTTTCTAAGGTTGCTCACCTGACCTGAAGAAGCAGCATTCTGGCAATTGGCAGCAGCATGTTTCTGACTGTTCTAATTCTGATGCATTATATTATTGTTAATTAATTAATGCTATTGACAATGTCAATTTCAAATTATATATTATATCATATGCGCAGTGCAACTCTAAAGATATCAATATTTACATCAGTGTGTTTATTCTTTGTGTGCCAGTGACTCACTACTGTACATAAATACACCTTACATCGTTTTTGAATATTGAATATTGAATTTTTGTGCAGAAATATTTTTTGCTATAGCTAGTGTTTCATCTGTGTTTCAGTTTCTTTTATATGGTATTGAGATCTGGGGTTCGTATGAAATTTTGAGATCTGGTATTATTTTGAGATTGAGGATGCAACAATTTATTATGGCAACCAGTATAATGGCTGCTTACTCAATGACAATGTGGATTCTATGTGAAATACATAATTACTTCCATATGGATCTTCCATGTGGAATCCATATCTTGATTCCACATGGATGGACGGAGACAAATGCACATATGGATTTCATATGAAAAATCCACATGGAATCCATATCATTTTTTTCACTGGGAAGTTAGTTGAACTGCGGATTGGCTAATTTCTACCTTCAAAATTCTCCCTGCTTGTCTCTCGCTGTCCCTCTCTTAGCAATAGGACCTAGACTGCTCGCCACACGATCAAGCAACCATGGGGCTGACCATCTGACAGGAGTGGGGGGCCAGGACTCTAATTGATTTATTTCTGAGACCTGAGGCCCGAAAGCTTCCCCACAAGGGGGCCGAAAGGGCGAAACCCATCACAGAAAACTAAGAAAAGAACGAGGAGGCGGAGAAGGATGCAGTTTACACCGAAACGAACATCAATATATAATTGCCTCAAACTCTACCTCGGCTGGACCACAAAAGGAAAAATTAAACACGCACAGGTAGGAAAAGCAAAAGTATTGAATTAAGGGGGTTACGAAGTATAATAAGCAACTGGAAACAATTATACGCAAAAGGGAGATTAGCAGTCCCATTACGGGACGGGGAGCGTGACGGAAAACGTCTCGGCGTGGGAGAACAATTCCGGGTTGGGACAACACCATCACGTAAAGGTAAACCGATTTAAAGTTTTATTAAAAATAATGATTAATGTAAAATTAAGTAGACCAAATTAATAAAAGGGGCAGCCACCTGCCACACTTACTACAAATTCACTTTCAGGAAAGGTAGCCAAAGTATCAGGCCAGCAATCAACAGTTTTAGGAGTACTTAAGGCATTTTTGTATTATTTGGACAAGGTTCTTGCTAAATGAATGCTAATATTCTTGTTTTTATTATTCAAGCTTTTGTTTTATGCATTTTTGCGCACCAATCAGCAAATGATATAGTTGTCGAACAAAGTGAATTTGCTGGCGATGAAAACCCCACGTCTTTTCTCAAAAAAGAGTATTCACTTTCAAAACCATTTCAGGGTATGTTTTATTTATGTATCCTTTAAATTATTAAATGTCAGCATGACTACTAATCTATGGCCCATGGAAACCTTGCTTCATAATTTGTAGACCTAAAATAAAAGAAAACAACTTTGTTTTAGTATTTAAGTAAAAGGCTATTCGGAACACAATTACAACATTTTGATAACATTATCTTTCAAGATAAATTGCAGAGTCTTTATTTTACTTTTCTTTATTGTCTAATATTTAGCACTAACAATGTCAATAGCCAAATAGGCCATGATCAATTATATCATATACGCCTATGCATGCGCGAGACTGCTTGGTGTAGTTATTAGAAGGCAACTGCGCCTCTAGCTTAAACCGTGTCTATTTGTCTAAAGAAACTGACTGTGTGCAAAATAGGCCTACAAACTTTGACTATATTCTGATATTTGTTGTAGATTTCAAAATGTTGTAGATTTTAATTTTATTAAAAAATATTAGCTTCTATGTTCTATAATTATCAATTATTAAGTTAAGTCACTTTATTATGCTATTATATTTATATCTTGGGATTGCCTTCTTAATTAATCCTATAATTTATTTGCTAAATCTAAATACTTATTCTAATAACAATATTAAACTAGTAACAAAGGTTACATATTTTTATTGATTTAGGGCCTACTACTATTTTTTTAAATCATTCAATAAACTTTTCTTGACTTAAGTTTTTATTTAAAATAATGAAAAACTTTTCAAGTAATATTGAAACAATAAAACAATGAGTTAATAAGTGTCAAAGTTTATGCCAAGACTTAGCAAAGGTAATAATAGGCAATATAATAGGCCTATATCATATGCTACACTCCGGATCATATAGTATATGCCTAAAAATTTAGGCTTGTATTAGCCTTGCATGCCAAAATTAGGCGTGCACAGTTGGCATGTATCACTCCTGAGAAGAAAGTATATGTGCACACCTGGCATGCACTTTATAGAATCACATGTAAAAGTTATTGTGAAGTAGAAAAAATGATAAAGTTCATTTTTAAGCGCTAATTTCAAGCTTTCCAGTTTTTTTAAGCTTGTAGAAAAGCATTTAAACAAATTTTTGCATGTATAAATTTTTCGCCATAAAATAGTATTGCCGAAAAGGCATAAAAAGCAACCAAATTAACCAAATTATCTGGTAATAATGGTCTATTACACAATTTTAAAAAAATTATTTTATTGTCACAAAATAAAAAAAGGTCATTTATTGTTGCAACACCGGCATATTTTTTAGACTGGGTGTGCACTACATTTTTTCTGGCATGTATTTGTAATTATTCAATTTTTGTTCCGGCGTACACCTAGCATGATCCAGACTATGGATCATATGAAGGCCATAGTCAGGAAGATGGCCTTTTTCGTGTAAAATTCTAGCACAAAACAAGGTTTGATTGTTATAAAGTTAATAATCTGTTTGTAGATGATAAACAGCATATCTTATAGGGTATTTAAATAGGATAAGGGGGCCTAAAGTACTTCTCTCAAGAAGTAAATCAAGCAATAAATTTTGTTTTTAAATCTATGATATTATAAATTATAAATATAATATACATGTGTATATTGTTATGTTTATGTATTGAATGTTGATAGTAGTATAGAGTAAAAAAGTATTAACAAAGTTTCTTAACTTCTAAATTGACCTAATCTATTGAGACTACTTATTCTTATTCTCAAACAGTATCAAAATACTAGCAATTAGTGACTATGAGATACCAACCAACTAAGCAAAAGCTTATCTTTGTTTATGATTTTCACTGTCATTATCAGGCTGATCAAGTAGTAGCTGACATCTGATCAAGGGGTAGCACTCACTCACTGACATCTGATCAAGGGGTAGCACTCACTCACTGACATCTGATCAAGGGGTAGCACTCACTCACTGACATCTGATCAAGGGGTAGCACTCACTCACTGACATCTGATCAAGGGGTAGCACTCACTCACTGACATCTGATCAAGGGGTAGCACTCACTCACTGACATCTGATCAAGGGGTAGCACTCACTCACTGACATCTAATCAAGGGGTAGCACTCACTCACTGACATCTAGTCAAGGGGTAGCACTCACTCACTGCCAAGCTGGTCTTTAGTGCTCTGAGACATTGGGTATCACTCTGCACTCAGGCAGTCAGCTATAAAGAATCTCCAACACTCTACTCGCTCTTTAGGCCACTGGGACTTCGGTGGCAGCACAGTGATTGCATCTGATTTCATTCGCCTAACTCCGGACAGTCAGTCGCACCGAGGCGCTGTATGGTGCAAAATCCCAGTCCGAATGCGTCACTGGGAGGTGCAGATGCACTTCCGAGTGCACGGCTCCTCTGGAAATTTGTTTGGCGACGGCATTGCATTCTGGTACATTGACCCGGCCGTCAGCAAGTTCAACGGGCCCGTGTTCGGCATGCAAGACAAATTCCGCGGCCTCGGTGTACTTTTAGACACCTACAGCAACCACAATGGACCGCACAGTCACGACCATCCATACATATCGGCTATGGTTAACAATGGCAGCTTGGCCTATGACCATGACAGGGACGGCACCCACTCTCAGCTAGACGGCTGCACCGCCCGCTTCAGAAACCGGGATCACGACACCCTGCTATCCATTCGTTACGTCAACAACGCTTTATTGGTGGCCACGGATATTGAAAATAAGCAAATTTGGCAGCCGTGCTTTCGAGTGCCAAATGTGAAATTGCCAACTCATTTTGTGTTCGGAGTCAGCGCTATGACTGGCGACCTGTCGGATAATCACGACCTGCTGTCTGTGAAGGTCTACGAGATTGAACCGGTACATGCCAGTCTGCCAATTGGGAACAGGATGTGCGACTTTAGTAACAGGGATTAGGGTTCCAGGAACAGGGTGCGATTTTTTGGGAATAGGGATGTCCCTGTTCGGGATTTTGGGGCGGGATTTGCTATGTGGGCATATGGGATTTGGGGATTAAAGAATAGGAGTTTGGGGAAAGGGATATGAGATTTGGGATTTGGGAAATAGGGATATGAGATTTAGAGATATGAGATTTAGAGAATAGGGGTATGGAATTTTGGGAATAGGTATATGGGATTTAAGGAATAGGGATATAAGATTTGTGGTTTGGGTAATAGGGATATGGGATTTGGGTAATAAGGATATGGGATTTGTGGTTTGGGTAATAGGGATATGGGATTTGTGGTTTGGGTAATAGGGATATGGGATTTGGGGTTTGGGAATAGGGATATGGGATTTGGGGAATAGGGATTAAGGAATACACGAAAAAAAGTGTCTTGAACTCAGAATTCTCAGAATAGAGATCGCACAGAATCGATAGAACTCAGCTTTCGAAGAACACCGAAGTCGCAGTGCTAAGCTAGTCCAAGATTTCACACCCTCACCCCTGCTTCCCCGATTGTACAGAAAGAGCCTTTGGAGGACAACATAGGGGTGGACTACCGGACCATCGAGCCCTCTGCCGACAGCGCCGAGCCTCCAAGGCGTGAGTCACGTGACTGCTTGCTAATTGATAACTCTGCCTCCCCAGTGGCTCCTCTGATTCCCCAGTGCCCCCCTGATTCCCCAATCCCCCCTCTGATTCCCCAGTGCCCCCTCTGATTCCCCAGGGCCCTCTCTGATTCCCCAGTGCCCTCTCTGATTCCCCAGTGCCCTCTCTGATTCCCCAATTCATCCTTTGATTCCCCAGTGCCCTCTCTGATTCCCCAATCCCCCCTCTGATTCCCCAGTGCCCTCTCTGATTCCCCAATTCCTCCTCTGATTCCCCAATTCCTTCTCTGATTCCCAATCCCCTCTCTGATTCCCCAGTGCCCTCTCTGATTCCCCAATCCCCCTCTGATTCCCCAGTGCCCTCTCTGATTCCCCAATTCCTCCTCTGATTCCCCAATTCCTTCTCTGATTCCCAATCCCCTCTAATTCCCCAATCCCCCCTCCGATTCCCCAATCCCCCCTCTGATTCCCCAGTGGCCTCCCCCAAATTCCCCAATGCCCCCCACGATTCCACAGTGCCTCTCCTCCATCGCTCCTCCCGTCTCCCAACTCGGCAGCTCACGTGGACTCCCAAGCCGACAGTGGCTGGTCCTTCCTGCGCATCTTCCTGCTGGTTCTGTTCTGCGCCATCGGCCTGGTCACCCTGCTGGTGCTGGGCCTGGTGTACCACACCCGCCAGCAGAGGAATAAGAAGCGATTTTATTGACAGCTATCCAATGATATGATCGACTTTTGACTTGGCGATATTTTCTTTCATGCCCTAGCCGTCTGTGTAGATGAGGTTTTTTTACTTTTTTAGTAGTCACTATCTCTGTGTTTTTGTTGCATCGCCTTTATTTGGTTAGTGCTGGCGCCACTCTAATCGGTGGGTGAGGCTGAGACTAGATGAAGCGCTTCTTTTGTACCGTATCTGCCTGCATGTGCGCGCCAATTACTTGCTGGTCTGTCTCTGTCTCCGCGTCTCTTCACTCTTAACTATTTAGACTCTCATCTTGTCACTCCATCCTCACTCTCTTGTCACTCTATCCTCACACTCTTGTCACTCCATCTTTACTCACTCCATCCTCACACTCTTGTCACTCCATCTTTACTCACTCCATCCTCACACTCTTGTCACTCCATCCTCACTCTCTTGTCACTCCATCCTCACTCTCTTGTCACTCTATCCTCACACTCTTGTCACTCCATCTTTAGTCACTCCATCCTCACACTCTTGTCACTCCATCTTTAGTCACTCCATCCTCACACTCTTGTCACTCCATCCTCACTCTCTTGTCACTCTATCCTCATTCTCTTGTCACACTCCATCCTCACTCTCTTGTCACTCTATCCTCATTCTCTTGTCACACTCCATCCTCACTCTCTTGTCACTCCATCCTCACTCTCTTGTCACTCTATCCTCATTCTCTTGTCACACTCCATCCTCACTCTCTTGTCACTCTATCCTCATTCTCTTGTCACACTCTATCCTCACTCTCTTGTCACTCTATCCTCACACTCTTGTCACTCCATCTTTAGTCACTCCATCCTCACACTCTTGTCACTCCATCCGCAGTCACTCCATCCTCACACTCTTGTCACTCCATCCGCAGTCACTCTATCCTCACACTCTTGTCACTCCATCTTTACTCACTCCATCCTCACACTCTTGTCACTCCATCTTTACTCACTCCATCCTCACACTCTTGTCACTCCATCTTTAGTCACTCCATCCTCACACTCTTGTCACTCCATCTTTAGTCACTCCATCCTCACACTCTTGTCACTCCATCCGCAGTCACTCCATCCTCACTCTCTTGTCACTCCATCCTCACTCTCTTGTCACTCCATCCTCACTCTCTTGTCACTCCATCCTCACTCTCTTGTCACTCCATCCTCACTCTCTTGTCACTCTATCCTCACTCTCTTGTCACTCTATCCTCACTCTCTTGTCACTCTATCCTCACTCTCTTGTCACTCCATCTTCACTCTCTTGTCACTCCATCCTCACTCTCTTGTCACTCCATCCTCACTCTCTTGTCACTCCATCCTCACTCTCTTGTCACTCTATCCTCACTCTCTTGTCACTCTATCCTCACTCTCTTGTCACTCTATCCTCACTCTCTTGTCACTCCATCCTCACACTCTTGTCACTCTATCCTCACACTCTTGTCACTCCATCTTCACTCTCTTGTCACTCCATCCTCACTCTCTTGTCACTCTATCCTCACTCTCTTGTCACTCCATCCTCACTCTCTTGTCACTCCATCCTCACTCTCTTGTCACTCTATCCTCACTCTCTTGTCACTCCATCTTCACTCTCTTGTCACTCTATCCTCACTCTCTTGTCACTCTATCCTCACTCTCTTGTCACTCCATCCTCACTCTCTTGTCACTCCATCCTCACTCTCTTGTCACTCTATCCTCACTCTCTTGTCACTCCATCTTCACTCTCTTGTCACTCTATCCTCACTCTCTTGTCACTCTATCCTCACTCTCTTGTCACTCCATCTTCACTCTCTTGTCACTCTATCCTCACTCTCTTGTCACTCTATCCTCACTCTCTTGTCACTCCATCCTCAGTCACTCCATCTTCACTCTCTTGTCACTCTATCCTCACTCTCTTGTCACTCTATCCTCACTCGCTTGTCACTCCATCCTCAGTCACTCCATCTTCACTCTCTCGTCATTCCCCACCTCAGCCAAATGCCTCATTTGCTCAAAACAGTCCACTATGTGTCCAAATTCCGGCATTGAAACTGCAACCTCACAATCCGTTCTTGCTGCAATAAACTGTATTGATACCGCAGGCTCAGCTAGAGCTTGAAGCTCACACATTTTTATTTTATTTTTTTATCTACCCGATCAATAAATTTGATTCATTCGATTAAAAAAGAAATTCAGATGCCAAAAAATTATTTCCCTACTATTAGTAGTGCCGCTTTTTTAGCTCTTTCTTACTTTATTTATATACCGGATTTTTGCTGAAATTTTACTACTTAGTAACAAAGCTTCAGTAGGCTGTCATGCGTTTGCTTTCGCAAGAAAACAAAACGGTCAAACAGACACTTTGATTTTTTTTACATCCTGCCTTAACTAATTAGTAGTAAGCGTTTTTTTCTCTATTTGCGCTGATCAAAACTCTATTAATTGCGAGCCTAGTAATCGGTACAAATCATTCGAATGGCTGAATGCTGTGTGTGAGTTTTATTTCAATTGAAAAAAACAATAATAATTGAATTTTTTTTCAGACTGAAATTATCGACCTCAGCTATAAATATCACTGATGAAGCATCGCTGTTTTAATTAATTGCTTTTTTATTTTTTACATTGAAATAAATGAATTGCTTGCCTAAAACTGTCTCATCATTCATCACTGCTCTTTGCCTTCTCCCCCCTGCCTCTCCCCTTCTCTCTTCTCTCTCCTCTCTCTACCTCTCCTCTCTATTCTCTCTCTCTCTCTCTCTCTCTTTATCCCTCTCTCTACTTCTATCCTCTCTCTACCTCCCTCTCTCCCTCTTCCCTCTCTCTCCCTCTTCCCTCTCTCTCCCTCTTTCCCCTCTCTCTCCCTCTTTCCCCTCTACCTCTTCCCTCTCTCTCCCTCTTTCCCCTCTCTCTCCCTCTTTCCCCTCTCTACCTCTTCCCTCTCTCTCCCTCTTTCCCCTCTCTCCCTCTTTCCCCTCTCTACCTCTCCCCTCTCTACCTCTCCCCTCTCTCCCTCTTTCCCCTCTCTACCTCTCCCCTCTCTCCCTCTTTCCCCTCTCTACCTCTCCCCTCTCTACCTCTCCTCTCTCTCCCTCTTTCCCCTCTCTACCTCTCCCCTCTCTACCTCTCCTCTCTCTCCCTCTTTCCCCTCTCTCCCTCTTTCCCCTCTCTACCTCTTTCCCCTCTCTCCCTCTTTCCCCTCTCTACCTCTTCCCTCTCTCTCCCTCTTTCCCCTCTCTCCCTCTTTCCCCTCTCTACCTCTCCCCTCTCTACCTCTCCCCTCTCTCCCTCTTTCCCCTCTCTACCTCTCCCCTCTCTCCCTCTTTCCCCTCTCTACCTCTCCCCTCTCTACCTCTCCTCTCTCTCCCTCTTTCCCCTCTCTACCTCTCCCCTCTCTACCTCTCCTCTCTCTCCCTCTTTCCTCTCTCTACCTCTCCCCTCTCTCTCCCTCTTTCCCCTCTCTACCTCTCCCCTCTCTCTACCCATCCCTCTCGCTCTCTACCTCTCAGTCTACCTTACCCCTTTTTATGTCTCCCCTCTCTCCCTCTCCCTGACAAAGAATTTACCAAATTCGAAATATCGGCAATATTAACTAAATGGACTTTCATTGTGTTAGCCTGAGATTGTAGGTAACCTCCTCTCTCCCTCTACCTCTCCCTCTTTCTGTCTACCTCTCCTCCCTCTCTCTCTACTTCTCTCTTCTCTCTCATTCTCCCCCTATCCAGTGCAGTGCAGCAGACAGCCAAGCCAGCTCAAGCAGTTGAGAAATAAAACACGTGCACGTTAATGCTTTGTAAAACACTTGAGCTACAGTTTAACAGCCAAGTCACGAGATCTACACAATTATTTTGCAGAGTTTACGCAGTCAGTGTGCAGCAGCTGTACATGCGAGCACAGCGCCCCAGGCAGATAGCACACACACAGAATTTTCTAGAACCCTACAGTCTCTCCCACAGCTCCAACTGCTCAGAGTTCCATTGTTCTATGAAACCTCTTCTCTACCTCTGTGACCCCCCCCCCCGGTTCTGGGGCTCGGCAGACATCTGTCTTGCCATTAGTGATAAATACACAGAGGGGCGCCTCACTGCATCAAAGGGCTAGAAAATTTCAGACCTTGCATATTCTTAAACTAGTAAACAGACTGTTCTCAGAAACTTTGAGCAAAGCAACAATGCTAATCAGGCTCTGCTTTTTAGTAGCCGCTCTGCTGCTGGTGCAGCTGGAGGCCAGCAGGTCCTATTCGAGGTCCATGGCGCCGCCGCGGCACTACGCCAGCCGGCACAAGGACACCTGGCTGGAGGCTGAGCGATTCTGCCGGGCTGCCGGCCTTGGCGGCCTCTTGACGACTAGGGGAGGCCGACAGCTCGGGGAGTTGGCCAGGCAGCTGAGACCTGGCCGGTGCTACTGGGTGAGCTGGGGTACGTTATCAGGCCTGTTCCAGGCTGTTATCAGGCCTGTTTCAGTCTGTAATTATCAGGCCTGTTCCAGGCTGTTATCCAGACTTTCAGTCTGTTATCAGGCCTGTTCCAGGCTGTTATCCAGACAGTTTCAGTCTGTTATCAGGCCTGTTCCAGGTTGTTATCCAGACTGTTTCAGTCTGTTATCAGGCCTGTTCCAGGCTGTTATCAGGCCTGTTCCAGGCTGTTATCAGGCCTGTTCCAGGCTGTTATCAGGCCTGTTCCAGGCTGTTATCAGGCCTGTTTCAGTCTGTTATCAGGCCTGTTCCAGGCTGTTATCCAGACTGTTTCAGTCTGTTATCAGGCCTGTTCCAGGCTGTTATCAGGCCTGTTTCAGTCTGTTATCAGGCCTGTTCCAGGCTGTTATCCAGACTGTTTCAGTCTGTTATCAGGCCTGTTCCAGGCTTTTATCAGGCCTGTTTCAATCTCTTATCAGGCTTGTTTCAGTCTGTTATTAGGCAGGTTTCAGGTTGTTATCCAGACTGTTTCAGTCTGTTATCAAGCCTGTTTCAGGCTGTTATCAAGCCTGTTTCAGGCTGTTATCCAGACTGTTTCAGTCTGTTATCAAGCCTGTCTCAGGCTGTTATCAAGCCTGTTTCAGGCTGTTATCAGGCCTGTTTCAGGCTGTTATCCAGACTGTTTCAGTCTGTTATCAAGCCTGTTTCAGTCTGTTATCAGGCCTGTTTCAGGCTGTTACAGACGGTTCTCAAAGCCTGTCACCCTCTGTTGTCCTCAAACCGGCCAGGTGCACCACTCGGCAAAGTCCTGGAGCAGCGGCAGCAGCAGATCCGCGCCACCCAGCCGGTGCTCCTGCCTGCTGCTTCGGAGAGGTTCACTCAGGCTGCACCACACCACCTGCCGGCACCGCCGCAGGTTCCTCTGCCAGCGCGGCACCCCGATCGACGAGTTCGAGCTCCGGCCTCGGAGAACCACCCCGGTGCCGGGCAGCGGCTTCTCGTCTACGGTGGCTGCAACCAGGACCACTACAAAGACTGCAACAAAGACTGCAACAAAGACTGCAACAAAGACTGCAGCAAAGACTGCACATGCAGCTGAAAGTCCCGCTGAGCCTGTCGAATCCACAGACGACTCTGACTCGATGATTCCAGCAGCTGAAGGAGACGACGAAGTCGAGTACGCCAACCCGCAGCCGCTTCTGCCCGGCGACGAGGCTCTGGACCATGCGAAGTTCCCCGTGATCGCCCTGGGACCCGACGGCCACCCGAAGGGCTGGCTGCCGCCCTGGGGCAGCGTCCCCAGCACGGCTGCCACCAAGCCGGCGGCCGCGACTGCCGCGGCGGCGTCGCCGAGCTCGCAGGCGCCGCTGATGGTCGACTTTGAGTTGCCCGAAGATTCGCAAAATTCCACCGGCAAAGGCGGTGGTTCGGCGTCATCTGCGACGGCCGACAAAGATCCTCGGAGCGCGTTGAAGGCCCTGATGAACGGCCAGAGCTCCTCCGAGGTGATCACCCTGCTGGTGCTGTACACCATTGTCGGGGTGACGCTGCTGGTGCTGCTGGGCCTCTGCCTGGTGCGCTGCTGCCGGCGCTGCTGCGGCAAATCTCGCATCCGCTACGTCAAGCAGGTTGACGCCGACGACATCCCCAGGTTCATGCCTTCCAGCTGGGCCTGATTGTGCGGGCTGGCCAGCCTACTGATGAGTAGTGCGCACCGCATATAAGCTCGGACTTTTGCACCAAGCGAACCTGCGTCATTGCTAACTCTGCAAACTGGCATGAAGACTTTTGATTTGCCATTTTGTTGAGTCTCAAGACCTTTTAAACTGTGACTGTTGTACCCTTAAAGCCTGACATTTAATTTAAGACTTCTCTTAGGCCTCTTTAGACACCCTGACACCACCCTGAAGACCCTGACACCACTCTGGAGACCCTGACACCACTCTGGAGACCCTGACACCACTCTGGAGACCCTGACACCACTCTGGAGACCCTGACACCACTCTGGAGACCCTGACACCACTCTGGAGACCCTGACACCACTCTGGAGACCCTGACACCACTCTGGAGACCCTGACACCACTCTAGAGACAAATCTCAGAAACGTACGCGCGCATTGCAAGGGTGTAGCTCGCATGTTCCTTTTTATTTATGTTTTTAACATTTAATAAAAAGCAAATTATTTATCTAAAACAAATATTAACATATACCTTGTCACTTGGCTGCTCATATAACCGTTACTCACCTTGAATCTCTGTATAAGAATGTTTCAACAGAAATTGCAACTAATTAGACAGCATATTTATTCACCTTACTTGTTTAATTAACAGGTTTCTTTGAACAAAAAATAATTAGTCAGAATTCTTTTGTCGAATGTAGGAGAGGGAATAGGGGAAATGAGAGGTCTCATGAATTTTATGGTGGGGGGACAAAGCCAATAACTTAAAATGTACATGTACGTGACTAAATTTTAGCCCTCATTTTGGCACCGCAAGCACTCATTTTAGCGCCGCAGGCGACGCGCCTGTGAGAGGAGAGAGGTAGATAGGGGAGAGGGAGATAGGGGAGAGGGAGATAGGGGAGAGGTAGATAGGGGAGAGGGAGATAGGGGGAGGGATATAGGGGGAGAGAGCGATAAGAGAGAGTGAGATAGGGGAGGGAGATAGGGAGGGATATAGGGGAGAGAGCGATAAGAGAGAGGGAGATAGGGGAGGGAGATAGGGAGGGATATAGGGGAGAGAGCGATAAGAGAGAGGGAGATAGGGGAGAGAGCGATAAGAGAGAGGGAGATAGGGGAGAGAGCGATAAGAGAGAGGGAGATAGGGGAGAGAGCGATAAGAGAGAGGGAGATAGGGGAGAGAGCGATAAGAGAGAGGGAGATAGGGGAGAGAGCGATAAGAGAGAGGGAGATAGGGGGAGGAGATAGGGGAGAGGGAGATAGGGGAGAGGGAGATAGGGGAGAGGTAGATAGGGGAGAGGGAGACACGTGCTCAAGTAATAATTGTGGTAGCGATTCTCCGCCAAAATGCCGGTCTCTTGCGGCTCTCCGACTCCATTGCGCACCGTCTGTCCCCCCTTGTCTCCCTCTCCCTCCTACAGATATTGAAAGCCGACCTCAGGAGCAACAAAGCAGAGAGCAGTCAGTTACTAATCCAACTGAATGGGCAGTACACGGCTGCCAAGGCAACAGAAATCAGCAGTTATTAGGTAATTATATTTCGATGCAAACACGAACGATAAACAAGCCATCATCAATCCGCTCATATCGATAAAAGTTGGTACAAAAAGAGACAAAATCATCAACAAAATAGCTAATTAAAGAGTGCCAGTCATAAAGATTTCAGCTACTCAAAGTAGTATTCATAGAAAAATAGCACGCAAAAAGACGAGCAAAGTTGCTTCAAGGGATGGGGTAAAAAATAGTACTAGCTAGAAGCAATAAAAAAGCAAGCAAAATTCACTGCATGGGGAAGTGAGTTACTCTGACTGATTCGAGTATTGGATTGCTGCGGTTAGCCGGTATGGTGCATTATGGTACATATTGATGAGCAGCTAGGGCTGAGGGAAGCAGTGACAGGTGAGCGATAGATAAGTGACAGATAACTGAAAGATAAAGAGTGACAGATAACTGAAAGATAAAGAGTGACAGATAACTGAAAGATAAAGAGTGACAGATAACTGAAAGATAAAGAGTGACAGATAACTGAAAGATAAAGAGTGACAGATAACTGAAAGATAAAGAGTGACAGATAACTGAAAGATAAAGAGTGACAGATAACTGAAAGATAAAGAGTGACAGATAACTGAAAGATAAAGAGTGACAGATAACTGAAAGATAAAGAGTGACAGATAACTGAAAGATAAAGAGTGACAGATAACTGAAAGATAAAGAGTGACAGATAAGTGAAGGATAAAGAGTGACAGGTAAAGAGTGACAAGTAAAGAGTGACAGATAAGTGAAGGATAAAGAGTGACAGGTAAAGAGGGACAAGTAAAGAGTGACAGATGAGTGACAGATAAAGAGTGACACATAAAGAGTGACAGATAAAGAGTGAAAGATGAGAGTGACAGATAAAGAGTGACACATAAAGAGTGACAGATAAAGAGTGAAAGATGAGAGTGACAGATGAGTGACAGATAAGTGAAAGATAAAGAGTGACAGGTAAAGAGTGACAGGTAAAGAGTGACAGATAAAGAGTGACAGATGAGTGACAGATGAGTGACAGATGAGTGACAGATAAAGAGTGACAGATGAGTGACAGATGAGAGTGACAGATAAGAGTGACAGATGAGTGACAGATGAGAGTGAAAGATGAGAGTGACAGATGAGTGACAGATAATTTAATAATTGCTATAAGTGACAGATAAAGGTGACAAATAGAGTGACAGACAAAATTGAAATTATTTTGACACTGTAAACAAACCGGCTTGAACTACTCGTAAAAAAGGGGGCACAAAAACGCAGTCTTTGGCATTGCAGGGTGCATATTGTACTTATTTGCATAATGCGATCAATAATTGCCAGCTAATAACGCAGCACAGATTACACAGGTAAGAAATACAATTTGAGCCTTTCAAAAACTGTACAGAAACACACAATAAACACAAGCCATGGAATTTCACCAAGAAGCCTCTTGTTCAGCAATGTGTACCAATGAAGATCAGCAATGTTTGAGCAGCAATTTGTAACAAAAAAGAAGATAGGACTACCTGGTTCATGTTAATATGATAATAATGCTAATAATAATAATAGTGGCAGCTGAAAAATCCTAAAAACTTGACTTTGACCGGGAGCAGCTCACGAGTATTTATTCGTTTAGAAAAAAGATAAACAGAAAAATTCAAACTACTTTACTGTAAGTAGCAAAATTTGCGCACGCAAACCGGAATAGTGAATTTCAGTTAACAAATAATTTGTAAAAATGTTGATTAACAGACGACAGGCCGAGAGCCGGTGAGCAAGCGGATTACATGATAAATTGTTTTGGCGATTGTGGCAAATTTACATATTGTATAAAATAGTTCAGCAGTTCTTGTGGCAGCAGAAAAGGCAACAGTTCCAATTCAAGACTTAAGGCAATAAAAATGAAAATAAATATTAAAAAGCTTAAAATTTACAGCCGGAACAATATTAGCTAATGAGACGCTCATTAATGTACGGATAAATGGGATCAGGATCTTTGAGTTTGGGATCTACGGAATTGAAATCTTCCCAAAATCTGTCAATGGAAATCCTTAATCCTTAATTGGTAAGTCCAAATAAAAGGTTCCTTGTCCTAAAATTGGAACATAAAGTATAATAAAAGGCTAATTCTGAAATCTAAAAATTGTTGATTCTAAAATCCCAGAATTGTTAAAATCATATAAAATAAGTTTCCAAATCCAATGATCCCAAATCATAAGATCCTTAATCCCTAGATCCCAAATCCTAAATCCCAAGATCCCAAATCCCTAGATCCAAAATCCCAAGATCCCAATTCCCAAGATCCCAAATTCCAAGATCCCAAATCCCAAGATCCAAACTTCCAAGATCCCAAATCCCAAGATCTCAAATCCCAAGATCTCAAATCCCAAGATCTCAAATCCCAAGATCCCAAATCCCAAGATCCCAAATCCCAAGATCCCAAATCCCAAGATCCCAAATCCCTAGATCCAAAATCCCAAGATCCCAAATCCCAAGATCCCAAATCCCAAGATCCAAAATCCCAAGATCCCAAATCCCAAGATCCAAAATCCATATCAACCCGAATCTAGCAGCTTTATCAGGCCAAGTCCTGGGCCAGTTTGTTGACCCGCTCCAAGCCTTCCAAATAGTTGAGCAGCCTTCCTAACCTCTCCTGCTCACTGCTGGCACCGCCACCAGCCTTGAAGCCAAACGCTGAGCCGGTCAGCTGTGCCGAACTGTTAGCCACCGACTGGCGTAATATGGCCTCTGAAACCGCCACAATACCCGACCGGAAGTAGTTCTCTAATCTGCGCAGCTGCCTTCTCAACTGGCTGTTGTCGATCTGGCTCAGAGCCTCTTTCAGCGGCGAGCTGCTGTGACTGCCGACTGCGGCAAGGGAGAACAGATTAGCAGCAGCAGCTGATGAAGACTGATGAGGGAACTGTTGAGAACTGAGAGACAGATGCTGCTGCTGCTGCTGAGGCGGCGGGTTGAAGATCGGATTGTAGGGCGGCGGCGGCGGCGGAGGCTGCTGCGACTGCTGCTGACTGTTGAAGCCATTCAACGCCATGGCTAGGAGTGCCTTCTGGGTCTGACTGTCCAGTCCTTGCAGATGCTGATGCTGCTGATGGAGCAGCACCTGCTGCTGGTGCTGGTGACTGCTGGAGCCGCTGGAGGCAGCGGATGGCGTGGACTTCAAGCCTCTCAGCAGAGGCGCGACTGACGCTGTAGAGACCGAGTTCGAAGAGCAGCCCGTCGAATAGCTGTTGCCATGGAAACCAGCGGCTGTTGCTAGGGCCTTGAATTGGTGGACGGGTTGGGATTCTTTAATATTACTAAATAGTAGTATTTTATTAATTCAGATCCCAAATGAAAATTAGGATTTTCAGATACAAAGAAAAAAGAGGATTTTCACTGATCCCAAATAAAAATGAGGATTTTCACTGATCCCAAATAAAAATGAGGATTTACAGATCCCAAATAAAAATGAGGATTTTCACTGATCCCAAATAAAAATGAGGATTTTCACTGATCCCAAATAAAAATGAGGATTTTCACTGATCCCAAATAAAAATGAGGATTTTCATTGATCCCAAATAAAATTGAGGATTTTCAGATCCCAAATAAAAATGAGGATTTTCAGATCCCAAATAAAAATGAGGATTTTCAGATCCCAAATAAAAATGAGGATTTTCACTGATCCCAAATAAAAATGAGGATTTTCACTGATCCCAAATAAAAATGAGGATTTTCAGATCCCAAATAAAAATGAGGATTTTCACTGATCCCAAATAAAATTGAGGATTTTCAGATCCCAAATAAAAATGAGGATTTTCACTGATCCCAAATAAAATTGAGGATTTTCAGATCCCAAATAAAAATGAGGATTTTCACTGATCCCAAATAAAAATGAGGATTTTCAGATCCCAAATAAAAATGAGGATTTTCAGATCCCAAATAAAAATGAGGATTTTCAGATCCCAAATAAAAATTGGGATTTTCATTGATCCCAAATAAAATTGAGGATTTTCAGATCCCAAATTAAAATGAGGATTTCCAGATCCCAAATTAAAATGAGGATTTCCAGATCCCAAATTACAATGAGGATTTCCAGATCCCAAATTAAAGATGAGGAATAAAAATGGGGGGGAGTTTCAGATTCCTATAAAATGAGGATTTCAAGAAGTCGCCTCTCACCTGCAGGCCGCCGCCGCCCTGCGCAGTCTCCAGTCCGGCCACGCCACTCAGCGAGTCCGTCAGCCTCTGCTGGATGCTCGCCAAGTCCTCCAGCGACTCGTGTCGAACTCGCTTGGCCTGAGGGGCGTCAACTGACTCAGCCGATGAGCCGAGCAGCAGGGAGGAGTCCCGGTACTGCAGGCCGGGACCGCCTCCGCTCAGAGCGGTCGAGTCAGCATCCAGCAGGCAGTCGTCAGCGACTTGAAGGCCGCCAGCCTCTTCAACAGCTGACGCGCCGTCGGCATTCCGACACAGCTGCTGCTGCTGCTGTTCTCCTCGACGTCGTTCTCGACGCCGGCGCAGAAGGGCACTTCGCTTTATCGACAAGTTCTTCTTGCTGTTGCTGCCGCCGCCTTCCAGATCCTCCGAGGCTGGATGCGAATCTTCAACTACACTGGCAGCTGCCGCTGGGTTGTCATCGACGTCCAGGGAGCCGGTGACTGACAGACGAGTGACGGGCCACTTGATGGTCACCTGAGCATAGAAAGTTGCCGGGTTTTATTGCGGCGCTTTGCAGATTTCAGATCCCAAGATCCCGAACCCCTAAGATCCCAAATCCTTAAGATTCTGAATGCCAAATATTCCAAATCCTCAAAGATCCCAAATCGCGAATCCCAAAATTCCAAGTCTCTGACCCAATCCCAAATCCCTAAAGATCCCAAAACCCCAAAGATTCTAAATCCTTAAAATCCCAAATCCCTAAAGATCCTAAATCCCTAAAGATTCCAGATGATCCCAAAGATCTAAAATCCCTAAAGATCCCAAATCCCTAAAGATCCCAAATCCCCAAAGATCCCAAATCTCTAAAGATCCCAAAACCCCAAATATTCTAAATCCCTAAAATCCCTAAAGATCCCAAAACCCCAAAGATCCCAAATCCCTAAAATCCCAAATCCCTAAAGATCCTAAATCCCCAAGGATCCCAAATCTCTAAAGATCCTAAATCCCCAAGGATCCCAAATCCCCAAAGATAACAAGCCCAAAATCTTAAGATTCCTGTCTTTCAAACCATCTTGCGCCCTCACCTGGGTAGGAGTCCCAGGATTAGCGAAATCCCCGCGGAAGAACTCCTCCTTGCCAGTAGGCGGATGATTGTGGAACCTCCTGGCGTCAACCTGGCGCACGGAGACCAGCCTCTGCGCCAGGCTGATGGCCGTGGCTGGGCAGAACCGCTTGCTGCAGCGCCAGAACACCCGGCCGTCCTTGCCAGCCCGGCTCTCCGTCATTTTGTAGCCGTCAATCACTATGCTGGCCTTGTTCTTCCTGGTGATGTCCCACTTCACGTTCACCAGGCCTCTGGTCTCCATGCAGGAGCGCTCCACTTCCACACTGGCCACGCTGTGAGAGGATGAGCAGCTGGCGGCCGACTGGGGTTCATCCTGCGGCTGTGGCGTCGATGAGATGGGGGTGAGATTCTTGCGGATCTGAGTGAGATTCTTGCGGATCTGGGGTGAGATTCTTGCGGATCTGAGTGAGATTCTTGCGGATCTGGGGTGAGATTCTTGCGGATCTGAGTGAGATTCTTGCGGATATGTGGTGAGATTCTTGCGGATCTGGGGTGAGATTCTTGCGGATATGGGGTGAGATTCTTGCGGATATGGGGTGAGATTCTTGCGGATATGGGGTGAGATTCTAGCGGATATGGGGTGAGATTCTTGCGGATATGGGGTGAGATTCTAGCGGATATGGGGTGAGATTCTTGCGGATCTGGGGTGAGATTCTTGCTGATCTGGGGTGAGATTTTTGTGTGGATCTGGAGTGAGATTCTTTTGGATCTGGGGTGAGATTCTTGCGGATCTGAGTGAGATTCTTGCGGATATGGGGTGAGATTCTTGCGGACCTGGGATGAGATTCTTGCGGATATGGGGTGAGATTCTTGCGGATCTGGGGTGAGATTCTTGCGGACCTGGGATGAGATTCTTGCGGATATGGGGTGAGATTCTTGCGGACCTGGGATGAGATTCTTGCGGATATGGGGTGAGATTCTTGCGGATCTGGGGTGAGATTCTTGCGGACCTGGGATGAGATTCTTGCGGATATGGGGTGAGCTTCTTGCGGATATGGGGTGAGATTCTTGCGGATCTGAGTGAGATTCTTTCGGATCTGGGGTGAGATTCTTGCGGATCTGAGTGAGATTCTTGCGGATCTGGGGTGAGATTCTTGCGGATCTGGGGTGAGATTCTTGCGGATCTGGGGTGAGATTCTTGCGGATCTGGGGTGAGATTCTTGCGGATATGGGGTGAGCTTCTTGCGGATCTGGGGTGAGATTCTTGCGGATCTGGGGTGAGATTCTTTCGGATCTGGGGTGAGATTCTTGCGGATCTGGGGTGAGATTCTTGCGGATCTGAGTGAGATTCTTGCGGATCTGAGTGAGATTCTTTCGGATCTGGGGTGAGATTCTTGCGGATCTGAGTGAGATTCTTGCGGATCTGGGGTGAGATTCTTGCGGATCTGGGGTGAGATTCTTGTGGATCTGAGTGAGATTCTTTTGGATCTGGGGTGAGATTCTTGCGGATTTAGGGTGAAATTTTATCTACAAGAGAAAATATAATTTACAGTTGCAATTCATATAATCGCATATTACTACTGCAGTACGGCGTTCAGTAGCACAGTTAGAGGTATTATTTGTGACAGTCTTTTTGTTTACAATTTGTTGGACTTTCAAACTGAAGCTGCCACTGACACTGACAGGTGTTCAAAGAGGGAAGTTCGACATTTAAAGAGTAAAAAATTACAGTTAAAAATGTGTTAAAATGTTTATTTCTTACAAATTTTCCAAGAAGTTCCGATTGCGACATAGGCATCGAATCGCCGGGAGCAGAAGACTGCTGCACGGGAGGAGGCGGAGTTCGAAATGAGCAGTGCTCAGGCTCGGGCACCGAACAGGGACTAGCGGTGGACTTCTCGGCCTCGTCAGCGAACTCAACTTCGTGTTCGTGAACTTCGTGCTCAATTTCGACATCCTCGTGCTGGTGGTCTTCTTCTTCGGCTTCCACTGCTGCAGAAGTTGCAGTCTTCTGCTTCTGCAAAGCAACCTCGTTAGTTTCTTGTTTGACATCTTTGGAATGGCTGCTTTCATTGTCGGAACAATTATTATAATTAGTGGTGTCTTCTTCAGCAGTTGACATTTTGCTTATTTCTAATATCGAATCAATAAGAGAAAATCGAGGGTCTAAAAAGATAGATCTAAATAATTGGCCTTTGCATGAAAAATGCTGCGAAATTGACGGATTAGCAATAATAGAGATTATAAACTGCTACCGCTGACTCAAGCAAGTCAAGTGACAAGACCAGTGCAAGGCGCAGGGCTGTGTGGCGCGTGGAGTCGCAGACAAGGCAATGCGGACGAGATGACGAGATAAAGCGCACGATTGTCGATTTCTTGTCGCGTGCTGCTTGCTTGCCTGGTTTTTATATCTAGAAAGGCACAGACAAAGATAAAGGCACTGGCTGCTGGCCTGGCTTGCAGCTAAAAAATCTTAAGAGCTTGTGAATGAACGCTTAGAGGACGCTAGGACCCCTTGCGTTGGAGCAAAATACGGGGGTTGAGGTAAACGGGTTTGGTCTTGGAGGGGGGGTAATCCTTGTTGAAGGCGCAACGGTTGTAAAGATATGAGCCGTTTTATACGTTTGATACGACAAGCCAACCCCCATCTAGGGCAAGACAAGGGAGAGAGGTTGGGCGCGGAACCAAGAGGCCTTGGAAGGGAGAGAGGGAGAAAGGCGGACGAGGGGGAGAGAGAGCAGAGGCCCTGCCCCAAATGATAAGGCGACCAACCCCCCTCCGCCTATTTTGGTTGATTCAACCTCAATGGCTATTGGGCCATTGAGACGGGCCACCGGGACCCCGCCGCGGAATTCCGACACCCCCCCCGCCGCCGCCCTCTCGATAAACACGACCAACCCCCCCCCACTTCCCTCAAATCCGGCGCCGCCAATAACTCCGATGCAATAAAATCTAACCAAACCAACGCACTAAGGGGTGGAGCCCTTGGGGGTTGTTGTACGCGGAGGGGTAGGCGATGTCAATTTGAGCGAATTGAATGAATGAATGAGTGTGTTATGACTGACTGTGTGTGCAGCAGTTCTTGAAGACATCTGCTGAGTGGGGGGGGGCACACTGTCTGCCAGTGCTTTGTCCAGGGTCGTGTGGGGGCAAAGAGAAGCACACGCCGCATAAGCCGTACCGGTTTTTACAATTTAGTTGTTACACTAAGGTATGGGTGGAAGTTTTTAGACCACCAAACCAAATCGGAACAAAGACCCTATAGGGGTGCCCGCCAGTCAGTCAGCCCCCTCCATCTCTAATAAACGCGGAATGCACCCCGACCGAGACGAGAACTAACAGGGCAACAACCCATCTCCAGTCCAAGACCCCCGAAGTTCCCCAAGCCGAAATTAATGTCTTATCTGCCTTTCGCGTCAATTGGAGCCTGAGATTATTGCACAAAAGGGGGGGGGGGTTAAGTAAACATGAAGGTCCACGGAAGCGGAAAGCAAAGCGAAAGAGATCAAAGCAACAAAGAAGCAACGCAGGCACTCGATAGCCCCTCCCCCCCCTATACTCAAGACACTCTAGACCCATACCCACGCGCTCGCCCCACCCGATGGTAACCTTTTTAAACAAATTACAGCTTTGATATCGCATAATAATTTATTTCCGCCGAGACCCATACTAAAAAATATTATCACGCTAGAGAATCTTACCATGAAAGTCTCACTGTGAGAATCTCACCTTGAGAATCTCTCCTTGAGAATTCTCATAATCTCACCTTAAGAATCTCAGAATGTCACTTTGAGAATCTCTAATGTCACCTTGAGAATCTCATAATCTCATCTTGAGAATCTCAGAATGTCACTTTGAGAGTCTCAGAATCTCACCTTGAGAATCTCAGAAACTCACCTTGAGAGTCTTAGAATTTCACCTTGAGAATCTCAGAATCTCACCTTGAGAATCTCAGAAGCTCACCTTGAGAGTCTTAGAATCTCACCTTGAGAATCTCTGAATATCTCCTTGACGATCCCCGCATTTTGCGCTTTATTGTGTAACTGAGCTAATTAGATTATTGGTGCAATGTGTCATATAACTTACTTATCCTTGACCAATAATATTAGTAATAATAATAATAACAAAAATAATAGCAATACCTAGTAGTGAAACTTCAATTGCATCTGTATTTTGTCTCGCACTAAACGTTCGTATAAATAACACATTCTTAACCGTCTTAATGTTGACAAACAGACAGGCAGACAGAAAGACAGAAAAGCTAAATGTTAAAAAGATATAAATATTCACCAGTTTTATCTGAACACTGCAGTGTCCGGCCAGACTTGCACTCGAAGTTCCGCTGCAGTTGCAGGGCTGATGTTGGCTTGCATACCTGGTTACCTGCATCTCGTAAATGAATGTATCTTTCATTCTGTTTTGTAATTAATGTTAGCCTTCGAAGTTGCAAAAGTTCTCTGCCTGCTGCACCCCTGGATTCTTCAAACAGCGCAGCAAGCGCGTCTCTCGCTTCCTGCTTCCACCATGGGCCTCTCGTCATTTTGTTGTTGCGTCTCCAAAGTGCATGTGAGACATTTTTGAAAATGGATTCATTTATACGCTTGAGTATGCCAATGTCTATATCTGTGCCATTATTACGCTGAAATTCTCCCAGCTTCTCTACCTCTCTGTCTGTCTCTGTCTCTGTCTGTCTCTCTCTCTATCCACTCTCTCCCTGCCTCTCACCTCCCCTCCCTCCCTGCCTCTCACCCTCCCCTCTCTCCCTGCTTCTCACCCTACCCTCTCTCCCTGCCTCTCACCCTCCACTCACTCCCTGCCTCTCACCCTCCCCTCTCTCCCTGCCTCTCACCCTACCCTCTCTCCCTGCCTCTCACCCTCCACTCACTCCCTGCCTCTCACCCTCCCCTCTCTCCCTGCTTCTCACCCTACCCTCTCTCCCTGCCTCTCACCCTACCCTCTCTCCCTGCCTCTCACCTCCCCTCCCTCCCTGCCTCTCACCCTCCCCTCACTCCCTGCTTCTCACCCTCCCCTCTCAACCTGCCTCTCACCCTCCACTCTCTCCCTGCATCTCACCCTTCTCTTTAATCCTAAAGAGGCAAAACGGTGTCAGCTGCCGCAGACACTGAAGCCAAGCAATTATTAAACAATTTTTGCCAACTGAATCAGATATTAAAAGCCTCTTGCAGATGGTATAGTTTCTATAAACAACTGACTCCCATCTGGGAACCCGACCGAACAAAAAGGCATTAAGTGTTTGTTAATCAAAGGCTTTGATGTTATCTTGATCGCCAAATTACTGGGTCAATAAAATTCTTGTCAACTTTGAGTTCAACTCTGACGGAGTATAATTTATGACCATATGAATCGAAGTCAATTCTAAACTCTAAGGTTCTATTTATAGAGAAATCCTTGAACTAAGATTTATGCAGTTTACCTGTATGCTTTTATGAATAGAAAAATTAATAAAATTGTAAATGGAGGGACTGGATAAAAATACAGGGATAGTCGAGAGGGATAGAGTGATAGAGGGATAGAGGGATAGAGTGATAGAGGGATAGAGTGATAGAGGGATAGAGGGATAGAGTGATAGAGGGATAGAAGGATAGAGTGATAGAGGGATAGAGTGATAGAGGGATAGAGTGATAGAGGGATAGAGGGATAGAGTGATAGAGGGATAGAGGGATTGAAGGATAGAAGGATAGAAGGATAGAAGGATAGAGGGATAGAGGGATAGGAGGGATAGAGAAGGATAAAGGAATTGGGATATAATAGACGGACATAGCGAAACAGGACCGGGCAGACATTAGTCACAGGGCAGAACACCATTAAGCGGTTGAGTCGTGCACACACTGCACTCCTATAGCCATTTGGCACTCGTCCAACACCCTGCTCGCACTTAAACACCGAGTTAGTATATAAATGACTCAAAATGAGTAATCATTTGGTGCTTACAGTTCTCTGCATAGGCCAGCCTCACTACCCAATGACGAATCTCAGGCCCAGACCTTCTCTCTTCTCTGGCCTTGGCAACAGGCCGAGTTAAAAAAGGCAGCTAAAAGAAGAACTCAAGTGTATGTTGTGGCGTATTTTTTCTCTCACGTGACTCGACTCGTGGGTGAAAAAAAAACTGGAGCAAAGATTATATTAGAAGCAAGTCGATATCAATACAGGGGTTTACCTTACTGCCGCTGCCAAGGCTTATAAGACTTTTTATGATGGACAGGTTACAGCCTGTCTGTGAGACCATTCGCTTCTTTGAACTGACATCTCGTCTGCAGACAGAGGTTGAGGGTTTATACAATACCTATACAGTTACCTGAACTAAGCTGAGACAGAGGAAGATGAGGCAGAGATTATGCTACGAGTATTAATTTATTGCTGATTCACACTCTAAAATGTCGCATTATAAAAGACGCACTGCTGCAGTGCAGTACAGAGATTGAAGTGAATGCAATCGTTTAAGGTAATAATCCTGTGTTCCAGGCACTCAAAATCTAGGGTATATTGTAATTTAGAAGAGAAGAAAGGTGGAATAGAGAAAGAGATACGAGAGGGGATGGTGGAGACTGGAGAGGAGAGGAGAGAGGAAAGGAGAGGAGAGGAGAGGAAAGAGGGGAGAGGAGATGAGAGAGGGGAGAGGAGAGGGGAGGAGAGAGGAAAGAGGGGAGGAGAGAGGAGAGGAGAGACGGGAGAAAAGAGGGGAGAGGAGAGGAGAGAGGAGTGTGAGATAATCTAATCTAGTGTGAGATCTAGTTTGAGACAGGGTGAGATCTAGGGAGATAGGGTGAGATCTAGTGTGGGACAAACTACATGGAATAAATGACAAATTACCCGCATATCATGGAGAGAGAGAGGAGAGGAGAGAGGAGAGCAGTGAGGAGAGAGGAGACGAGAGAGGAGAGCAGTGAGAGAGCAGAGACGAGAGAGGAGAGCAGTGAGAGAGCAGAGACGAGAGAGGAGAGCAGTGAGAGAGCAGAGACGAGAGAGGAGAGCAGAGACGAGAGAGGAGAGCAGAGACGAGAGAGGAGAGCAGAGACGAGAGAGGAGAGCAGAGACGAGAGAGGAGAGCAGAGACGAGAGAGGAGAGCAGAGACGAGAGAGGAGAGCAGTGAGGAGAGCAGAGACGAGAGAGGAGAGCAGTGAGGAGAGCAGAGACGAGAGAGGAGAGCAGTGAGGAGAGCAGAGACGAGAGAGGAGAGCAGTGAGGAGAGCAGAGACGAGAGAGGAGAGCAGTGAGGAGAGCAGAGACGAGAGAGGAGAGCAGTGAGAGAGCAGAGACGAGAGAGGAGAGCAGAGACGAGAGAGGAGAGCAGAGACGAGAGAGGAGAGCAGAGACGAGAGAGGAGAGCAGAGACGAGAGAGGAGAGCAGAGACGAGAGAGGAGAGCAGTGAGAGAGCAGAGACGAGAGAGGAGAGCAGAGACGAGAGAGGAGAGCAGAGACGAGAGAGGAGAGCAGAGACGAGAGAGGAGAGCAGAGACGAGAGAGGAGAGCAGAGACGAGAGAGGAGAGCAGAGACGAGAGAGGAGAGCAGAGACGAGAGAGGAGAGCAGAGACGAGAGAGGAGAGCAGAGACGAGAGAGGAGAGCAGAGACGAGAGAGGAGAGCAGAGACGAGAGAGGAGAGCAGAGACGAGAGAGGAGAGCAGAGACGAGAGAGGAGAGCAGTGAGAGAGCAGAGACGAGAGAGGAGAGCAGAGACGAGAGAGGAGAGCAGAGACGAGAGAGGAGAGCAGTGAGAGAGCAGAGACGAGAGAGGAGAGCAGAGACGAGAGAGGAGAGCAGAGACGAGAGAGGAGAGCAGTGAGGAGAGAGGAGACGAGAGAGGAGAGCAGAGACGAGAGAGGAGAGCAGTGAGAGAGCAGAGACGAGAGAGGAGAGCAGTGAGAGAGCAGAGACGAGAGAGGAGAGCAGTGAGAGAGCAGAGACGAGAGAGGAGAGCAGTGAGAGAGCAGAGACGAGAGAGGAGAGCAGTGAGAGAGCAGAGACGAGAGAGGAGAGCAGTGAGAGAGCAGAGACGAGAGAGGAGAGCAGTGAGAGAGCAGAGACGAGAGAGGAGAGCAGTGAGGAGAGCAGAGACGAGAGAGGAGAGAGCGGCAGCTTTGCCAGCCCGCACAGGCAGCAGACTCAGAAGAGACAGAAACTAAGAGGAAATTCAGCCGAAGTGCGCGGGCGAACGCAGACTGCAATTAACAAGCCACTAAACTGCGCAGTTAAGCGGTGGTTCCAATCCAACCAACCACCGCAAGGATCCAGGCATATCACTCAAGAAGCCAGGACCCCGGGACACGACGCATGCGCTATCACCCTTAATTTTAGCTTGACTTAACTGCGGGACAGGACAGGGATCCATTTCTCGACCAAGCCCTGGGGAGCCCCCCTTGGGTTCCTCGTTCTCCACGCTATTTTAAGTGCCAGTGCGGCTGCACCAAACCAAACCAAGCAACCACTAACCACTGAGATTCCAATTCTGTACGGCGCAGCATACTTACACTTGTATAGTAAAAAAATTCGTTATTTACAGCAGCGCCAAAATAAAACAGCAGCCATTGAGCCATCCGCCAAAACGGCGTTATTCAAAAAACGGCGCCACTCAAA
>NIVC01000947.1:340000-352500 GCA_002269645.1 Macrostomum lignano | reverse complement strand
TAAACCTGATAGAGAGTGCCATTTTAAACCTGATAGAGAGTTCCATTTTAAACCTGATAGAGAGTGCCATTTCAAACCTGATAGAGAGTGCCATTTTAAACCTGATAGAGAGTGCCATATTAAACCTGATAGAGAGTGCCATATTAAACCTGATAGAGAGTGCCATTTCAAACTTGATAGGGAGTGCCATTTTAAACCTGATAGAGAGTTCCATTTTAAACCTGATAGAGAGTGCCATTTCAAACCTGATAGAGAGTGCCATTTTAAACCTGATAGAGATTGTATATCTTAAGTCTAAACAGACGTAACTAAGCCGGAATGGAGTCAGAGCTCAGAGTCTCAGCACAGCATAGCAACAACAAACAATCCATTGTCCAGCCAGTCAGTCGAAAAGAGCTTAAATCTGATACTCTAATTAATTAGTATTGCTGCTCACACAATGGCGCGTGGACCCAGAGTTGCGTCACCCAGCTCAGTATGATATAAATCATTTTTGGTCAACTTGGCATTTCTGGTCTAAAGCTAAATTCGGGTGCACTGCGCATCTTAGCAACAATGTGTCGCTTAGGCTGAGACTTAGCGGCTCAAAATGACTCAGAAAATGATTGCGCAATGAATTGATAAAATATTGCCGCTGCATGTCTGCATACCTGTCTGCCAGTCTGACCGCGTGTTCTGACTCTAAAGGGAGATGGGGAGAGTCAGAGGAGGAGATGGGGAGAGTCAGAGGAGGAGATGGGGAGAGTCAGAGGAGGAGATGGGGAGAGTCAGAGGAGGAGATGGGGAGAGTCAGAGGAAGAGATGGGGAGATTCAGAGGAGGAGATGGGGAGAGTCAGAGGAGGAGATGGGGAGAGTCAGAGGAGGAGATGGGGAGAGTCAGAGGAGGAGATGGGGAGAGTCAGAGGAGGAGATGGGGAGAGTCAGAGGAGGAGATGGGGAGAGTCAGAGGAGGAGATGGGGAGAGTCAGAGGAGGAGATGGGGAGAGTCAGAGGAGGAGATGGGGAGAGTCAGAGGAGGAGATGGGGAGAGTCAGAGGAGGAGATGGGGAGAGTCAGAGGAGGAGATGGGGAGAGTATGAGTAGGAGGTTGGGGGAGAGTCAGAGGAGGAGATGGGGAGAGTCAGAGGAGGAGATGAGGAGAGTCAGAGGAGGAGATGGGGAGAGTATGAGTAGGAGGTTGGGGGAGAGTCAGAGGAGGAGATGGGGAGAGTCAGAGGAGGATATGGGGAGAGTCAGAGGAGGAGATGGGGAGAGTCAGAGGAAGAGATGGGGAGAGTCAGAGTAGGAGATGGGGAGAGTCAGAGGAGGAGATGGGGAGAGTCAGAGGAGGAGATGGGGAGAGTCAGAGGAGGAGATGGGGAGAGTCAGAGGAGGAGATGGGGAGAGTCATAGGAGGAGATGAGGGAGAGTCAGAGTAGGAGGTGGGGGAGAGTCATAGGAGGAGATGGGGAGAGTCTGAGGAGAAGATGGAGAGTCTGTCAGTCAGTCAATCTATCTGTCTGTCTTGTATTCCTGTCCAGTCCAGTCTCCTGTCTCACTAAGTAACAACTTAAATCCAAGTATACAATATACAAGGGCTAGGAATGCTTGAAACTTAGTTACAATAACCAGTTCGATGTTTTGATTGAAAGAACCATGCAGTTAAAATAGGCCAGAATGCTTCCAAATATAGTAACTGTTGTTTAGATTCTTGAGTAAACATGCACTTCCAGGCACTTTTTCCTGCGAGTTAGTGCCGTACGGGGGCAAGGGTTCCACCGGCTTGAAAATCTGAAAACAACCCGCAACCAAAAAACTCAAGGAATTAAATGACAGAGGTAACGAGGGGATAAAATTTGCCTCTTCTTGTACATGAGACAGGGACGCCCACCAAGAGACAGGGACGCCCACCAAGAGACAGGGGCGCCCACACCAAGAGACAGGGACGCCCACCAAGAGACAGGGACGCCCACCAAGAGACAGGGACGCCCACCAAGAGACAGGGACGCCCACGAAGAGACAGGGGCGCCCACACCAAGAGACAGGGACGCCCACCAAGAGACAGGGACGCCCACCAAGAGACAGGGACGCCCACCAAGAGACAGGGACGCCCACCAAGAGACAGGGACGCCCACCAAGAGACAGGGACGCCCACCAAGAGACAGGGACGCCCACCAAGAGACAGGGACGCCCACCAAGAGACAGGGACGCCCACCAAGAGACAGGGACGCCCACCAAGAGACAGGGGCGCCCACACCAAGAGACAGGGACGCCCACCTAGAGACATGGATGCCCAACAAGAGACAGGCCAGACGCCCACCAAGAGACAGGGGCGCCCACCAAAAGACAGGGACACCCAACAAAAGACAGGGGCGCCCACCAAAAGACAGAGGCGATCACCAAGAGACAGGGACACCCAACAAAAGACAGAGGCGATCACCAAGAGACAGGGACACCCAACAAAAGACAGAGGCGATCACCAAGAGACAGGGACACCCAACAAGAGACAGGGGGCGACCACCAACAGACAGGGACACCCAACCCAACAAAAGACAGGGGTGCCCACCAACAGACAGGGACACCCAACCCAACAAAAGACAGGGGTGCCCACCAACAGACAGGGACACCCAACCCAACAAAAGACAGGGGCGACCACCAACAGACAGGGACACCCAACCCAACAAAAGACAGGGGCGATCACCAAAAGACAGGGACACCCACCAAAAGACAGTAGGCGACCACCAAAGGACATGGACACCCACCAAAAGACAGTAGGCGACCACCAAAGGACATGGACGCCCAACAAGAGACAGGAGCATCAAGCTAGAGACACCATGCAAAATCTCTCCAATTAAAACTGTCACGTGCGCCATTGCTGTGAGCTAGGTAAAGGAGTCCAATTCATCGCAAATCAAGCAGCATCAGGGTTCATAGGGCACAATATCCGACGCATTGCGCTGCCTCTCCTCGCGGCAGTTCACCAGCGCAGCCTTCAGACTGGCGAAGCTCGGCCTGTCAGACGGGTCCCACTTCCAGCAGGCCAGCATGATGTCGTACAGAGAGTCGTCGCACTCAATCCCATTCAACTCGTCGTGTGGATTCCTCATGCGATAGCCGTGCTGCACCATTTTAGGTATGCGCCTGTTTGTGTACAGTGAGTATGGTATGCCGCCTCTGGTGACGACCTCGTGGGCTAAGACACCGAAAGACCAAACGTCTGACTTGTTTGTCAGTTTGTATGCGAAAACTTCAGGGGCCGTCCAACGTATTGGAAATTTAGCATCTCTTGTTAGTTCGCACTCGTCCTCTTCTAAGAAACGGCTCAATCGAAAATTCCCTATCTTTACACTGTTCTCAAATCCCACGAAGATGTTGTAAGCGCGCAGATCAAAGTGAACGAGTCGTTTCTCTTCAAGATAGACCATGCCCTCGGCAATCTGCTGCAGCATATGGAGCATCGCTTCGTAGGTAACGAGTTTGCCATTTCTACTGTCATTTCGGAGGTACCCTAGCAGGTTTTGACCATTCGACAGCAGCTCAGTAACGATGAAGGGCCTGGGAGCAGCGGTGCAGACACCGAGAAGCTGAACAATCTTGGAATGGTTCAGCGCTCGCATCAGTTCGGCCTCCTGAACGACTGTCTGCTGCTTGTCGTCGCCTGATTCTTCGGGAAATATCACCAAAACTTGTACCACTGAGTTTCCGAAATTCGCTTTCCAGAACTGCAAATGAGTTACATGTAAGACACATCAAGTAAATGATTATGCAAATTCTGATTGATTTAACTCCAAAGGGGAAATTTTGAAACCCATGATGGCCATGGTTATTGAAATGGGACGTGGAGAGGCAGAGGGCAAACGGTGATGACTTACTTTGCCGCCAAAGCTTGGACTTATTTTCTCCATCAGTTTTACCTGACAAATACTAATCTCATAGTCGCTCCATTGGAGCGGCCGGACGTACTCCCTTGGACAAGGCGCTTTCAACTGGCAGCCGAGTTCAGTAGTAGTAGTATTCTGATAATGTTCGATCATAGCTTGCAGGCTGTCAAAGAGATCAAGACTAATGTAGAGCCCAAGACTGTCTGCCTGTTTCACCACATGATGCTGGACCAAGATTCGACTCTCATCGTTGCTTTTCGATCGAACACTCAAGGTGCACACGCTGTGTTTGTCGGCCAGTTCGCACGGACGAAGCAGGAACGTCCCGATCGGCAGGCCCGGCATCAGAAGTTTCCGCTCCGCCTCTTTGGCATCAATGTCGAACCATTGATTGCCCATTAGTTGCTCATTTTCCATTTGAACTGTTTATTCAACAGCTTTTTACTTTGCTCTAAACGTCTATGCGGCCCTACATGTTAATAAATCTTAAGAATATATTCAGTTCGCAAATTAAATGTACACAAATTCGTATGCAAGTCCATTACAATTGAGTGCAGTGTGCTCCAATGTACACCCACCCATCCTGGGTCATTGTGGGTCAAGCACGTTGGTATACACTAATTATTGTCGTGGTTCATTGTATGCACATTGCGCACACTTTACTGCCGTATTTTGCTGCAGGCCGTTTAATTCGCGGATTTTGCAGAAATGACAGATCCTGCATGATGATGCATTTATTTACAGCTTAATGCTTTGTTTGTTAGTCCTGCTGTCGGCCTACCTTTCTACGTCATTTTAGTAACCTTTAAAATACTCCTTACACAAACTATTAGTTAATAAGGCTGTCTGTCTGTCTGTCTGTGTCTGTCTGTCTGTCTGTCTGCCTGTCTGTCTGTCTGTCTGTCTGTGTCTGTCTGTCTGTCTGTCTGCCTGTCTGTCTGTCTGTCTGTCTGTCTGGCTGTCTGTCTGTCTGTCTCTCTGCTTGTCTGTCTGTCTGTCTGTCTGTCTGCCTGTCTCTCTGCTTGTCTGTCTGCCTGTCTCTCTGCTTGTCTGTCTGTCTGTCTGTCTGTCTGTCTATCGTCTGTCTGTCTGTCTGTCTGTCTGTCAGGGTGTCTGTCTGTCTGTCTGTCTGTCTGTCTGTCTGTCTGTCTGCCTGTCTCTCTGCTTGTCTGTATGTCTGTCTGTCTATCGTCTGTCTGTCTGTCTGTCTGTCTCTCTGTCTGTCTGTCTGCCTGTCTCTCTGCTTGTCTGTATGTCTGTCTGTCTGTCTGTCTGTCTATCGTCTGTCTGTCTGTCTGTCTGCCTGTCTCTCTGCTTGTCTGTCTGTCTGTCTGTCTGTCTATCGTCTGTCTGTCTGTCTGTCTGTCTGTCAGGGTGTCTGTCTGTCTGTCTGTCTGTCTGTCTGTCTGCCTGTCTCTCTGCTTGTCTGTATGTCTGTCTGTCTATCGTCTGTCTGTCTGTCTGTCTGTCTGTCTGTCTGTCTGCCTGTCTCTCTGCTTGTCTGTATGTCTGTCTGTCTGTCTGTCTGTCTATCGTCTGTCTGTCTGTCTGTCTGTCTGCCTGTCTCTCTGCTTGTCTGTATGTCTGCCTGTCTGTCTGTCTGTCTGTCTGTCTGCCTGTCTCTCTGCTTGTCTGTCTGTCTGTCTGTCTGTCTATCGTCTGTCTGTCTGTCTGTCTGTCTGTCAGGGTGTCTGTCTGTCTGTCTGTCTGTCTGTCTGTCTGTCTGTCTGTCTGTCTGTCTGTCTGCCTGTCTCTCTGCTTGTCTGTATGTCTGTCTGTCTATCGTCTGTCTGTCTGTCTGTCTGTCTGTCTATCGTCTGTCTGTCTGTCTGTCTGTCTGTCTGTCTGTCTTAGTGTCTGTCTGTCTGTCTGTCTGCCTGCCTGCTTGTCCACAGGGCCAGCCCTTCATCCACAGAAAGCTGAGATCCATTTAACACCTGGCACTTCGATAATCAAATACCGAAGCAGTCAAATAGCCACATGCAAGTATTGCAGACCCAGGAAAATAAAATCGAGTAAAAAAGCAGTCTTTCCGCAAATAATTTATTTCCATTTTTACTCGACAGAGTTGAAGTTTACAACTTATATAAGAGCATGAAAGTATACTTAGGCTTAAAAATATCAGCAAGTCCTTTCAGCAAAATTATAAGTTCATAATTGGCACTAATTATAATTCAAAAATATTCTATTTGATAACAAAGAAGTTTAAAATCAAGCAGTTATTTTGTAAGTGAAGTAAAGTTGAGTGTCAAAACAAATCCTATTCCCCAGTATTCTTCGGTCCAAGCTCCTTCGTTGTCGAGATCTGAAATTTGAATATTGCAACAAAATTAATTTTGGACGCTACTGACAGTAGACTAGTAAAGATAAAAACCGAGAATTTTAATAATAAACACTGCTTTATGTGTCACTTGGTTGACTGGCTGGTCTAAAAAAATGCAGAGGACACGGCAAATATTATTTATATAACCTTGGCTTGGCGCAGTTTAGCGTGCGTTCGGGCGGCTTTAAGGACACGACCGCACTGCTATCAAAATCACCACATGGAGCTTTCAGAGGGAAACCAAATGCCTAAAAGCTACATGTAGTGTTCTGACAATAGAGGCAGACAGGCAGAGGGGTGGGGGAGTCAGAGGTGAACAGTCAGAGGAGGAGATGGAGAGTCAGTGGAGGAGATGGAGAGTCAGAGGAGGAGATGGAGAGTCAGAGGAGGAGATGGAGAGTCAGAGGAGGAGATGGAGAGTCAGAGGAGGAGATGGAGAGTCAGTGGAGGAGATGGAGAGTCAGAGGAGGAGATGGAGAGTCAGAGGAGGAGATGGAGAGTCAGAGGAGGAGATGGAGAGTCAGAGGAGGAGATGGGGAGAGTCAGAGGAGGAGATGGAGAGTCAGAGGAGGAGATGGAGAGTCAGAGGAGGAGATGGAGAGTCAGTGGAGGAGATGGAGAGTCAGTGGAGGAGATGGATAGTCAGAGGAGGAGATGGAGAGTCAGAGGAGGAGATGGAGAGTCAGAGGAGGAGATGGAGAGTCAGTGGAGGAGATGGAGAGTCAGTGGAGGAGATGGAGAGTCAGAGGAGGAGATGGAGAGTCAGAGGAGGAGATGGAGAGTCAGAGGAGGAGATGGAGAGTCAGTGGAGGAGATGGAGAGTCAGAGGAGGAGATGGAGAGTCAGAGGAGGAGATGGAGAGTCAGAGGAGGAGATGGGGAGAGTCAGAGGAGGAGATGGAGAGTCAGAGGAGGAGATGGAGAGTCAGTGGAGGAGATGGAGAGTCAGAGGAGGAGATGGAGAGTCAGAGGAGGAGATGGAGAGTCAGAGGAGGAGATGGAGAGTCAGTGGAGGAGATGGAGAGTCAGAGGAGGAGATGGAGAGTCAGAGGAGGAGATGGAGAGTCAGAGGAGGAGATGGAGAGTCAGAGGAGGAGATGGAGAGTCAGTGGAGGAGATGGAGAGTCAGAGGAGATGGCGAGTCAGAGGAGGAGATAGAGAGTCAGATAATGAGATGCAGAGTCAGATAATGAGATGCAGAGTCAGATAATGAGATTCAGAGTCAGATAATGAGATTCAGAGTCAGATAATGAGATGCAGAGCCAGATAATGAGATGCAGAGTCAGATAATGAGATGCAGAGTCAGATAATGAGATGCAGAGTCAGATAATGAGATTCAGAGTCAGATAATGAGATTCAGAGTCAGATAATGAGATGCAGAGTCAGATAATGAGATGCAGAGTCAGATAATGAGATGCAGAGCCAGAGGAGGATGGACAGTCCAGTTGTGCACATCACAACGGTCAGCCAGCAGACTCAAACTGACACAAGAGGGTGAGGCAAGAGCAGCGACCCCTGACAGCAGGGACTGAGGAGCCAGAGACTTGCTAATGCTCGCACGATGATGACGTAATAACCAGCGAGGGTGGGGGAGGGTTGGAGGAGGGAGGGTGCTTTGCGGCCTGGGCAGGCAAGCAGACAGCTGCGAGAGTTTGAGCACACAGGGTGATCTATGGTGGGGGCATTGCAGCTGACACGGCACCCATAAGCCAAGGGAACGGACAAAAACTTCATGCGTACTGCGTTAGCCAATTAATTCTCTGCGCGTTTTATAGCTGGGGCTTGACTGCTGAGTCCCTTCTCATATTCCTAGGAACAGATGGTCCTGTATGCACCAAATTTGATACTGGTTACATAGATTGCATGAATGCTGTGCTGAACCAGTCTTTAAAGCTTCTACAGCCGACGCGAAAGCAGAAAGGAGAGGGAGAGATGAGAAAGGAGAGGGAGAGATGAGAAAGGAGAGGGAGAGATGAGAAAGGAGAGGGAGAGATGAGAAAGGAGAGGGAGAGATGAGAAAGGAGAGGGAGAGATGAGAAAGGAGAGGGAGAGATGAGAAAGGAGAGGGAGAGATGAGAAAGGAGAGGGAGAGATGAGAAAGGAGAGGGAGAGATGAGAAAGGAGAGGGAGAGATGAGAAAGGAGAGGGAGAGACGAGAAAGGAGAGGGAGAGATGAGAAAGGAGAGGGAGAGACGAGAAAGGAGAGGGAGAGATGAGAAAGGAGAGGGAGAGATGAGAAAGGAGAGGGAGAGATGAGAAAGGAGAGGGAGAGATGAGAAAGGAGAGGGAGAGACGAGAAAGGAGAGGGAGAGATGAGAAAGGAGAGGGAGAGATGAAAAAAGGAGAGGGAGAGATGAGAAAGGAGAGGGAGAGACGAGAAAGGAGAGGGAGAGATGAGAAAGGAGAGGGAGAGATGAGAAAGGAGAGGGAGAGATGAGAAAGGAGAGGGAGAGATGAGAAAGGAGAGGGAGACATGAGAAAGGAGAGGGAGAGATGAGAAAGGAGAGAGAGAGATGAGAAAGGAGAGGGAGAGATGAGAAAGGAGAGGGAGAGATGAGAAAGGAGAGGGAGAGATGAGAAAGGAGAGGGAGAGATACGAAAGGAGAGGGAGAGATACGAAAGGAGAGGGAGAGATGAGAAAGGAGAGGGAGAGATGAGAAAGGAGAGGGAGAGATACGAAAGGAGAGGGAGAGATACGAAAGGAGAGGGAGAGATGAGAAAGGAGAGGGAGAGATGAGAAAGGAGAGGGAGAGATGAGAAAGGAGAGGGAGAGATACGAAAGGAGAGGGAGAGATACGAAAGGAGAGGGAGAGATGAGAAAGGAGAGGGACAGATGAGAAAGGAGAGGGAGAGATGAGAAAGGAGAGGGAGAGATGATAAAGGACAATGGAGAACAGAGGCGAGAGGGGAAGACAAAGTGATGAAGGAAACAAGAAGCAAGAGGAAAAAAGCCAGTGAGGGGAAGAATTCCCGGCAATCCCAAGGCTTCTTATGTTGAATCACCCTCTCGCTCCGCTGCAATGCCTCCCGATATAAAAAAAAGTATAGTGTTTTTATAAAATCCCAGAAAAAAGTTGTGCAGCTGGGTTTTTTAGTCAGCCTGTTGTGCAACAACCTCGGTTTGGCAGCCTTCCTGCTGGGCTATACAGGGGTTAGCTTGCATTGTGAGAGAAATCAGGAAAAAATCATCATCAAATTGGTCGTTCTGCGCTGTCCCGAGGGCGGAAGCGAACAGCACCGTGTTTGACTCTGAGTCTCTGACCCAACCCAACACTTAGTCACTCTTTAAGCTGCTGCTGGCAAATCTACCAGCTAAATGCTAAAGAGACGAGGATAGAACGAGTTTACGTTACCATGGGAGTCAGTCACACGGCTAACATGGTCTACCGGTGCAAGAAATCTGAATGGAGAAAACCAAACTCATACGAATTGAATGTACATTCAAGCGAGTCAGACATCCACCTCATTCCTCGGAACAGTGCGGCTAGAATAAGTGTACATTCAGGCGAGTAAGACACCCACCTCACTCCTCGGAACTGGGTGGCTAGAGTGAGTGTACATTCAAGCGAGTCAGACACCCACCTCATTCCTCGGAACTGGGCGGCTAGACTTAGAGTGAGTGTACATTCAGGCGAGTCAGACACCCACCTCACTCCTCGGAAATGGGCGGCTAGAGTGAGTGTACATTCAAGCGAGTCAGACACCCACATCATTCCTCGGAACTGGGCGGCTAGAGCGAGTGTACATTCAAGCGAGTCAGACACCCACCTCATTCCTCGGAACTGGGCGGCTAGAGTGAGTGTACATTCAAGCGAGTCAGACACCCACATCATTCCTCGGAACTGGGCGGCTAGAGCGAGTGTACATTCAAGCGAGTCAGACACCCACCTCATTCCTCGGAACTGGGCGGCTAGAGTGAGTGTACATTCAAGCGAGTCAGACACCCACCTCATTCCTCGGAACTGGGCGGCTAGAGTGAGTGTACATTCAGGCGAGTCAGACACCCACCCATCCCTCTGAAATGGGCGGCTAGAGTGAGTGTACATTCAGGCGAGTCAGACACCCACCCATTCCTCGGAACTGGGCGGCTAGAGCGAGTGTACATTCAGGCGAGTCAGACACCCACCTCACTCCTCGGAACTGGGCGGCTAGAATGAGTGTACAATCAGGCGAGTCAGACACCCACCTCACTCCTCGGAAATGGGCGGCTAGAGTGAGTGTACATTCAGGCGAGTCAGACACCCACCTCACTCCTTGGAAATGGGCGGCTAGAGTGAGTGTACATTCAGGCGAGTCAGACACCCACCATAACCTCACAGAAAAAGTTCCTTACCTGCATAAAAGTAGCAGATTAGAGAAGTCAAATATTGAAGCCCGCAAAACAGACAAAGACTCCAATGAAGCAGCACTAGCCTCCACTAATTGGCGGTATAACAGCTAATTCGTCGCCAGATTTGACGCTAATATCGCAATCCTCCGGATGGACGTACTCTTGATTAACACTGAGAACAAAACATCCGTTTAACTGAGCGAGGCTGTAAAAATTAGATGCGAGGTTAATGAGTTTTGCATGAATAAATCCAAAGTAATAAAGCCTTTGAACGTATAACAAAATAAAAGAAACAAACCAAGGAAACAAGGTGCAAATCTGATCCTTGAGACTGGCGCCAGTGGCGAAGTTGTCCCGATCCAGCGCGATGTCTGCTTCGCTGCAACCAACCAGCTCTTTGCTCTTGGCGAAGAAACGCAATTTCACCGACTGGGAAGTGAGGGGGGGGGTTGAAATACGTCCAGCCTTGTGGAAATGGAAATAACAAAGCTGTTTTACACAGGAACCTTCCCGCCCTAGCCACGCCAATGTACGCACAGGAGACGAGAGTCAACCCTCTCCTAGCCACGCCAATGTACGCACAGGAGACGAGAGTCAACCCTCTCCTAGCCACGCCAATGTACGCACAGGAGACGAGAGTCAACCCTCCCCTAGCCACGCCAATGTACGCACAGGAGACGAGAGTCAACCCGCTCACTGCCACGTCAATGTACATACAAGAGACGAGAGTCAACCCGCTCACTGCCACGTCAATGTACATACAAGAGACGAGAGTCAACCCTCCCTCCAACCACGGCTAATGTACACCAGAGTCCAACATAAACCTATGTAGTCTTACGCAGGCCCCTAAAAACTTTTAAGAGAACAAAATTCGCAACACTTTTACCTAAAAAAAGTCGCGGCAGAATGCGGCGCCCCGACACAGCAAAGAAAACAACCACAACATCAACGTAGTACAAGTGTTAGGCTATGCTGCGAAATAAATCTCCGAAATACGAGTAGTTTGAACCGGAAAACTGAAACTGCAGTTTTTATTATCGATAATTTATTCTCGCTCCAATCCGTAGCCATCGAGTAAGGAGTGCGGATGTAGACTTTCAGAAAAAATATTATTGTACTTGAAATCGCTGCTTTCAGTGCAACTGAAGGCGAAATATATTATATATGCATAGAAACTTAGCAGACAGCTGATGACCCCACAGCGACATTACAAGTAAAGTACAATATGCAACATCAAATAGTTTCTCTTCTCTCTCCCTCCCTAACCTCGTTCGCTCTTTTACGCGGTCGTAAAACTGCTACGCCGATGCTTTTGGAGCTTAACCAACTGGACTGTGTACTTTACTCAGCCCAAAATAATGCTTGGCGCATTAATTACAGCCGCGCCTGGAAACACATGAAATATAATTAATTAGGCTTAGTTGAAATTGCCATACTATATTCTGCATAATAAAAATGCCTAATCTCAGAATAATCTCAGAATAATCTCAGAATCTCAGTATAATAATCCAATCCAAGTATACTAAAAATTAATTAGCACTGAATAGGGTTCAAACAAGGTCAAACCTATCAGGTCGCATCCGTTCCTGACGCTCTCACTCGTCTTTTGTTAGAATTTTAAGGACACAGCAATATATACAGCAATACCAATATCCTATAATACTTTCAGAACATCCAATCTCATGTCTCTGGGTCTAGATTCGGTACATCCAAGCTCATGTCTCTGGGTCTAGATTCGGTACATCCAATCTCATGTCTCGGGGTCTAGATTCGTTACATTCAATCTCATGTCTCTGGGTCTAGATTCAGTACATCCAATCTCATGTCTCTGGGTCTAGATTCGGTACATCCAATCTCATGTCTCTGGGTCTAGATTCAGTACATCCAATCTCATGTCTCTGGGTCTAGATTCGGTACATCCAATCTCATGTCTCGGGGTCTAGATTCGGTACATCCAATCTCATGTCTCTTTGTCTAGATTCGGTAC
>NIVC01000947.1:295000-335000 GCA_002269645.1 Macrostomum lignano | reverse complement strand
AACAAAGACAAGAAAATTTTCGCGTCAAAATAACTATAATTATATTATCCAATAAGGTTTTAGTAACGCAACAAATAGCACTGTTTATAAATAATTATAGAGTCAACTGAAACATAAAAAAAGCACAACACAACGATTTGTAACAATAAATTATCGAGCTATTTTTTATTAATAGTAATTAGCATAGCATTGTTTTTAATGTTAGGATCTATAACAAACTGAAAGCAAAGCTGGCTAATTACTTACTATGAATTACAATATTATATAGTAGCAGTATGTGCATCCGAAGAAAGGGTCATGTAACGTCAAACAGACACAGAAACCAAGTGTTAAATTAATTAATTTCAATATTTAATTACAATAGCGCGGATTTCAATATACACAATGGACATGGATTGCATTAGGTTTAGTGAAAGATAGAGAGATGAGATGACACAGTTGAGTACAAGCAATATTAATACAGCGATATAGGAGTGCGCTAAGACGCTTTTTATTGAGACTTTAAAGTTTATATATTAATTAATAATCTGAATACCTCATGACCCAAATCGATTAGAATCTCAAAATCACCTGCGTCTTATATGAGATTAAAGCTTCAGAACTTCATCTCTCAACTATGAGATTAGAGCTTTTAAGATCTCATCTCTTACCTATAAGATTAGAGCTTCAGAATCTCATCTCTCACCTTTGAGATTAGAGCTTTAGAATCTCATCTCTCACCTATGAGATTAGAGCTTCAGAATCTCATCTCTCACCTATGAGATTAGAGCTTTAGAATCTCATCTCTCACCTATGAGATTAGAGCTTCAAAATCTCATCTCTCAGCTGAGATTAGAGCCCAGATAATCTCATTTCCGCTATGAGATGAAACCTCAAAATCTGAGTTCTCACCTCGCATCTATGAGATTAGAGCTCGTAACTCTTATTTCTCACGTCTGAGATAAGAATCTCATATTCACATCTCTTGACACTTATCTATGAGATTAGAGCTTTAAAACCCGATCTGTCACCTATGAGAATAGAGTTTAAAATCGACAGCATAAAGAGAGAATCGGTCAAAAAAAACAAATAGACAAATATAACGCGCAAATATATTGCTAAAAATATTTAAGTTTATAACACTGGGGAATCTGGGAAGCCTTACCTTACTTACCAACGCGTTGCTGAATTTAAATTAAAAAAACCAACCTCTTGCGCGACAAACTTTAACAAAAATTTGCGTTTAATAAAACACAACTAAAGGATGCATGCATTAAATTGAATGATTTTAAGATGAGCATTGATGACACAAGGCCGCCAAAGTACAAACTATATTGTTAGTAATATTGAATAATTACACAGATTTTTTGAAACGGCTAAGGCAGTTTAAAAATCAAGGGTTTAAAGAGAATATTAAATTGGCAAAAAGTGTAGGCTGTACATGCAATTGCAGTAGTTTAAATAAAAAAGGCTAATTTCTAGCCATATAATAATTAGTCGGCACAATTAGCAATTTTCTTTTTTTAAAAAGGCGATAACAATTCTATGTAAAAACTCGATTAAAGACATTATAATTAGACTAGTTTTAGATGTAAGGGACAGTTTAAAAAACGTCGAAATTAGACAGTCACAGAGACAGACAGGCGCAGGATTAAAAAATCGTTTTTTTCAAATATTTTGTAACAAGATTAATTAAAAACATCCGAGTGTCTACTCCGGTTTTTATTTCTAGCAGCAAAAAATATTCAGTCAAATTTTTCAAAACTGCTGTTGCTGTCATTTTTTACTATTTGCTAAAAGTATATACAATGCATACTTTGTTCCATTTCATTCTTAGTTCTGTACTGGCCCAAGGCCAGGGCATGATTAAACACAGTTAAGCTCTTCCAGACCAGACATACATAACAGCGTAAAGAGAAGACAATGTTATGACAATACTTGGCCTATAGTCCTTTTATTATAACACGCACGCTATTATTGACGCTACGCTACAAATGAGCGAGTAAGATAGATAGGAAAATGATTCTGTGTAAGAAGGGGAGGGCTTGAGCCCGGTGAAGACTGGAGGACTGCGGAGGGGAGGGGGTTCGGATTTGGGGGTTCCGCTTTCCGCCGGCTTGTGTGCACTTACTAATTTTAGGACCAGCAGTTTGCCTGAAAAACTGACGTCACCGTTGTGTCATGCCCGCTGCCCTCTCCTCTCCATTAAGCTACAACAGTGTAATAAAAGAAGCTAAAACTATTATTAACCCCGCCGTCACCCCCTACCCGCTCTCTCTCTCTCCCTCTCTCGCGCGTTTACTCTTGCTCGGAATTAATCTGTCGCGCGACACCCCCCAATCTATCTGAACCAGCCAAGTGTACATTGGAGAAGCGCGCCGGTCGCAAATGTACGCCGGGGGCCACACACCCACCCCCCGCTGACACAGGAACGCATCTGTACAGTGTGGACCGGGGTATGTTGGATAGATAAGAAAGAGAAGAAAAGGAGGAAGGATGAGACAGCACAGTAGGAATCGAAAATGGAGAGGAGGCCTATAGGGCTCGTATTGGGCCCGTAGAGGTCAACAGAGAGCAAGAAGGGCGCACTACTACTACTGCACGCACGCAAAACACAACACACTCCTTTAAGTTTATAGCTTTAACCACATGGTTAAGCTAAGCTAATCATGTACACACGCATTAACCTCTACTGTATGACGGTTTTATGTATCAAATCGCGCTGTTTCATACTATTAGCATTAGCAGATGCCCAGCCCATGCCCACAGGACAAATTTAACTTGCGTGTATCAGCATCTGCTAGTGCTTGACTGCTTATATATACAACGCAGATACACACTTTATAGTACAGTATAATATACGGCTATAGCTATATATCTTAACACTTGGCCAGGCAAAGTTGCGACTGACGGGGCACAGTGATACATACAGTTCAAACCCTTACATTTTATCTTACAATTTAGCGCACCACACAGTCACAAGCTAACAGCAACAGCAGCTGGCATCTTTTAAGATGTTGCGTCAACGTTTTTTCCCCCTCACTTTACATTCTCTATACTTATCTGCTTTTTTATCTACCAGGTCTATCTATCCCTTATCTAGCCCAACACATCTGGGACAACATCATATTCTGTGCAGCCTGGGGATTTTAGAGACTTACAAGACTTGAAGATTTAAATAATATATATAATATGTGCAATGCGTATGAGGCGTGGCTTTAGGGGCCTGTACTAATAAACACCGGAAAACAAGGATTGCGAACTACACAATAACATAACTAGTAATAGAGAAATGGGCAAGAATTAATAAATATCCCAGATTTATAAAGTAAACTGGAATAAGCCTTAGATTAAATCATTCTCATAATTAAGTTAGTTATTAACACGCATAAATTAGTTAGCATAAATTATGAATTACTCATACGCTAAAATTTGCCCAGTATATCATAGTAATTTGTAATAAAAAAAGTTACAAGGCAGTATGAAAGATATAAACTCACAAAGAATTATATATGTATAAAACTATCAAGACTATTTATATGACATAATACAAACTTGAAAGATTAAAAAACAGATCATTCGAAATTCAGGAATACGTAAATGTGTACTATTTATTAGCTTATACAGTTTATTTAATTAAATTTGCTTAGCACAAATTCAGTCAGTTTAGTGGTCCATTGTCATGGTCACCAGTTGCACTTTGACAGGGTCATAAAGTACACCTGCGAGCCGTTGCCTGACTTGGCGCTGGTGAAGAATACCTGCGAGTTATAATAATAATAATAATAATAACAAATTAATAAATAAAAATATCATTATAAGTCAGATAAACGAGAAGGAAAGTCTAGGGATAGAAAATGTTGCGTCATAAAAAAACTACTTCACTGATTACGTAATAAGCATGGATGCCCGAGGCTGGACAGGGAACTCTGAGAGAAATATAGAAAGCCAATCGAGCTTAGAAAATGTCTCTACAGACCACAGGGAGTTTGCGATTAGCTAGGATGGCAAGCCAGCAAACTGCGCAAAATGCTTCAATGCATGCAGCTACCAAATATAGATGGCAAGTTTGTTCATCTAGTTGAACACGCAGAATTTTTTCCAGAAACTAAACACCCACAGAATTCCCCTAAAATGTTAAATCCACAGGAGAATTCTCCTAGAGAATGATAATCTACAGAATTCCCCTAGAGAATGTTAAATCCACAGTAGAATTCCCCTTAAGAATGTTAATCCACACGAGAAGTCCCCAAATAATTTTTAATCCACAAGAGAATTCCCCTGGAGAATGTTAAATATACAGGGGAATTCGCCTAGAATCATTAACCCAGACAGAATTCCCCTCAAATGAACCTAAACAGTAAAACACATAGGTCTCTCAGAAAGAAACTAAGGCACCCAGATAATTCCTCTCAGAAACTGATCCGCTGCTCAAAGCCTATTAAGACTCACCTTGTCGCTCTTCTCGCACAGGAACTTGAGCTTCTGCTCCCGCCGGTGCATGAACACGCCATCCAATTGTCCAGTGTCCACAGCCCGAATCTCAATGGCTTTATTGCCCCAGCCCATAAACTGGCCAGTGCTGATATAAGCAACACTTGAAGGCGGCTCGGCCCAGTGCACCACAACGTCCTTGAGCCGGCGTCCATTGGTGTCGTAATACACACCTTCGTTATTGTACAGCAGCAACAGGTGCCGTCCCTGACTGTCCGGCAGGATTACAATAGCGTGAGGCTTAACATCTCCCGGATCAACTGAGCTCGGCACGAACACATCTAAATAGGCATTCGAATCCAGGTCAATAGCGTGAAATCCGCAGTTGGATCCGTACAGTACCTTCATCTTTGTATCGTTCTCGAATGTTAAATCAACCGTGATTGGCGTGTAGGGCAAACCGGTGAACGATTTGAAGGCCATGAACTGGTTGTTAGGCTTGGGCGCCCAGGCGTACAGTTCGATGCTGTCCTTCAGGGCGATCACTAGGAATTTGATGCGCTCGTAACGGACAACCTGCGAGTTGAAATGGGGATTTGGGTGCAATATTATGGCTGCGTTCTGGCTGGATTCTTTTATTTGTCTGTCTGTCTGCTGTCCTGCGTTTGTGCCCATCTACTCTCAGTGTCTGTTCATCTACTCTCAGTGTCTGTTTATCTACTCTCAGTGTCAGTCCATCTATTCTCAGTGTTTTTCCATCTATTCTCAGTGTTTTTCCATCTACTCTCAGTGTTTGTCCATCTATTCTCTGTGTTTTTCCATCTCTTCTCAGTGTTTGTCCATCTATTCTCAGTATCTGTCCACCTATTCTCAGCGTCTGTCCATCAATTCTCAGTGTTAGACCATCTATTCTCAGTGTTTGTCCATCCATTTTCAGTGTTTGTCCATCCATTTTCAGTGTCTGTCGGTCTCTTAGTCCTAGTGTCTGTCGGTCCCTGAGTCCTAGTGTCTGTCGGTCCCTAAGTTCTAGTGTCTGTCCCTGAGTCATAGTGTCTGTCGGTCTCTGAGTCCTAGTGTCTGTCGGTCCCTGAGTCCTAGTGTCTGTCGGTCCCTGAGTCCTAGTGTCTGTCGGTCCCTAAGTCCTAGTGTCTGTCGGTCCCTGAGTCCTAGTGTCTGTCGGTCCCTGAGTCCTAGTGTCTGTCGGTCCCTAAGTTCTAGTGTCTGTCCCTGAGTCATAGTGTCTGTCGGTCTCTGAGTCCTAGTGTCTGTCGGTCCCTGAGTCCTAGTGTCTGTCGGTCCCTGAGTCCTAGTGTCTGTCGGTCCCTAAGTCCTAGTGTCTGTCGGTCCCTGAGTCCTAGTGTCTGTCGGTCCCTGAGTCCTAGTGTCTGTCGGTCCCTGAGTCCTAGTGTCTGTCGGTCCCTAAGTTCTAGTGTCTGTCGGTCCCTAAGTTCTAGTGTCTGTCCCTGAGTCATAGTGTCTGTCGGTCTCTGAGTCCTAGTGTCTGTCGGTCCCTGAGTCCTAGTGTCTGTCGGTCCCTAAGTCCTAGTGTCTGTCCCTGAGTCCTAGTGTCTGTCGGTCCCTGAGTCCTAGTGTCTGTCGGTCCCTAAGTCCTAGTGTCTGTCGGTCCCTGAGTCCTAGTGTCTGTCGGTCCCTAAGTCCTAGTGTCTGTCCCTGAGTCCTAGTGTCTGTCGGTCCCTAAGTCCTAGTGTCTGTCCCTGAGTCCTAGTGTCTGTCGGTCTCTGAGTCCTAGTGTCTGTCGGTCCCTGACCCTGAGTCTTAGTGTCTGTCGGTCTCTGAGTCCTAGTGTCTGTCGGTCCCTAAGTCCTAGTGTCTGTCCCTGAGTCTTAGTGTCTGTCGGTCTCTGAGTCCTAGTGTCTGTCGGTCTCTGAGTCCTAGTGTCTGTCGGTCCCTAAGTCCTAGTGTCTGTCCCTGAGTCTTAGTGTCTGTCGGTCTCTGAGTCCTAGTGTCTGTCGGTCTCTGAGTCCTAGTGTCTGTCGGTCCCGAAGTCCTAGTGTCTGTCGGTCCCTAAGTCCTAGTGTCTGTCCCTGAGTCTTAGTGTCTGTCGGTCCCTGAGTCCTAGTGTCTGTCGGTCCCTAAGTCCTAGTGTCTGTCGGTCCTTAAGTCCTAGTGTCTGTCCCTGAGTCCTAGTGTCTGTCGGCCTCTGACCCTGAGTCTTAGTGTCTGTCGGTCCCGAAGTCCTAGTGTCTGTCGGTCCCTAAGTCCTAGTGTCTGTCGGTCTCTGAGTCCTAGTGTCTGTCCCTGAGTCTTAGTGTCTGTCGGTCTCTGAGTCCTAGGTCTGTCCCTGAGTCTTAGTGTCTGTCCCTGAGTCTTAGTGTCTGTCGGTCTCTGAGTCCTAGGTCTGTCCCTGAGTCTTAGTGTCTGTCGGTCTCTGAGTCCTAGTGTCTGTCCCTGAGTCTTAGTGTCTGTCGGTCTCTGAGTCCTAGTGTCTGTCGGTCCCTGAGTCTTAGTGTCTGTCGGTCCCTGAGTCTTAGTGTCTGTCGGTCCCTAAGTCCTAGTGTCTGTCCCTGAGTCTTAGTGTTTATCCTTGAGTCTCAGTGCCTGTCCATCTCACAGCAACGCCAACATGAAGTCACCTTAAAGCTGACAACGCCTCTGAGATCGCCAACATTGACCCAGCCCTGCCTGAGCGCTTTAGTCTCCGGGGTTGGCTCGGACTTGAGAAACTTGGCCATCAGCCAGCTCAGGTAGTACACTCGCAGGCGATTCTTATTGCCAGACAGCGTCACAACAATATTCTGGCGTTCCAACACGAAGATCTGTAGAAATTTTCGCCTGCTAACCAACTGATAGACCTTGCCCTGACCGTGCCTATCCAGCAGGTTCAGTCCGGTATCTGTGCCAATCAGCAGATTCACGCCCCACATGGCTGCGCAGTGAATCTCCGAGCTGAACCGTTTGCGGTATTTGCGTATCTGCGGCACATCGTCACCAGCTGGGATGCCTTGGACAGCCTCGGATGGAGCCGAAGAGGCTGCCTGAGCTGCAGACGGAGTCTGGACTTGCGAAGACGCCGACGTTGACGGCGGCGGTGGAGGTCGAAGTTCGATCTGCGAGCTACGCCGACCAGCGGCAGGAGCAACGGAGATGGAGCCAGAAGCGGTGCTACGCTGGGAGGCGCGAAGCATGGGATTCGGTGGCGGCTGCTGCTGTTGAGGAGTCTGCTGCTGCTGCTGCTGCTGAAGCAGATCGGGCAACTGCCTGGATATCTGCTGCTGGTGCTGCTGCAACCGATTCTGATAGGAACCATTCACAGACAGAGTGCCATCTCGTCGGCCCAATTCATCCTCCTGAGCATCCTCATCTTCCTCATCATCCTGATCGTTGCCGCCAGCTGCAGCGCCAGCCTCCGAGCTCTGCTCCGCGTTGCCATTATTGTTTCCATTCTGGCCAGCCTCGTCTTCGTCATGGTTGTCATCGTCGCTATCCGCTGCAGCTTCCGGCTCCTCATCTTCCGAGGCGTGAGCAGCGTCTGTAGCGGCCGCTGGATTGAAATTCTCCAGTCTGGAGTACCTGGGCGGTGGCTGCTGCTGCTGGGGAGTCGGTTGTGGCTTCAGCTGTTGCTGCTGCTGCATGGTATAATGGTGATGCAGCTGAAATGCGGGCATCTGAGGCTGAGGTTGAGGCTGTTCTTGTTGTTGCTGCTGCCTCTCTCTGGCACCCATGTTGTGCAACTGTTCAGTAAGTGCGTCCAATTCTTCAGCTTTGCGGCTCAAATTATTACCGCCGTGAGATTGCTGCTGTTGCTGCTGCTGCGAGTACTGCGGCCTGTGCGAGATGATCACTGCTTGTTGGGACGATTGCTGCTGCTGGGCTAGTGGCTGCTGCTGATTTCCTGAATGAGACCGGCGCATGTTTACCTGCGGTGATTGATGCTGTTGCTTCTGCTGATGTTGCTGCTGTTGCTGAGCAGGTGTCGCAGGCAATGGCCGCGAGTTCAAGGGGAATCGCGGACTCTGAATAGCCTGCAAATGATTGCCAGTGCTTCTAGAAGACACCGGGGCGCCAGCTGCTGAAGAAGACGACGAGGCAGACGAGGGCGTTTGCTGATGTTGCTGAGGCTGCTGAGTCGTCGGTTGCGACGGCGGCTGAGCCTGTAAAGGGGCTCCGGCAGCAGCAGCAGCCTGCTGTCTGTAGTACTGCCTGCCGAGTATTCGCTGCTGCTGCTGCTGCTGCTGCTGCTGAGGCACCGAGACCATGGCCCGAGCAGTCGGCTCGTGCTCCTGATTTTGCAGCTTTAGGAATTTAGACTTCAGTGTGCTTTCCTGCTGCTGCTGCTGCTGGTAGCGAGCTTGTTGCTGTTGCTGCTGCTGCATGCCCTGCCTACCAATTTGCCTCTGCTGCTGCGGCTGGCGCTGAACATCCTCGTCGCTGTCATCGTCATCCTCATCGTCAATTGCAACGCTGACAACCACATTACCGGCAGGCTGTTGCTGTTGCTGCTGCTGTTGATGCTGCATCGGCTGCTGCACCTGCTGCTGAGGCGGTGGCGCGGCCCCAGCGGAGCGCACAGTAATAGGCCTGCGTTTCCTATCAATGTGCTCTTTAATTTGATTCTTGATATTCCTCTCAGACGGCATGTTTTTAATAAACGGATGCGTCAGCAGGGCGTCAGTGAACGGCCTCTGCCTGTAGTTCTTAATGAGACTCTGCTCAACAAACGACTGGAACCTCGAAGACCATTTCCTTGAGTGCAGCTTAGGCGGCGGGTTGCGGGGTATGAGGAACAGGGCTCGCATTGGGTGCAGCTCGCACAGGGGCGGCCTACCCTCGGCCATCTCAATTGCCGTGATGCCCAAGGACCACAGATCCGATCGGTTGTCGTAGGTTGCATCGGCGTTCTCTTCGCAGACAATCACCTCCGGCGACATCCAGTAGGGAGTGCCAATGAAGGTGTTGCGCCTGCCGACGGTTTTGTCTAGCTGAGCGCTGACGCCGAAGTCTACAAGCTTCACCTCGGCGTCGTCTGTTAGCAGAACGTTCTGACCTGAAATTTTATTAGCGGTTCGGGTGGAAGCGATCGGTTTTCTTCATTATAGAGATTGTTTAGATGCGGCTCAGGGCGAATCTTGAGGTGTGGTTCAGGGGTGATTCTTCATTTGTGGTTTAGGGGTGATTCTTCATTTGTGGTTCAGAGGTGATTCTTCATTTGTGGTTCAGGGGTGATTTTTCATTTGTGGTTTAGGGGTGATTCTTCATTCGTGGTTCAGGGGTGATTCTTCATTCGTGGTTCAGGGGTGATTTTTCATTTGTGGTTCAGGGATGATTCTTCATTAGTGGTTTAGGGGTGATTCTTCATTTGTGGTTTAGGGGTGATTCTTCATTCGTGGTTCAGGGGTGATTCTTCATTTGTGGTTTAGGGGTGATTTTTCATTTGTGGTTTAGGGGTGATTCTTCATTTGTGGTTCAGGGGTGATTCTTCATTCGTGGTTCAGGGGTGATTCTTCATTAGTGGTTTAGGGGTGATTCTTCATTTGTGGTTTAGGGGTGATTCTTCATTTGTGGTTCAGAGGTGATTCTTCATTTGTGGTTCAGGGGTGATTCTTCATTTGTGGTTTAGGGGTGATTCTTCATATGTGGTTTAGGGCTGATTCTTCATATGTGGTTTAGGGCTGATTCTTCATTTGTGGTTTAGGGGTGATTCTTCATTTGTGGTTCAGAGACGTTTCACTCATAATAATCTCACCTTTAATATCCCTGTGGATGACCTTATTATCGTGCAGGTGTTTCAGGCCGCGCAAGATCTCCCTACACAGGTAGGCAATCCATTCCTCTTTAAGCGATTGGCCTTTGGCGCTCTTAACAAGATCCGTGATGCTGCCTGCTCCGCAGAACTCCATCACCAGCCACAGGTGATCATCTTTGCCAGCTGGCATCTTGCGAACAAATGCGCCATAATAAGTAGCAATATTGCGATGATTTGAGAACTTCTTGAGCACATTAATTTCTAATTTGATTTCCTCCTCATCGTCTCGAGACACAGCCATGACTTTGATGGCCACCAGTTTGCCATTCTGCCTATTGCGGCCCTTGTACACCTGGCCGTAGGTGCCGTGGCCAACAACTTCGATTAAATCGAACAGGCCGTGCGGCTCTCGCAGGCTGGCCAAGTCCAAGTCATCTGATGAAGCCGGAGGCTGGCCAGACATTACTATCGACTCCCAAACAATTTAAGAGGATTCAGTCTCAAACTCTCAAGAAACTTGATAAACAAGAAGACAGACAGAAAGACAGGGTGAGAATGAGAAATTATAAAAGTCTGTATTTGCTCGACAGGTCAGATCAGATAGCCGTACAATCTCTAAACATGCTTAATTATTTGCCAGATCTTGTTTGACTGTGAGTGCTTCGATTCTGAGATGCTACTAAAGCAGTAAGATCAGTTAATAGGTACATTTTGAAAGGCAAGTAACTACTAATAAGACTCAAAATATAGTTATGTTTCCTTGATCTTAAAGTTAAACAAATTACATATATTTAGGCTATAAAACAAAGATTGTAATAATTTTTTATTTAGAAAGCACTAGACTAGCCCATTAAGCCCCTATAAGGGCATTCGAATTCAAAATTCAAACACTGAAAGCATTAAAAAACATTGTTTTTTAAATACTTGACTCATTTTCAAATTGATTTTTTCATTGTTTGAAGTTTTACATAAGCACTGTAAGCCCTATGGTACGAGTATGTGTTTGAATTTAAAATTTAAATATTGAAAACATTAAAAAACATTGTTTTTTATATATTTGACCCATTTCCAATTATGGTATAAGTATTATATACCAATTTTCCAAATGAATATGAATTAACTGGGCATAGACATTGCCCCCATCTGCAACTATGTCACCCTTGATGTATTGTAAGATAACAAACGAGATCAGAGCAGATTAGGGGATTGATGAAAAAAGGCTTCGCGTTTCAACCTTTTCAGGTTAGCTTTATAACCCCTGCTCTCTCTCATCAATTGTCTATCAGACTGGATAGTACACAATAAAATTCAATCAACACTGCAATTAAATTGCAAGCCCACCATGCAAAAGGATCATAAAATTCTATTGTGAATACATATTCTACACTGTACATTGGCCAAGGAGAGGCCTAAATAGGTTGAGCTGAATAATTAGATAATAAAACGGAGTGCTCATTGGAAGCATTAAAAATAGTTTGAATTTTAATTTTTCATCAAAAAAGTTATGCATGATCTCCAAAAATTAGAAATCAACCAGATGGTTTTCAAAAAATCAACAACTGAGAGATAGACAAATAGTGCAAAATGGGTATATAGATTTTGCTTTGATATTAATATAATTATACTTAGTTGCTATGCCCATCAATCAATGTTGGCATTGATATAACAATAAACAAATAAAATTTTGATCAACAAAAATAACTTCTTTAGTCTTTTTCAACTGACAAACTTATTTAAGGATTTCTTACTAAGACTGACAAACATTGTTAGATTTTAATTAATACTTTAATAAATAATTAATCCAATCAGTAATACCCCAGTATATTCTATAGAATCATAATATCCCATTCAATGCCTTAAGAAGACATGTCCTATTATCATACCATATTTTTTCATCAAGCTACTTTATACTAGAGCAATATCCAATTGTATATTACATTTTTGGGCAAAACAAATACACACTGGAAGTTTTTACCACAATATATACCTTTTGGAATGGCTTAGCACTATACATGTGCAACCTTGGGAATCACTAGGCCTTTTCTATTGGCAACACACATATATGACTCATATATGTAAGTCACTATTGGCTGAGAGTAGTCACATGAGTACTATTCCATCCAATAGCAACTTACATGTATGTGTTACCAATAGAATGAAATGCCCAGGTGAGTCCCTAGGTTACACCTAAGCATGTTTAGCACTACACAAGATATTATTATTTTTTATATGCCATATTGTATAGTCTATACCATCTGTGCTAGATAATATAGAGTTGGTTAGACCATTTTACTGCATCCCAGGATAGAATATTTGTATGGCAATTTAGGAACAAAAAGTTGCCGTATATATATATCAGTTTTTATCCCATAACAAGTTTTTTTTCATATCATGACATTAAAGGTCCTTTTTGCAGTTTTAATAATAAAGGACCTTTTTAAGGAAGGCAAGTCTTATATATATATATATTATTTGTGTTACATGTAAATAAAAATATTTTCAAAAAAATTATGCTACTTTGAGTCTACAATCAGGAAGGTGGTAGATTTCACATAAAATTGTGACAACGGAATTTTCTAATGCACACAGCACTTAGTTCACACATAAAGTGTGACATATAAATGTGTACTTGCTCCTTTTTCAAATATTCAATTTAATTAAAATAGCACAAAAAATGTTTTGAATATACAAAGAATACATATTTTACTGAAAAATTTAAATATAACAATTGTTTTTTTATTAACATTGAGGAAAAAAATAAAAAAATACATATAAGTCAATATTCAAAATAAGATTATTTGTTGGACACTACTACAACTATGAACTGGCTAAATTAGAGTCTGGGGATGATATAGACATTTAATTTTTTAGATTTGTGACTATTGGTATTGTTTAGCCTTCTTTTATGATTGATGCATTTTGTTGTAGAACCTATAATTTGTTATATTGTTATATCATAGCTACTATTAATACAAAATGCAGATTTTTTTCTTGGTATACATGCAGTTTTTTACTTGGCACACAGTGCACAATTAAAATTTGTCTAGAGATTTATTGTAGCACATATGGCATACCTTTCTAACCATGGCTTTGAGTTTTTTTGTTGTATATGATTATCACAAAAAGTATACACAAGTATGCAAGTTTATCAACTATGTGTATACAAATGCAAGTTTTTTAATACAAATAGAATATGGCCAAGATTTTATAAAAAAATTAATTTTGGTCTACACTAGGATTAAGAAATAGTGCTAGGCTATTAACTACTTTGCACAAGTATTTTCCATGAAAAAAGGCTAGGCTTACCTTTGACTATTTTACTTTTTCATTTAAAAAGATTATGGTGATAATCCTTAGAAAGATAGGTGGGTAGTCACCTAGGATTGCTACCTTTCCAATATTTATGCCATTATCAAGAATAATAAAAAGCCTTAAGTTAAGTGAAGGTCAAAAAAAGCTTAAATGTTATATAAGCAATAAAAATTATCTAAGCTTGATAAAGCCTAGTATTAACTATCAACAGATGGTCAAGGCTTTTGGCTACATGTCATAAGCTAGGCCTACTAGTCATAGTCACTGACTTTGGCAAAAAGATATTTCTATAATAAACACTTTAGCAAATGGCAACAAGACATTTTGGTAAAAAGCAGTGGCGTACTTAGTGGGGAAGATACAGGAATATATCTCCTCATTTTGATAATTTATAAAAAATTAAAATAAAGTTTTTTGAAAAAAGCAAACTAAAGCGGCTTAGACTTGACAAAATTACAAAAAAATGGCCTATTTCACCTATAAACAAATATAAAAATGTTTTATATGATATTTCTATGAAGCCTTAGTTCTTAAAATGCATAGACAGAACAGATATTTACTGGCTTTATTTTGATTTTAACAAAATAAAGTTTTTTAGCTAAATAAACATGGTTTTAGTACTTTTAAGTTTTAAATGCATATTTTAAGCAAAAAATTGCAAAAAACTATTTTATTACTCTACAATTTTGTCCCTAAAAGTTATTCCCCCTTTTTAAAATCCTAGGTATGCCATTGCACTAGGTAACAGTCATTTTGGCAATAATATTAGGCCATTTCAGGAAATTAACTATTTTAGTACATGGCTGACTTTTATTTTCATTGTACTATCATAAAAAGAATTATTAGCAATCCTTTATCATTAAATAATAAATCCTTGTATTTTTTCTATTTTTAGGCCTACTTTACCAATACCACCTTTAAAATAGGGCCTAAATGGGCAATCCTGAAGATTCCCACGTTTAATTATTTTACGCATTTGGTGGGCCCAAACAAACAAGACACAGCTTGGTGGGCCCAGAGTGGACATTGAGATCAATGAGTCCAAATTCATGCATTGCAAGTACCACCAGGGGCAGTACCATGAAGGCCACTGGGTGCTGGGCATAATGGAGAAAGGCACTCATCAATGCGTTCTTATTCCTGTGCCAGACCATTCAGCCAACATACTGCTGCCAGTGATCAACCAGCATGTGCTTCCAGGGACATGAATCGTCACTGATCAGTGGGCAGCCTACAATACACTGGCAAATCACCTGATAGTGAACCATTCACTGCATTTCCATGACTCAAATAACCTAGACACTCACACAAATACAGTCGAGGGCATGTGGGCCCACTGCAAGGCCAAATTCCAGGCCATGCACAGGACTTTGGATGCCCTTTTTGTTTTTAGCACATACCTGCAAGAGTTCATGTGGGGCCGGGCCTTCCTGGACCATCAGTTTGGCAATATCCTATACTGGATTGGACACTATTACCCATGCCAATAGTGTAACACTGACAGACTTTTTTGATTGGATTGCTTTAATTCCATAAAATAATTAAACCCGGGAATCTTCAGGATTGCCCCTAAATGAAATACAAATATAAATCGCTTGTCAAATCACTAGGCCCCCCTACTTATTCTTCAATTCATATTGTATTCATATTGTATCCAGGTTTTTTGTCGAAATTTCTTCCCCATTGTCGCCAAAATTAGTCCCTACTCCCCGCCTACTGTCGCCGAAAAATTCATTTGTCTCAAAATTGTTGCCAAAGCCCGAAGTGTCCGTCGCCGAAATGTCTTGTTGGCGACGTGACTGGCAGCCCATGTCATAGATACAGTACAAGAAAGTGGGAGCCTACTGGTACTGGTATAATGTATATCATATCTATATCCACAAATACTAATTAATTTCTTATACTAACGCCAACAGCCTTTGCGTTTGCCTTCTTAATTTGAACATTAAAAAATCGTATTTCGGTATTTTGTATTTAAAAAGTGGCTGAGACACAGCCTGTTTTGGCTAGTGGAAAAAAATAAAGTTTGTCCACTGAATTCGTGCAGCAACTTTATATTTCTGTAGTTCTTCTAAACTCTAATTCGCTTTCGCTTTTAAATCCAAATACCTTACACTGGCTTATTGCTTCTGATGCCAAACAAAGAATACTTTTCTTGGAACAAAATTAGCAATAGCATTTTGAAAAGTCGCCAAATCGTATTTATGTCAGGTTTCTAAAAGAAAAGCACTGAAACTGTCTACTAAATTTTTTAAAGCATTTTTAAGGGCCAAAAGCTATAAAGTAAACGCAAATTATTTTTACTTTGGTTTACTGATTTTATCAAGCGTACACACTATAAACGTATTTTTTAAATTCGACAGGGTTTCAGTTTTTCATGTCAAAGTAAGTCGGTGTTTAGTTTTAGTTAGGATAAGTATAGTGTTTTCGTACAAATCACATCCAATTTCCACAATTTGAAAACTACTAAGCAGTGTCTGTTTGTTTTTTGATTTCCTTTTAAAACATGTTTTTGTGACTTGCCTTTCTTTTTAACCTTCGTTTTGACTTCATTTGTTCTTACGGCTTGTCGGTAATCAACATAAAAAATTGTTTAGAATTAGATTTAGTATATTTAAAAGTAAGTTTTACTTGTTTACTAATTCCTTAGACAAAGCACATTGAAATGTCAACGACCAAGCCGTCTACCACAGAGCGAGTTGTTCAAAGTAAGAGAGATGCTCATGTGTATAGTGTATATCACTTAATTTTTATCTGGCATTTAACAAACTCAAAAGAGCACAATTATTTAAAAAATGGTCTTGACTTAGTGGCGCAGCAGTTTTTTTCAGATTAAAGCTATGATTTTTGGGGTGCCAATCACCTTAAAATGATAAATATTTATAAAAAAGTACTTCAAGTATGCTAATTAAGTCTCACTACAGACTTAAAGGTGCATACATGTCTCCCTCTCTTTAAACCCCTCTCTCTAATGGAATGTCTAGACCTATAAACTGGTGTAGATTTTCATATTTGAAGACCAACCCCTGCAGTATTTTAGCAATGTTAACACAGAGATTTTTAGACAACTTCCACTTCATTCCATATTCAGATCCTTTTTTCCAGCAAACAAACAGTTTTAGAGAAGGAAATAACTTTTTGTCTGCTTAGCAGACAAACTATCAGCAAACAAAATGACTAGCACCCCAATCTAGTATCCCCTTTTCAGGCACCCAATAAGCAAGGACCATAATTATTTATGCAAATCCATAATAAGGCACATTTTCTTAAGAACCAATTTCTTTTTAGTTTTATAAATCTTATTTGAGTAAAATTGTCATATTCAAAGATGCTTACTATGAATTCCTTGCTTCTAAAAGTAAAAAAGGAGACAACAAAACAAAGCCCTTATAAAGATAATAGACATTCTCCCAAAATTGAAAGCATCCTTCAGAATATAAGTATCCCTCCAAATAACAAATATTTCCCAATAGCAAGCATCCCTAAGATAGCAGGTTCCATACATGCGCAACTTCCAAAATTCGGTTGGCCATGCAACTTAGTTTTAACAAAAATGCAACGTAGTTTTTAGCCAAAAATGCAACTTACATATAAAAGAAACCCTAAAGCAAAATTAATGCAACTTTGGGTAAACGGCAGGAGTAACTATAACTGTCTTGTAACTAATCTTAGTACACTAACTAAATCCACAGTTGGCTGCCTATCTATTTTGAAGGTAAAACAAAAATAATTATAATAACTTTTGCTATAATAGTAAAATTAAAATAAAAGTTAGTCATACCCTTCATTAAAATAAAATAAAATGAAATAATCAGTCCATTTAAGTATCAAGCAGAAGCTGCATCTTTATTTTGTTAAATGGATATATTTGAAGATTTTGCCAAAATTGTCTAACATTATTGCCAGAATGTTTGTCACCAAAATGTCTTGTCGCCAAAGTGACTAATAGCCACAAGTGCTTTATGATGACAAAGTTTGCTGTTATACACCCTATGTAAATATATAACAAGGGGACTACTACTACTACTACTACTACTGTTACTGCTATTTTTATACTAAGTTACTATTAAAATCTTAGTTATATAAATCTCTTGAATAACATTCGCAAGTGAAGTGGAAAGCCCTACACTTGTGAATTATACAAATTTTGGTATTGACTAGTTTTCATTACCAAGATAGGAGCTTTTAGAAACATAGGAGCATTTTGTTAAAGTTCAAGCTATATTTTCATAAAATACTGCCAGAGAGTAGCATTCAACCAGAGTTGGTTTGCATCTTCTAAGTGCATTTTTTCTTGACCAAATATGCCCCATGGAAAAAAGCAAAACACCCATATTTTTAAATACTGCCAATCTGAAATCCTGACTTTTGACTTAAATCCTCGCTCACCAAACATCCAGGTGTTCCCCTGCCTCCAGCGCACCGGCTGACCCTTCAAGAAGTTTTTGATGCAGGCGGCAAGCCCAATGCAGCCAAACTCAAAGAGCATTTCACATTGGAAGGCCGTCTCACGGATGAGGCCGCTCTGAAAATCATCAACGATGGAGCCGCCCTGCTTCGCCAGGAGAAGACTATGCTGGAGGTGGAAGCCCCGGTGACTGTCTGCGGCGACATTCACGGCCAATTCTTCGACCTGATGAAGCTGTTCGAGGTTGGCGGCGCGCCCGGCACCACTCGCTACCTGTTTCTGGGGGACTATGTGGACCGGGGCTACTTCAGCATTGAGGTGAGGCTGTCCCGCGTGCTCTTTCAGTTTCACTCCATCAGAATGTGTCACTCCCTCACTCTCTCAGAATGTGTCACTCCCTCACTCTCTCAGAATCTGTCACTCCCCCACTCTCTCAGAATCTGTCACTCCCTCACACTCAGAATCTGTCACTCCCCCACTCTCTCAGAATGTGTCACTCCCTCACTCTCTCAGAATGTGTCACTCCCTCACTCTCTCAGAATCTGTCACTCCCCCACTCTCTCAGAATGTGTCACTCCCTCACTCTCTCAGAATGTGTCACTCCCTCACTCTCTCAGAATGTGTCACTCCCTCACTCTCTCAGAATGTGTCACTCCCTCACTCTCTCAGAATGTGTCACTCCCTCACTCTCTCAGAATGTGTCACTCCCTCACTCTCTCAGAATGTGTCACTCCTTCACTCTCTCAGAATCTGTCACTCCCTCACTCTCTCAGAATGTGTCACTCCCTCACTCTCTCAGAATCTGTCACTCCCCCACTCTCTCAGAATCTGTCACTCCCTCACACTCAGAATCTGTCACTCCCCCACTCTCTCAGAATGTGTCACTCCCTCACTCTCTCAGAATGTGTCACTCCCTCACTCTCTCAGAATGTGTCACTCCCCCACTCTCTCAGAATCTGTCACTCCTCCACTCTCTCAGAATGTGTCACTCCCTCACTCTCTCAGAATCTGTCACTCCCCCACTCTCTCAGAATCTGTCACTCCCTCACTCCCTCAGAATCTGTCACTCCCTCAGAATCTGTCACTCCCTCACTCTCTCAGAATGTGTCACTCCCTCACTCTCTCAGAATCTGTCACTCCCTCACTCCCTCAGAATCTGTCACTCCCTCAGAACCTGTCACTCCCTCACTCCCTCAGAATCTGTCACTCCCTCACACTCAGAATCTGTCACTCCCTCACTCCCTCAGAATCTGTCACTCCCTCACTCCCTCAGAATCTGTCACTCCCCCACTCTCTCAGAATCTGTCACTCCCTCACTCCCTCAGAGTCTGTCACTCCCTCACTCCCTCAGAATCTGTCACTCTCTCAGAATCTGTCACTCCCTCACTCCCTCAGAATCTGTCACTCCCTCACACTCAGAATCTGTCACTCCCTCACTCTCTCAGTATAATTTACAAGAATCTGAGTAATTAACAGATGACCCGCACCTTCAAATTTATTCGCAACTTTTTAATTTGGTCAATTTACTAAAGCAAAGAACCCCTAACTAACAGGCTCCAGTTGGTATTTTGAACATAGCAAAGTTTTTGCCACCTGTAACTACCTGTAATAGCGGTCTGGCGCGCGCACACACAAACCTATCGCACAATGAGAGCCTCACAGTTTGAATAACAATCGATGCACAAAAGAAAGGACAGATGCTTATAAGAGAGTTAGTAGAGATAGAGAGAAGAGAAGAAAATGGAAATATGGGGTCACCCACAACACAGCTATGTGAATTGAATACCTGTGTATACAGTCATACAGTATATACTGGAGGTTCTCTTGGTTGGAGCTTTGTTTAAATATTTAATTTGGCAAAGTTTAGTGAGAAGTCGGCAGTTCGTGTTGCATATTGTGTATATCGCAGTGCCAAGTGCGCCTGTGGCTGAGTGATGCGAGTAGTGTGAATCGATTCTTAAGTTGCTTTTTGTGTGAGTTTCGTGTGATACAGATATAGGTTGTCCACTGATAGGTATAGGTTGTCCACTGATAGATATAGGTTGTCCACTGATAGGTATAGGTTGTCCACTGATGGGTATAGGTTGTCCACTGATAGGTATAGGTTGTCCACTGATAGGTATAGGTTGTCCACTGATGGGTATAGGTTGTCCACTGATGGGTATAGGTTGTCCACTGATAGATAGAGGTTGTCCACTGAAGAACACATGTTGTCTGTCCACGAAATAATATATAATTTCCAACTCTTACCTCTTACACAAAAGTATGACATCAAAGTTTCTTGAACTAGCTTATTATTAAAATTTTTCCAACTATGCAAACATCCTTTCAGTGCGTGTTGTACCTCTGGGCATTGAAAATCCTGCATAAAAACACGCTGTTTCTGCTGCGAGGCAATCACGAGTGTCGCCATCTCACCGAGTACTTCACTTTTAAGCAGGAGTGTGAGTTGAGTTTAGTATTTTTGACTTGCTTTATCCTTGGCAATTTCTGAGGCTGAGGAGGGGAGGGAGAGGCTGAGGAGGGGAAGGCTGAGGAGGGGGAGAGGCTGAGGAGGGGGAGAGGCTGAGGAGGGGGAGAGGCTGAGGAGGGGGAGAGGCTGAGGAGGGGGAGAGGCTGAGGTGGGGAGAGAGGCTGAGGAGGGGAAGGCTGAGGAGGGGAGGGAGAGGATGAGGAGAAGGGAAGGTAGAGACTGAGGTGGGGAAGGGAGAGGGTGAGGAGGGGTAGCTAGAGGGTAAGGAGGGGAAGGTAAAGACTGAGGTGGGGAAGGTAGAGACTGAGGTGGGGAAGGTAGAGGGTGAGGAGGGTAAGGGAAGGTAGAGACTGAGGTGGGGAAGGGAGAGGGTGAGGAGGGTAAGGGAAGGTAGAGACTGAGGTGGGGAAAGGAGAGGGTGAGGAGGGTAAGGGAAGGTAGAGACTGAGGTGGGGAAGGGAGAGGGTGAGGAGGGTAAGGGAAGGTAGAGACTGAGGTGGGGAAGGGAGAGGGTGAGGAGGGTAAGGGAAGGTAGAGACTGAGGTGGGGAAGGGAGAGGGTGAGGAGGGGTAGCTAGAGGGTAAGGAGGGGAAGGTAGAGACTGAGGTGGGGAAGGTAGAGACTGAGGTGGGGAAGGGAGAGACTGAGGTGGGGAAGGTAGAGACTGAGGTGGGGAAGGGAGAGGGTGAGGAGGGGGAGAGGCTGAGGAGGGGGAGAGGCTGAGGAGTGGGAGAGGCTGAGGTGGGGGAGAGGCTGAGGAGGGGAAGGCTGAGGAGGGGGAAAGGCTGAGGAGGGGGGAGGCTGAGGAGGGGGAGGCTGAGGAGGGGGGGAGGCTGAGGAGGGGGAGAGGCTGAGGAGGGGTAGAGGCTGAGGTGGGGAGGGAGAAGATGAGGAGGGGAAGGGAGAGGGTGAGGAGGAGAAGGGAGATCGTGAGGAGGGGTAGCTAGAGGGTAAGGAGGGGAAGGTAGAGACTGAGGTGGGGAAGGTAGAGACTGAGGTGGGGAAGGGAGAGGGTGAGGAGGGTAAAGGAAAGGCTAAGGAGGGAAAGGGAGAGGCGGAGTCTAAATGTAGATGTAGCGTTGTAGAAATGCTGAGCCCCAACCGCCCCGCAGGCAAGATCAAGTACTCCGAGCAGGTTTACGACGCCTGCATGAACGCCTTCGACTGTCTGCCGCTGGCGGCTCTCATGAACCAGCAGTTCCTGTGCGTGCACGGCGGCCTCAGCCCAGAGATTCATACCCTTGACGATATTAAGAAGGTTCGCCATACGTTTGGGAATTCTTGTGCTGAGCCAGCGTCCCAGATCCTCAGTTGCTGGGCCAGCCTCCCAGATCCTCAGTTGCTGGGCCAGCCTCCCAGATCCTCAGTTGCTGGACCAGCCTCCCAGATCCTCAGTTTCTGGACCAGCCTCCCAGATCCTCAGTTTCTGGACCAGCCTCCCAGATCCTCCGTTTCTGGACCAGCCTCCCAGATCCTCAGTTTCTGGACCAGCCTCCCAGATCCTCAGTTTCTGGACCAGCCTCTCAGATCCTCAGTTGCTGGGCCAGCCTCCCTGATCCTCAGTTGCTGGGCCAGCCTCCCTGATCCTCAGTTGCTGGGCCAGCCTCCCAGATCCTCAGTTGCTGGGCCAGCCTCCCAGATCCTCAGTTGCTGGGCCAGCCTCCCAGATCCTCAGTTGCTGGGCCAGCCTCCCAGATCCTCAGTTGCTGGACCAGCCTCCCAGATCCTCAGTTGCTGGACCAGCCTCCCAGATCCTCAGTTGCTGGACCAGCCTCCCAGATCCTCAGTTGCTGGACCAGCCTCCCAGATCCTCAGTTGCTGGACCAGCCTCCCAGATCCCCAATCTAAGCCTCAATCCTTGTCTCCCCTCTCAGATCGACCGCTTCAAGGAGCCGCCCGCCTTCGGGCCGATGTGCGACCTGCTCTGGTCGGACCCGCTGGAGGACTTCGGCCAGGAGAAGACCGGCGAGCACTTCTCGCACAACAGCGTCCGTGGCTGCTCATATTTTTTCAGCTATTCTGCCTGCTGCGAGTTTCTTACGAGCAACGGCTTGCTGTCAATCATCAGGGCGCACGAGGCTCAGGACGCTGGGTAAGGTTTGAGCTATGCTGGGATTGATCCATCTGTCTTTCTGATCTGTCTGTCTGTCTGTCTGTCTTTATCCAGTGTTAACAACAACGGATGTTTTATATCCAAAACATGTTAAAATGCGCGCGTGTGTATCCAATACCATGTTTCATTTTCATGCCTTCTCTGACCTTAGCCTCTCTATCATCTTCTCTCTGTCCTTTTCCGCGTCTGCCGGGCGTCTGCAAGAATAATTGGTGGGTTAGGGAAGATTTTCCGAAGAAAGTTCATCTCTTAGGCATTTCGGAGCAGTAGAGGACGTTTTGCGAGCGCAAGAGGGAAGAGGAAGGGCGCTAAAAATGGGATCTGGGAGGCGGTGGTCTGGCGCACTATGAAGGCATATGTTTTCACTGTAATAATCGTATTTCTTCTAGCGTGACATTTTCCCTCCGGGTGCTCCACAGCAAGTTCTCCAGCACTTTTATATTATTAATTATATCATCCCACATCTGCATCTCCAGCTACCGGATGTACCGCAAGAGTCAAGCAACCGGATTCCCTTCGCTAATTACTATATTCAGCGCGCCTAACTATTTGGATGTTTACAACAATAAGGGTTTGTTGTTTCTTTTTATTGCCTCTCTGTGGTGCTTTTGACTGCAAATTTATTTTATTGCCGATACCAATTCGTGCGCGCTGTGGATAAACTTGCCTCACCCGCCACCACAATGTACACACGCTCTTGACAACCCCCCTCACCCGCCACTTAAATGTGCACTCGCTCTTGACAAGCCCCCTCACCCGCCACCCCAATGTACGCACGCTCTTGACAAACCCCCTCACACCCGCCACCCCAATGTACACACGCTCTTGACAAGCCCCCTCACCCGCCACCCCAATGTACGCACGCTCTTGACACACCCCTCATCCACCACCCCAATGTACACACGCTCTTGACACACCCTCACCCGCCACCCCAATGTACACACGCTCTTGACAAGCCCCCTCACCCGCCACCCCAATGTACGCACGCTCTTGACACACCCCTCATCCACCACCTCAGTGTAAACGCTCCTAATAAAGAATTTCACTGTTTATTTCCATGCAGCGGCCATTCTAAAGTACGAGAACAACGTGATGAACATTCGCCAATTCAACTGTTCGCCGCATCCTTATTGGCTGCCAAATTTCATGGACGTTTTCACCTGGAGCCTGCCGTTTGTCGGCGAGAAAGGTTCGTGCTTGGGTTTTATATTGCTTGAATATTTCGATTTTGCATTAGAAACTAATTAGTCTTACTCAATCGCATATTTGACCAGTTACCGAGATGTTGGTTAACGTTCTGAGCATTTGCTCCGATGACGAGCTGGTTGCTGACAGCGAAGAGGGAGCCGATGGTGAGTTCAAGAAGTTATTAATTATTAAATTATTTTTCATAATAATTTAAAACGGCAATGTTGCAACGTCGAGTATTTTGGTTTTGTTTTTTTTCTCTGTCCAAGTCCTTGTATTGGGCAGATATTTTAATATTTACAGCATAGATATGCTATTACACGTTATTCAGACTACTTTACAGCCTTCAACAGTAGCAAGTAACGTGTGTTTATGCTGTTTTTCTAGCATGAAGTCGTAGCTGGTTGAGTTTAATTTGAAATTTCCAATCACCCATATTAACCAAGTTTTTTACATTTATAAAATAAATCCGCTAGCAAAACCCGGCGAGATATTTAACCTTCTTATTGTGAATTTCTTTCAGACAAAAAGTCTTCTAAGGGTAAGAGAGCATATCATATAGTTTAGTATGATGCAAGCCAATGATTTCAGTTTGATTCTGTCACAAAATAATTCATCTTTTAGTATCGATAGCTAATAAAAATTTATTGATTGACAGATTAATTTAAACCTCGATACAATTAATTTTGAAAAAAAACTTATGACAATGGACATCCTTGATGAATGAAAATTGTCTAAATTGATTTTGTACCGCTTATTAGTAATATTAGCAGCCTCTAGTGCTTTTTTCCTTTTCCCAGTGTTTTTGTCTGCTCTATACTACTTCCCGAACCCCAAAATGTGAACCAGTAGTGCAGTTCGAGTATTGCCATCTTTCTTAGTATTATTTATTTATCCTGGTCGGAACTTCATTTCTTCAGTTGCTGCTATTCACTGTCAACTTGCAATCTGGCGGATTTGAAGGCCTGATAGCTTAACTTTACAATGCAATTCGCTAGCTGGGAATATTTTTGTATTTGTCTATTTCTCAACCCGTTACATTGGTAAATGCTCGTTAACTCGTATAAATAACCGAGGTCAGGTGTGGGACTGCATAGCACCCGTAGCTGCATACGGTCGTAGCATTGCTCACTCAACCACTCCTGCTGTTTGATCCATTTCCAATTCTGAATTTTCTACCCCACTCTACTCCATTCTGACCCACTTTACCCCACTCTACTCCATTCTGACCCACTTTACCCCACTCTACTCCATTCTGACCCACTTTACCCCACTCTACTCCATTCTGACCCACTTTACCCCACTCTACTCCATTCTTCCCCACTTTACCCCACTCTACTCCATTCTGACCCACTTTACCCCACTCTACTCCATTCTTCCCACTTTGCCCCACTCTACTCCATTCTGACCCACTTTACCCCACTCTACTCCATTCTACCCACTTTACCCCACTCTACTCCATTCTGACCCACTTTACCCCACTCTACTCCATTCTACCCACTTTACCCCACTCTACTCCATTCTGACCCACTTTACCCCACTCTACTCCATTCTACCCACTTTACCCCACTCCACTCCATTCTGACCCACTTTACCCCACTCTACTCCATTCTGACCCACTTTACCCCACTCTACTCCATTCTGACCCACTTTACCCCACTCTACTCCATTCTGACCCACTTTACCCCACTCTTCCCCACTCTACCCACTCTACCCACTCTAACCCACTCTATCCCATTCTACCCCACTTTACCACAATATACTTTCTCTACCCCATTCTAACCCACTCCAAACCACTCTAATCCACTCTACACGTCTCTACTCCACTCTACTTCTACTCTAGCCCCTCTACACTACTCCAGCGTTCTACCGACTCTACGTGACTCTACACCATTCTAGGTGACTCCAATATAAGCCACTCTACCCCAGACTGCACTACTCAAAATCCCCCTATTTTAAGCCAGCATCCTACCGAACCCAACAGTAGGCCGCACCCTAAAATCTCGCATGCTTTCCAAAATCAAAAAAGTCCCAAAAATCCCATTTCTAATTAGACACACTAAGCGCGGCCAGTGTTTTGTGCCAAAGTCGAGGTAAGTACGTAGACAACTGTGGAGACCGTCTTTGAATTCAAAATTAATTATACTGTATGCAACTGATTTACAATATAATTATTATTTTCATCTTCTCAAGTCACCGAAGTGAATTCACTGGAGTTTCCGCATATCGCCATGTAGAATATAGTTGGCATATCAATTGCTTTTAGATTATATTAAAAACCCCAAGCTTCTGTGGCTTTTTTAGAATTTTAAAAGCCAATTACGTATAATAAGCTTAATGTATTATACATGTAACTAACAAAGATATTAATAGAATTCAGTCATAGTTTTGCTTTTTCTGTCTTATTATTTTATTTTTATTGCTTTTTTCAATCAAAGATTTGAAAATCACTTTGGAATTTTTCAAATTGTTTATTATTTTAAGCTTTATTTAAACACCAATTTATTGGTGCCATTAATCTGTTTCACTTGAGAATTTAAATTTTTTTCTTATATTTAAAACAAATCATTTTAGTGCCAACTGGTAAGATTTTAATTGTTGAAAAGTTACTTTAAAAAATTTCCTCAATCTATGTTTGTTATATATTTTATTTTTTATTTACTCTTAATCTGGTTGGCAGTTTCTGTTTTCTATTTCTGCATAAGTTATTTATTTCGACTATTCTCTCTGTTTTTGTTATGTACCTATTTGAGCAAATTAGTTAAATAGCTAATAAAAAATTGCTTTCTTATTTATTATGCAGCTCAGCTACTCTCTTTGGCGCAGCAGCGTAAGTTCTCTAAAGAAGCATTAATAACATGTGTTTGGCCAGCATATAGGAATTTAACAAATGCATCTTAACAAAACCAATAAAAACAATAAAATTGCATAATTCCACGAAATTAAAAGATGTGTTTTTACGAGTTTTCGTATATGGTTAGGTTTCCATTCTATTTTGGGTTTAGATCTAGGTTTGGGTTTTACACTTAAAAAAATATTTAAATATCAACAGTTTATTAAAAAAAATTAGTTGTCAATCGTACAGTTGTCTTACAATCGAAAAATTCAGATTTAAAGGTTTTTAGGTATTTGTTTAAATTTTTGGCAATGAAAGAAGTTTTTACGCTTTAAAAGTTAACTTTTAGAATAGCGCTTTGTTAGTTTACTTTAAGGGTCTACCACTAGTCACTAGCTATGATAGTTTTGAAAGGAGCGAGTAATTATTAAAAGTTGAATATAAATATAAATAATTTCTTAGCTGTTTTTATTATAAAAACCGTATTTGTAAATAACTAATGTGCTACCTGTTTTCAATGTTTTTATTAACTTCTGTGTTGGTAACAAAAAGAATCAAAGTGGCTAACTCGAGGCTTCTAATAGCTAACTGGTCTTTTTTGTTTGTATTGCTTATATTCTAATAAAATTGCGCCAATATTTAATGCGTTTAATATTCCTTATATTTCTCTGCATTTGTTATATTGTGTGTGTACGGGCGTATTTCATTAAGTATTAAATTTACAGAATCTGTGGCAATAAGACGTATAGAATGTAGTTTTTATGATTTAATCAATAAAGTTTTTAATAAGTCTGCGCGGATTAAGAAACTGGGTTGTAAATTTTTTACTCGATAGTAAATTCTCATTCGACCTATAAATGTTTGACCTTGTGAATTCCTTTAGTGCAGAAAGATGTATCAAATTATCGTACTATGTACATTTTATGGGTTGAAAATTCAAGCTTGACTCCACAGCGCATTCAGGGCTAATAAGTATTCGTCTGTCTGTCTGATAGAATGCTCATCAGTGCAAGGAAGAGAATTTCATATGCATTGAAAATCAACCCAGACTATTGTAACTCCACACGACACTCAACTCCACTCCCAGCAAACGCCGTGGCCGCCCGCAAGGAGGTGATTCGCAACAAGATTCGCGCCATCGGCAAAATGGCCCGCGTATTTACCGTGCTGCGCGAGGAATCCGAATCCGTGCTTGAACTCAAGGGACTCACGCCAAACGGCATGCTGCCAATGGGTGTGCTCAGCGGCGGCAAGGAGTCCCTGTCTAGCGGTGAGCTGCGCCTGTCTTTTTGTCTTTCTGTCTGTGTCTGTCTGTCTGTCTGTGTCTGTCTGTCTGTGTCTGTATGTCTGTCTGTCTGTCTGTGACTGTCTGTCTGTCTGTCTGTATGTCTGTCTGTCTGTCTGTGTCTGTCTGTCTGTCTGTGTCTGTCTGTCTGTGTCTGTATGTCTGTCTGTCTGTCTGTGACTGTCTGTCTGTCTGTCTGTCTGTATGTCTGCCTGTCTGCCTGTCTGTCTGTGTCTGTCTGTCTAACTGCCTGTCTGTCTGCCTGCCTGCCTGTCTGTCTGTCCGTCTGTCTGTCTTTCTGTGACTGTCTGTGTCTGTCTGTCTGTCTGTCTGTCTGTCTGTCTGTCCGTCTGTCTGTCTGTCTGTCTGTGTCTGTATGTCTGTCTGTCTGTCTGTCTGTGACTGTCTGTGTCTGTCTGTCTGTCTGTCTGTCTGTCTGTCTGTCCGTCTGTCTGTCTGTCTGTCTGTGTCTGTCTGTCTGTGTCTGTATGTCTGTCTGTCTGTCTGTCTGTGACTGTCTGTCTGTCTGTCTCTCTCTCTGTCTGTCTGTCTGTCTGTCTGTCTGTCTGTCTGCCTGACTTTCTGTCTGTCTGTCTGACTGTCTGTCTGTGTCTGTCCGTCTGTCTGTCTGTCGGTCAGCAACACCCATTGTCAACGAGACCCGTCCCTTCCCCCGCCCCGTGCAGCCGTGGGCGGATTCGTGCCCAACCACAAGATCAGCGGTTTCGAAGAGGCCAAAGCCATCGACAAGGTGAACGAGCGCATGCCGCCAAGAAGAGACTCGGTGGCCGGGGCCGCCTCTCAGCAGAAATGACCCCGGCCCCGGATAGCCCCGAAGACATTAATGATGATGATATTATTAAATACACTGTGTCTACCAGGCCCCACTATCTGCTAATGTACCGGCTCTGTACACGCCCACTTGCACTGCTTCATTTGCCAAAAATTGGAGACTGGTGGCGAGCCTTGAAACTCCCATTTAGACAAATTAGTGTTTTTTATATGATGTTTTCTGCTATCTCAGTTCAATTTTTTGCAAGAAAACAAACAATGGTAATTTATTGATGATTTTAGCACCTGTGTGTACATAGGGCGTTCTCCGCACTAACTGTTCAATTCTTAAAACTTTCGATTCTCTGCACTAATAACTTCTCTGTTGTGTTTTGCGGATGCAACGATTGTTATTATTAATATTTTTATACACATTTGCACTTTTGTTTTCTTCTGCGTTCACTGCTGGCAGTCTTTTATAAATTGGCCTTTTTTCATATTCATATTCTGATTTTTTTAAGATTTAGTATAAAGAATATTAAAAGAAGGTTAATTTGTTGTATTCTTTATTGTTGATTGATTTCTTCGAAAATTATTATTTATTGCTAATAAACTAAGATTCGAGATACATTTAATATAATTTTCTTGAATTTATAAATTTCTAGCCAAAAACACGCATAAGCTACTTAGATATAAAAGTAGTTAAATATAGTTGAATATCGATCTTTAATCATCAGTTACCGATTGATACATAAAAAATGACTAATATTTTTATCAGCAAGGTAGACTAGATGGATTGCTAAATTGATGAATTGATTCTGAACAAAGGTTGTTCCATACAGATGAACAATCTTATAAGCTCTGCTTTACCATACGGCAAATCTCGGCCCAATTTATTAATTTGCGAAGCTTTCTATATTTTTTAAATTCTATTTTGTTAGCTGTTTTTGTGCATTGTAACCTGTGCGCCTGAACTCTATTGTAATTAGATTGTTGTTTTATTAACAGTGAATTTTAAAAATACGCGTGAAACCTGATAACCAAATCTGTGCCTGATGCTCTCGTGATTCTGAAATATGATTAGCTAACTTCAATCTGATTTTATCCATGCTTTCAACTCTTTTAATGCCGAAGTTTTCAATTTTTTCTTTCAAACTATTGCCAACATGTTGGCGAATACTTACCAGCATATAAGTAGTTGTCGTGGTTTCATTTGTTGTTATTTAATTGAAATTTATTCGACTTTACTTTTTATTCACAGTGTTCCGTAATGTGTGCTTCATTGCGTCTGAATTTTAATTAGCTTACTAATTAAAAAAAGATTTGTTTAAAAGTTGGTAAGCGCTGCATCTACTACTTACTTTACTACTTAATACTGTCAGCCCTACATGTTTGTTTAATGCTGAATTGTAAACTTCTGCAGTACAATGAAGAAGCACTAAGCATACACATGTAATTGCTCCCGCGTTCCGAGAACAACACCTCTGGCTGAAGAAGTTCACCTGAAAGATTACACTAATATAATTTTTGATAAGTGAAATACAATACAATTTAAAGCAACATGATGTTTTGCTATGTAACTAAGCACAAACATAACTGCTCTTCTGCCGTGTTTTCCAGATTTTTGGCTGACTGCTCTGATTCATCTCTAATCTCCCCTCCTATCACTGATCACTCATCTCTATTCTCACCTCCCCTTCACTGATCACTCCACCTCTAATCTCACCCCATCACTGATCTCTCCATCTGCTCTAAATCTCACCCCATCACTGATCTCTCTATCTGCTCAAAATCTCACCCCATCACTGATCTCTCTATCTGCTCAAAATCTCACCCCATCACTGATCTCTCCATCTGCTCAAAATCTCACCCCATCACTGATCTCTCTATCTGCTCAAAATCTCACCCCATCACTGATCTCTCTATCTGCTCTAAATCTCACCCATCGCTGATCTCTCTATCTGCTCAAAATCTCACCCCATCACTGATCTCTCTATCTGCTCTAAATCTCACCCATCACTGATCTCTCTATCTGCTCAAAATCTCACCCATCACTGATCTCTCCATCTGCTCAAAATCTCACCCCATCACTGATCTCTCCATCTGCTCAAAATCTCACCCCATCACTGATCTCTCTATCTGCTCTAATCTCACCCCTGACCTCTCCATCTCTAATCTCCCTCTATCACTGATCTCTCCATCTGCTCTAAATCTCACCCCATCACTGATCTTTCTGATGGGTTTCGACCTTCCGGCCCCTTGTGGGGAAGCTTTCGGGCCTCAGGTCTCAGAAATAAATCAATTAGAGTCCTGGCCCCCCACTCCTGTCAGATGGTCAGCCCCATGGTAGCTTGATCGTGTGGCGAGCAGTCTAGGTCCTATAGCTAAGAGAGGGACAGCGAGAGACAAGCAGGGAGAATTTTGAAGGTAGAAATTAGCTAATCCGCAGTTCAACTAGCTTGCTGCCACCAGCCCGTGCGCCCTGGCTCACCACACCGGGACTCTCGAAATCGGGCTTCCGACTAGAAGGGGCTTTGCACTTACCTGCCAACTAGTGTCTTTTTGCTGTCAATCTCGAAGTCATAGCCGATGATAAGGGACACTGCTGGGACTAGATCGCATTGGCCATGCAGGTACAGAGGGGACTTGTGCAGGGGATTCTTGCAGTGGCGAGTCTATGGGGTAGCTAACGTACTATTACATTGCTAAATACGAAGAATTGTACTTTTGGCCTTCAACGCGCCAACTAGCCTCTCCTAGCGCTGATGATAGACTAGCTCGAACTTCAGAGACCGCATGATTCATCACCCGAGCCGCTTGGCGAACCTAGAGTGCACAAAGTACATCTCTGGCGCCGATTTTGCACTATTGGCAATTTTGCTCATTGATTTGATAGATTGATCGACTGAGAACTGCCTTGCCATTGGTCCACTGTGACCGGCGCCTACTAGCTTAGCTACTCATCTGAGCCATGGCGAACAAAGAAATAAAACCGATAAAAATAACTGTTAGATTTAATTCCTTCTCCTTAGATCACCTCAGATTGAATTGGAGTTTAGACTACTAGCAGTATTATTGAATGACTTCTGCCTCAACAACAACACTACTGAACAAAGTGAGCAAAAGTGTGCGCCTAATTCAGCTACTGAAACAGGGGACAGATAAGGGACCAACCAATCAAGCAAGTCTAGATAGCCTCTCACCCAACCAATCAGAAACTCAACAGCCGGAGACCAGGAAATCCATAGTGACCGAATCGGCTTGATGCTTCGCAGCTGTAGACTCGGGATGATGCTGTCACAGTCTTTGCTGATAGCTAGCAGGTGATGCTTTTAACTTTGATGTTCGCTGCTGATGACCGGGGGATTCGTCCTTGATGATGATGGGGGGGAAGTCGCAATCCGGGGATCAAGAAACGACGGGCGCGCTCCGGGAACCAGAAGTTGCGTGCTGGGCCCGAGCAAGTCGGAGTCCGAGCAAGTACTGGGTCCGAGCGGGCCAAAAACACCGGTTTAAATAGCCGCCAACTGGATCACAGTTTGTTATAATGGAACACGTCGATTCTGATTGGCTGAGCCGTTTTGTTAAAATGAGCGCCGAACTTTCTGATTGGCTAAGCTTGTTGCTACCCAGAATCACGTGACCGGGAGATCCTATCAGTTCCGTCGGGGTCGTAAAAAGATGACAGGTGCGGCCATAAATCAATCAAAATCGCAACAAAATGATTTATTACTTTTCGCGTAGGATTGACAAAAATTAATGAAAAAATATACATTAGAAAGCTCTTATTAAATAGAAAGTGAAGAAAATAAAGAGAAATCACTAATCGCTAATCCCAAGGTACTTTTAGGGGTAAAACGCTTAGCTGTCAAAGCTGTCACACGCTTGAGTGAACACGAACAATAGGCTTTGACCTCATAAATCTTGATGGCCTGTCAAAATGATGAGAAAAAAGCTACCGCCCGCATCCTCTCAGACCATCTGGCGCCCGCCTCAACACTGAGTGAGGCGCAGGTGGCTGTCAGACCAGCTTCGAAAGCGATGATTTATGACCCAAAAAGCTGCGCCTATGTTATTATGACTACTAGTATGACCAGACATTATATCTAGTATAGATTCTATGACAATTCGAAGAAAAAGGATAAAAATGCCCATTGCCCACTGTTAGTAGGCAAGTAAGTTTAGAGCCCATGTGCTAGCGCATGATTTGGAAAAAAAGTGCGTCCTCATCATTTCCATCTCTAATCCCCCTCCATCACTAATCTCTCAGAGTCCCATCCGTCATCAAGCTCTTTCTTTAGTGTACTGACTGCAATTTTTTAATAAAATAAAATGAATTTTTACGTAAAAAAACTCGTCTCGTCGTAGTCACTGCTAGTGAATTACGGTGAAAATCAATACAGCATTTTGCCACCTTATGATATATTTATTTGATCTTCAGTAATAGCATCCGTTTAATCTAGAGATTAAAAGAAGAAAATAATTATAGTTGTGTACAAAATTAAAAAACCGCGCTTAATCAAACTTTGGTGTACTTTTACAAGCACTTTTCAGTGTCACGAAAATTATATGCTAGCAATTGATAAAACGTGAAGTGCAGAGACATATTGACAGATTATTAATTTAAGACCGTAACTTAAAAACACACTGTTATAAATTTGTAATTCGGATTCGTATTTTCATGTAAATTGATCATAATTATTAATGCACAAGGAATCTGGACTGACTGAAATTCTGTGTACATAAAGTTGCAAATAGTACGTACGCGGTGACTTAAGTAATTGAAGTGAAGTGATGCAAATAAAACAGTTATTGGGTCAATAATGTTGATGCCCGTCAAAAATCAATAATATAATCAAGTTAGATCACGGGTAACTGATCATCAGTACTTGTGGCTCTCTGTACCTCCATGACCGTAACCTGGAGGGACAAGGTTTACATTGAATAGCACAGGTATGTTTGCATTGCATTGGCTTGAAATTCAGACAGTTAAACTTATTGTAGAGTTTCAGGTCACTCTTCTTGCAGGGTTTGAGGTCACTCTTCTGGCAGGGTTTCAGGTCACTCTTCCGGCAGGGTTTCAGGTCACTCTTCTGGCAGGGTCTCAGGTCACTTTTGTTGCAGGGTTTCAGTTCACTCTTCTTATAGGGTTTCGGGTCACTCTTCTTGCAGGGTTTCGGGTCACTCTTCTTATAGGGTTTCGGGTCACTCTTCTTGCAGGGTTTCGGGTCACTCTTCTTGCAGGGTTTCGGGTCACTCTTCTTGCAGGGTTTCGGGTCACTCTTCTTGCAGGGTTTCGGGTCACTCTTCTTGCAGGGTTTCGGGTCACTCTTCTTGCAGGGTTTGAGGTCACTCTTCTGGCAGGGTTTCAGGTCACTCTTCCGGCAGGGTTTCAGGTCACTCTTCTGGCAGGGTCTCAGGTCACTTTTGTTGCAGGGTTTCAGTTCACTCTTCTTATAGGGTTTCGGGTCACTCTTCTTGCAGGGTTTCGGGTCACTCTTCTTATAGGGTTTCGGGTCACTCTTCTTGCAGGGTTTCGGGTCACTCTTCTTGCAGGGTTTCGGGTCACTGTTCTTGCAGGGTTTCGGGTCACTCTTCTTGCAGGGTTTCGGGTCACTCTTCTTGCAGGGTTTCGGGTCACTCTTCTTGCAGGGTTTCAGGTCACTCTTTCAGGGTTTCAGGTCACTCTTCTGGCAGGGTTTCAGGTCACTCTTTCAGGGTTTGAGGTCACTCTTCTGGCCGGGTTTCAGGTCACTCTTTCAGGGGTTGAGGTCACTTTTCTGGCAGGGTTTCAGGTCACTCTTTCAGGGTTTGAGGTCACTCTTCTGGCAGGGTTTCAGGTCACTCTTCTTGCAGGGTTTCAGGTCACTCTTCAGTCTTCTAATTGCAGGGTTTCAGGTCACTCTTCTGGCTGGGTTTCAGGTCACTCTTCTTGCAGGGTTTCAGGTCACTCTTCAGTCTTCTAATTGCAGGGTTTCAGGTCACTCTTCTGGCTGGGTTTCAGGTCACTCTTCTGGCTGGGTTTCAGGTCACTCTTCTTGCAGGGTTTAAGGACACTCTTGCAGAGTTTTAATTGACTTTCTTGTTCAGGTTCCTGAGGAATATCCTTCATTACTATCTGGTTAACACTGAGCTCAAAGTCACAGATGAATAGATCGGCGTACCTCCCGGACCAAAGAGAGCAGCATAGCAAGGCCTGTTGCAATACGGTTTACCATCGTGCTGCAAATCAAAATAAGAGTGAGACGTTGTGGCGACTTACAATTCGTGTCTCTCTAGATTCTCTGTCTCTGACAGGCCCTCATAATTTATTAATTAGGAAATTGAAGACACAAGGCAACGCAACGGCAAGACATAGTAATAACTTTCAGCAACGGTACAGTACCTCTGAGTGAGACCCGGCAGACAGAGTCTTGTTGCACTTTTCGCAGCGCAGACACGGCCTGTGCCAGTCTTTGCCTAGGGAGGTCACCTTTTCAGCTGCAGGAAAGATGGCGAACAGGTCTTAATAAAAAGTATTAACAAATAAACGGTACAATTTAGTATAATTTCCATTCTTAATTCTCATTCTCACCAAAGTACACCTCCTTGTTGCATTTTGGGCACTTCGGCATTTTTGCTTAAATTTCAGTGTAACAAAAGTATAAACTTGTCCACTGAAGAGCAAGTCAGCAAATAGTTTAGTTGAGTGAAAAGCAATCTAGATTATACCTTGTGAGCGCCTCAAATATCCTAATTCTGCGCGCACTCAGTGCATGTACTTGCTATATTTAGTCTGGTCAAGGCTTTGGGGGTTGTTGGGTAGCAAGAATTCTAGTGTTTTGTTTGATTCTATAGGCGCTTCTGTGTGCTTTCTGGTTCAGGAGGCTTGCGGCGATCTCAATTCTGTCTTTTCTTTCTCTCCTCCGTCCCTTACCCAATAAGATAACCCGGCCCCGCCCCTCGGGGCTAATGTACATTTGGTCAGGTTAGAAATGTACACCCAGTCCCCGCCACGCGCCGGCCCACCCCAGCCGCGCGCCAGGAGAGCTTTTACTATCGGGGGCCAAATTTTACAGTGACTCTTTTTTGTTTATTGGGCGTGGTCCCGTAGCTCTGCAGGCTTAGCTGAGGGCCGATTCAAATTTGGAAATGTTGTTTGACTTCGCAGATAAATCATATCTCTACCTATAAAAATCAAAACTCTGTCTGTCTGTGTGTGGACATTTTTGATCGCTATGGACTCCCAAACCGCTCAACCAAATGACACCAAACTTTACACCCACCCTAAACTTACTACGGAGAATGTCTTAGGCTACATTTTAATTTCCTAGACTCAAGTCTTCCTACCTAAAAGTACAAAAAACTGCTCAAAATGCGCGATTTTTTCACTAAATCCTCCATAGGGCCGCTCCACTTCTACCGATCCTCTTCAAATTTAACACAGATAATCTTAAACTATTTTGGCACAATCATGTAAAATTTCGAGTCTCAAAGTTAATCCTGAGCGGTGCTGTGCACTTTTAAAGTTAGGCTGTTTTTTTCAGCGTAGCAACCACCCCAACCTCCGCCCGCCTGCCTCTCTTTCCCGATACCGATCTGGGCCCAGATGTGTAAAAGGGTTTCAAAATTGACTAACTTTCAGCTGCCATAAGTTTGCTCCACGTAAAGCGATTGACTTCAAACTTGACACAATTCTTCATTGACCCATTCTCTATCTAAATGTAAAGTTTCAACTCTGTAACTCAATCAGGACGGAAACTGTAAGCATGTGAAGTTTGTCTGCTTTTTCTGTTGTTTGTGCCACTCACTCACTCATTCCCCCAGAGCCAGACGAAGGGTCAGGCGATAGGACTGAATGTACATAGCAAATGTACAGTGTTTTGGAATAACTTTATTTATAGCCTTCTCTGCACCCCGAGAGTGGAGAGGCTACGTTTAGCCATAACAGTTTAGTGAGAAATTCTAACCACTGCCCTCCCCTCTGTATTGGCAAACTCTGCAGCAGTTTAACACTGGATGGCAATTGGCAAATCGAGGGAATCCAGCATGGTTTGTAAAAGCTAAAGATTTATGAAAAGGCGATGCGATGCAATGCAATACAACCCTACTAAATTAGGCACACCATGGAAATTTTAGGTTTCTTTTAAAGGTAATGTGAAAATTTTAAATGGCCTCCTAAGAAATGCGTATTTCCTTGGTTTTTAGACTGATGCAGACTGCAGTGGAGCTGAAGATACACAAATTCCTTTCAGGGCTGCAAATTGGCAAGAAAGATGACGTGATCAAAGCATGAGAACAACCATGAGAGTACTACGTCCCACAAACTGGCTTTCCAAGCAGGGATGGGCAGACTTTTACCTCAAAGGCCAGATAAAGAATCCAGCTCATAGCTGAGGGGCAGATGAAAGTGGAAAGAAGAAGGAATAGACGATTCGAAGAGAGGAGAGGCGACAGAGGGGATAAAAGAAAAGATAAAATATAATAGGAGAGATGAGGGGGTGAGGACGATGAGAGAGAGGGGAGAAGAGGGAAGAGAGGAAAAGCGAGAGGAGAGAGTAGAGATGAGAGAGCAGAGAGCTGCAGATGAGAGGAGAGAGGAGACAGCAGAGAGGAGAGCAGAGAGGAAACAGGTGAAAGAAGAGATGAGAGAGTAAAGGGAAGAGAGAAGAGATAAAGATACATCTCTACATCTCTAAGGTTCTAGAGATGAGAGAGGTGGAAGGAGAGATAAGAGATAACGGAGAGAGGAGAGTGGAGTGAGAGAAGAGAGGGAGACAGAGTATAGAAAAGGGAAGAGAAGAGAAAAGAAGAAAGGAGAAAGGAGAAAGGAAAGTGAGGAGTCAAAAGAGGGGAAAGAAAAGAGTACAGAGGAGAGAGGTGAGAGAACATATAAGACAGAGATGCCAGATTAAAGAGGGGGATGAGAGAGCAGAGACAAGAGTGAACAGATAAAAGATGGGAGAGTAGAGAGAACAGAGGAGAGGTTACAGAGACGAGAGGAGAGAGGAGAGACAAAGGTAGAGAAGTGAGTGAGGAGAGAGAGAAGGAGAGATAAGAGAGAAAGACAGAGAAGAGAGAGAGAGAGAGAGAGAGCAGAGAGAAATGAGAAGAGATAAGAGATAAAAGATAAAAAAAGAGAAAGGAATGATGAGAGAGCAAAGACGAGAGAGAAAAGAGGTGAGGGAAGAGACGAGAGAAGAGGGGAGAGATGAGAGAGGAGAGGGGGAGAGAGGAGAAAGGAGAGGAGAGAGAAACGAAGAGACAAGAGATGAGATAAGAGAGATGAAAGAGAAGAGAGATAAGGGAAGATACGAGAGGAGAGAGGAGAGAGGAGAGACGAGGGACGAGAGAGATGAGAGGAAACAAAGAGACGATAGAAATTTTAAAGGATCCAAGGGACGTAGGGAGAGTCAGGGAGAGACCATGCAGAGTTTAGCAATATATGTTTTAGAGTCAGACAGACATTGCCTGACATTCTGCGCAGTACCCCAGCCAACAATGTCTCAAACCCTAATTTTACACGAATGTGCTCCATTTTATGTCTACCTCTTCTATCCTACTAACTATTAACAAGTTTTTGTTTGTGTATGGCCTTAGATTTCAGAATACATGCAAAAGTAGTTCCGGGTATTGGAATTCCCCGGGTTCAAAATCCGCGGGTTTCAACAGCTTGTCTCTACATATAAAAATCAAAACTCTGTGTGTGTGTGTGTCTGTCTGTGTGTGGACAATTTTGATCGCTATGGACTCCCAAACCGCTCAACCAAATTACACCAAACTTTACACCCACCCTAAACTTACTACGGAGAATGTCTTAGGCTACCTTTTAATTTCCTAGACTCAAGTCTTCCTACCTAAAAGTACAAAAAACTGCTCAAAATGCGCGATTTTTTCACTAAATCCTCCATAGCGCCGCTCCACTTCTACCGATTCTCTTCAAATTTGACACAGGCAATTTTCAACTATTTTGACACAATCGTGTAAAATTTCAAATCTCAAAGTTAATCCTGAAAGCCGCTGTGCACTTTTAAAGTTAGGCTGTTTTTTTCAGCGAGGCAGCCACCCCAACCTCCGCCCGCCTGCCTCTCTTTCCCGATCTGGGCCCAGATGTGTAAAAGGGTTTCAAAATTGACTAACTTTCAGTTGCCATAAGTTTGCTCTACGTGAAGCGATTGACTTCTAACTTAACACAATTCTTCTTTGATTCATTCTCTGTCTAAATGTAAAGTTTCAACTCTCTAACTCAATCAGAACAGAAACTGTAAGCATGTGAAGTTTGTCTGCTTTTTCTGTTGTTTGTGCCACTCACTCACTCATTCCCCCAGAGCCAGACGAAGGGTCAGGCGATAGGGCTCAATGTACATAGCGAGTGTACAGTGTTTGGAATAACTTTTTAATAGCCTTCTCTGTACCCGCGACTGCGATTAGAGAGGCGTGGAGAGGAGAGACAGTTTAGCGAGAGATTCAAACCACTGTCCTCTGTATAGACAAGTCGCAGCAGTTAAACAAGGATGGCAAATCAAGGCGATGTGGGATGGTTTATAAAAATAGCGAAAAATTAATGAATAACTGATTACAATGCAATCCTACTAAATTAGTTACACCATGAAAATTTTAACATTAAGATTCGCATAAGGTTAACTTTAAAATTTAAATGGCCTCCTAAGAAATACGCATTTCCTTGGTTGTTAGACTGCTACAGACTGTGGTGGTGGAGCTGGAGAATGGAGATACACAAATTCCTCTCAGGGCTGCTAATTGGCCAGAAAGATGACGTGATTAAAGCATGAGAAATGATAACAACCATGATAGTACTACGTCCCATGATAGTACTTTCGAAGCAGGGATTGGCAGATTTTTATCTCAAAGGCCAGATGAAGAATCCAGCTCATGGCTGCGGGCCAGATGAGAGTGAAAAGGAAAAGTGGTGAGGAGAGAGCAGAGAAGAAGGGAGGAAGAAGCGAGAGGAGGGGAGAAAGGAAGGAGAAGAAAGAGTAAAGGTGAGAAGAGGGGAGAGATGAGACAGAGGATCGATGAGAGAGGAGAGTAGAGAAGATTTAGAAGAGAGTAGAGATGAGAGAGCAGAAAGAAGATGACAGAGGGTCAAGAGGAGAGGAGAGATTAGAGAGGAGAGAGTAGAAAGGATAGAGAAGAGAGGAGATAAGAGGGGGAGAGAGGAGTGAGAAGAGAAGAGATAGAGATAAGAGAGTGGTGAAAGAAGAGGGAAGAAAGGAGAGATGAGAAAGGAGAGATGAGAGAGTAAAGGGAAGAGAAGGAGAGAGGAAAGATATGAGATTGTAGAGATGAGACAGATGAGAGAAGAGATGAGAGATGAAAAAGGTGAGAGGAGAGTGCAGAGAGACGAGAGAAGATAATAGAGGAGAGAGAGTATAGAAGAGGGAAGAGAAAAGAAGAGAGGAGTAAGGAAAGAGAGGAGTCAGAAGAGGTGAAAGAGAAGAGTACAGAGGAGATAAGTGAGAGAACGTATAAGAGAGTAAAGATGACAGAGGAGAGA
>NIVC01000947.1:280000-290000 GCA_002269645.1 Macrostomum lignano | reverse complement strand
CTGCCCTCTGAGACTCTGGAGGTCATCAATCTTCAACTTCGAATGGCCCCCACCCCCACCCCCTGTCTACTTCCTCCACTTATGTCTACTTCCCACAGCCCCTGTCTACTCCCGTCACGAGTTGGCGACTCCCCTTCTGGGTGACCATTGGCTGGCCAGACAGAATCCTCGCCACTCTCCAGTCCCCAAAGATCTGTGGGATTTTTAGCCAGCCAACCCGCACTCCTCCCCTCCCCCCGGCAAAACCTTTCGTCCACAATAAATTCTGCCAGACCTAAAAAGCCACACCGGGGTTAGGGGTCCTCCACGTACCAACTGACGGTCTGCAGGATAATTAATATCGACCAGTTACCGAATGTTCGCGTAAACAATTACAGCGTCCGCACTGCATGCTGCTGACTTGCATCTTGTTAGCAGCAAATCCGCAGCCCCTCGCTTCATCAAAGAGCAACACAGTCCGCTGCGACTCTATCCAAGCCCTGAGACCAGATGCCGGTGCGACGGGGTCACGTGGCGCCGCAGAATGTCTTCATCGATACGCTGATCCGCAAATTCGAAGGACAGAGTGAGTGCTGGACAGGCAGACATTGCAGACTTGTATTAAGACAGGTGGACATTGCAGACTTGTATTAAGACAGGTGGACATTGCAGACTTGTATTAAGACAGGTGGACATTGCAGACTTGTATTAAGACAGGTGGACATTGCAGACTTGTAATAAGACAGGTGGACATTGCAGACTTGTAGTAAGACAAGTGGGAAAGACATTATGGCAGATGATAAGACAGACACTAGGACAGACACTAGGACAGACACTAGGACAGACATTAGGACAGACACTAGGACAGACACTAGGACAGACATTAGGACAGACACTAGGACAGACACTAGGACAGACATTAGAACAGACACTAGGACAGACACTAGGATAGGCACTAGGACAGACACTAGGACAGACACTAGGACAGGCACTAGGACAGACACTAGGACAGGCCAGCAACATCTATCCTGAATTCCCTGAACCCCGCAGATCGGCGGTTCTGCATCGCCAACGGTCAGCTTCCGGGCCGCCCCATTATCTTCTGTAGCGAGGCATTTAGCGAGCTGACTGGCTACTCCCGAGTAGAAGTGATGAAGCGTCCAGCTGCCTGTGACTTCCTCTACGGCCCGCTGACTAGCGTGGAGTCCATCACCAGCCTAAGGGACTCGCTGGAGATCAACGCCGAGCACTTGGTGCACATCACCCTGTACAGGAAGGATGGTTAGACCTTTTAGAAATCGATTTTATAAAATAATCACTTTTGCAGAGAGTTGTGGAAGAGAGGCCGTCACGATCTGGATTACTATTTCTAGCACTCCTTGGATTGCGCTGTTTAGGTGACTCATTCATGATGGCTGGGGCTGTTGTAGCTAGTTTGGGATGGGACGATGGGGAAGTTTCCGAGGCTGCAAGTGACCGGACGCTGATGGTGCATATGAGGGGGGGGGGTTAGGGATTCACAGACACTAGGGGGTGACATGGAGCGGCACTGATCCTAGCGTCCTGATATTTTGGTCTGCCCCCATGCTGACACAGCGGCTCTTCTGCGGCTTGCGAATCTCCAACTCGGTTAGGGCTGCTGATTGGTTGGGCAATTCGAAAGGCTGGGAAAATTTTGCTGTGCAAGTCTGAATGGCCTGCAATCATCTCCTCTCTCCTGTCTCCTTCCTCTCTTAACTCTCCCCACTCTCTCTTCTCTCCTCTCGCATCTCTCCTCTCTCCTCTCTCATATCTTCTCTCTCATCTCTCATCCCTACTCTCTCCTGTCTCCTTCCTCTCTCTCAACTCTCCCCACTCTCTTCTCTCCTCTCTCCTCTCTCCTCTCTCCTCTCTCATATCTTCTCTCTCATCTCTCATCTCTCATCTCTCCTCTCGCATCTCTACTCTCTCCTCTCTCATATCTTCTCTCTCATCTCTCATCTCTCATCTCTCCTCTCGCATCTCTACTCTCTCCTCTTTCATATCTTCTCTCTCATCTCTCATCTCTCATCTCTCCTCTCGCATCTCTCCTCTCTCCTCTCTCATATCTTCTCTCTCATCTCTCATCTCTCCTCTCTCCTGTCCCCTTCCTCTCTCTCAACCCTCCCCACTCTCTTCTCTTCTCTCGCATCTCTCCTCTCTCCTCTCTCATATCTTCTCTCTCATCTCTCATCTCTCATCTCTCCTCTCGCATCTCTACTCTCTCCTCTCTCATATCTTCTCTCTCATCTCTCATCTCTCATCTCTCCTCTCGCATCTCTCCTCTCTCCTCTCTCATATCTTCTCTCTAATCTCTAATCTCTACTCTCTCCTGTCTCCTTCCTCTCTCTCAACTCTCCCCACTCTCTCTCTTCTCTCCTCTCTCTTCTCTCCTTTCCCTCTCATATCTCATCTCTTCTCTCGCATCTCTCCCCACCCCTCTCATTTCTCCCTTCCCCTTGTCTCCTCTGTAGTCTTCATGTACATACTGCATCTCACTATCCAATCTCCCATGCTGCACTCGGCTCAGTCCGCATAGAAGTGGGACTTCCGTAATGCAGTTTAAGAAGTTCCTAGTGCACGCCTAACACGCAGGTTGGGACATCTGTAAACACGCACAGAGCCCTACGGATTTGCTCCGACTTTCCAATATTTTGATTGACAGGCAGGTTGACAGTTGGTACATTGAATTTAAACCTCAAGGCTATAGCTAGATTATGAAGCTGTGCAGCTGGGTCAGTCTGACTCAGATTGCCTTGCTGACTCCTCTCCTCTCCCCTGTTTTTTTTAAATGGTGATTATGTTAGTGGCGTGCAGTCTCACACTGCAGTCTGGGGTGTGGTAAAGTGAGAATAGGGATGGGAGAGGCAGCGGAGGGTGAGTTGGGATGCACAACGAGTGCGAGGGATCCATAGGTGAGATGAGAGGGGTATAGAAGTGAGGGGGAGACAAGTTGAGAGATGCAGAGAGGGGGGTGAGGAGAGGAGAGAGAATGGGTTGATAGGGTAGAGGGGAGACAGGAGAGAGAAGAGAGGATATGCGATAGATAGAGTAGAGTGCAGACAGGAGAGAGAAGAGAGGATATGCGATAGATAGAGTAGAGTGCAGACAGGAGAGAGAAGAGAGGATATGCGATAGATAGAGTAGAGTGCAGACAGGAGAGAGAAGAGAGGATATGTGATAGATAGAGTAGAGTGCAGACAGGAGAGAGAAGAGAGGATATGTGATAGATAGAGTAGAGTGGAGACAGGAGAGAGAAGAGAGGATATGCGATAGATAGGGGAGAGTGCAAACAGGAGAGAGAAGAGAGGATATGCGATAGATAGAGTAGAGTGCAGACAGGAGAGAGAAGAGAGGATATGTGATAGATAGAGTAGAGTGGAGACAGGAGAGAGAAGAGAGGATATGCGATAGATAGGGTAGAGTGGAGACAGGAGAGAGAAGAGAGGATATGCGATAGATAGGGTAGAGTGGAGACAGGAGAGAGAAGAGAGGATATGCGATAGATAGGGGAGAGTGGAGACAGGAGAGAGAAGAGAGGATATGCGATAGATAGGGGAGAGTGGAGACAGGAGAGAGAATAGAGGATATGCGATAGATAGGGGAGAGTGGAGACAGGAGAGAGAAGAGAGGATATGCGATAGATAGGGGAGAGTGCAGACAGGAGAAAGAAGAGAGGATATGCGATAGATAGGGGAGAGTGGAGACAGGAGAGAGAAGAGAGGATATGCGATAGATAGGGGAGAGTGGAGACAGGAGAGAGAAGAGAGGATATGCGATAGATAGGGTAGAGTGCAGACAGGAGAGAGAAGAGAGGATATGCGATAGATAGGGGAGAGTGGAGACAGGAGAGAGAAGAGAGGATATGCGATAGATAGGGGAGAGTGGAGACAGGAGAGAGAAGAGAGGATATGCGATAGATAGGGGAGAGTGGATTCCAATTCCGGAAATCTGGCCAAAGCATTTTGACCTTCAACTCAACCCCAGGCAGCAGATTCAATGCCGACTGCGTGACGTCGCCAGTGAGGAGCGACTCAGGATCCGTTGTGTTCTACATTGTGACCCTGCAGCCGCATCTGGACAGCTCCTGCGAACAGATTCCATGCAGTGCCGAGGCGCCCGAGTCAGGTGAGACATGTGTCTGAAGATTGTGTCTGAGGATTGTGTCTGAGGATTGTGTCTGAGGATTGTGTCTGAGGATTGTGTCTGAGGATTGTGTCTGAGGATTGTGTCTAAGGATTGTCTGAGGATTGTGTCTGAGGATTGTGTCTAAGGATTGTGTCTGAGGATTGTGTCTGAGGATTGTGTCTAAGGATTGTCTGAGGATTGTGTCTGAAGATTGTGTCTGAGGATTGTGTCTGAGGATCGTGTCTGAGGATTGTGTCTAAGGATTGTCTGAGGATTGTGTCTGAGGATTGTGTCTGAGGATTGTGTCTGAGGATTGTGTCTGAGGATTGTGTCTGAGGATTGTGTCTGAGGATTGTGTCTGAGGATTGTGTCTAAGGATTGTCTGAGGATTGTGTCTGAGGATTGTGTCTGAGGATTGTGTCTGAGGATTGTGTCTGAGGATTGTGTCTAAGGATTGTCTGAGGATTGTGTCTGAGGATTGTGTCTGAGGATTGTGTCTGAGGATTGTGTCTAAGGATTGTCTGAGGATTGTGTCTGAGGATTGTGTCTGAGGATTGTGTCTGAGGATTGTGTCTAAGGATTGTCTGAGGATTGTGTCTAAGGATTGTCTGAGGATTGTGTCTGAGGATTGTGTCTGAGGATTGTGTCTGAGGATTGTGTCTAAGGATTGTCTGAGGATTGTGTCTAAGGATTGTCTGAGGATTGTGTCTGAGGATTGTGTCTGAGGATTGTGTCTAAGGATTGTGTCTGAGGATTGTGTCTAAGGATTGTGTCTGAGGATTGTGTCTAAGGATTGTGTCTGAGGATTGTGTCTAAGGATTGTGTCTAAGGATTGTGTCTGAGGATTGTGTCTAAGGATTGTGTCTGAGGATTGTGTCTAAGGATTGTGTCTGAGGATTGTGTCTAAGGATTGTGTCTGAGGATTGTGTCTAAGGATTGTCTAAGGATTGTGTCTGAGGATTGTGTCTGAGGATTGTGTCTAAGGATTGTGTCTGAGGATTGTGTCTGAGGATTGTGTCTGAGGATTGTGTCTAAGGATTGTGTCTCAGGATTGTGTCTGAGGATTGTGTCTAAGGATTGTGTCTGAGGATTGTGTCTAAGGATTGTGTCTAAGGATTGTGTCTGAGGATTGTGTCTAAGGATTGTCTGAGGATTGTGTCTAAGGATTGTCTGAGGATTGTGTCTGAGGATTGTGTCTAAGGATTGTCTGAGGATTGTGTCTAAGGATTGTCTGAGGATTGTGTCTGAGGATTGTGTCTGAGGATTGTGTCTGAGGATTGTGTCTAAGGATTGTCTGAGGATTGTGTCTAAGGATTGTCTGAGGATTGTGTCTGAGGATTGTGTCTGAGGATTGTGTCTAAGGATTGTGTCTGAGGATTGTGTCTAAGGATTGTGTCTGAGGATTGTGTCTAAGGATTGTGTCTGAGGATTGTGTCTAAGGATTGTCTGAGGATTGTGTCTAAGGATTGTGTCTGAGGATTGTGTCTAAGGATTGTGTCTGAGGATTGTGTCTAAGGATTGTGTCTGAGGATTGTGTCTAAGGATTGTGTCTGAGGATTGTGTCTAAGGATTGTCTAAGGATTGTGTCTGAGGATTGTGTCTGAGGATTGTGTCTAAGGATTGTGTCTGAGGATTGTGTCTGAGGATTGTGTCTGAGGATTGTGTCTAAGGATTGTGTCTGAGGATTGTGTCTGAGGATTGTGTCTAAGGATTGTGTCTGAGGATTGTGTCTAAGGATTGTGTCTAAGGATTGTGTCTGAGGATTGTGTCTAAGGATTGTCTGAGGATTGTGTCTAAGGATTGTCTGAGGATTGTGTCTAAGGATTGTGTCTGAGGATTGTGTCTAAGGATTGTGTCTGAGGATTGGATTGTGCCTGAAGACGGTGTGTTTCTGTACGGTGGTATCTAAAGACAGTTTGTGCTCAAGAGACAGTCTCGAGTTTGACTCGCTTGTAGATTACCTGCGGTTGAACCAATGCACACGCCATTGCCTCTCCTTCACCCCGCAGAGCACTCTGGCTCGCTTCGCAGATTTCTCCTCAGCTCCATCCCCTCACTGCTCAGACGCCGCAATCCCCTGACTCGGCGACACCCCAGCCGGCCCCCACACCGCTGCCGCCGCTCGGAGGCGGCCGTCAAGCTCGCCTCGGGTGCCACGGTCACTCTCGACGACGGCCTGGACAGCCTGGAGTTCGGCGCTGTGCAGCACCTGGAAGCCGCTGCTGACTATGACACCGCTGCTGATCCCACCTGGCAGAGGCTGAGGCCGACGAACCTGGGTGCTGATGAAGCAGCCATCGAAGAGGCTGCTGGGAGCGTCGGCCAGCGGTCGGACAGGTCTCAGAGCGTCGCCGCGGGCACCGACGAAGAGCCTGAAGATGACACTATCGTGTTCTCCAGCGGCGAGAGCGGCTACGCCACCCTGAGGAGGAACATGTCGGAGAAGGTGGCGCAGATGCTCTCGCTGGGATCCGACCTGATGCCCGACTACAGGCTGCAGTCGCCGAAGGTGCACCGCTGCACCATATTGCACTACTCGCCATTCAAGGTACATGCCTAACGATTAGATAGTCAATGGGCCGCTGACTGTGTACAATAACTATTTTTTACAGGTAGTGTTTGCAAGCCTGACAAACTTCTGACTAAGTAATCTGTGTGCAAATATTTACCAACTCTGCCTGCTCAAGGCCGTGTGGGACTGGCTGATCCTGATCCTGGTGATCTACACGGCTATCTTCACACCCTACGTGGCCGCCTTCCTGCTCAACGACGACAGGAGGGACAGAAAGCTGAAGGTGAGTCAGCTGAGCTGCCTTAGCTAATGATCTTGGCTAATGGTTGTCTTAGCTATTGATCTTGGCTAATTGTTGTCTTAGCTATTGATCTTGGCTAATTGTTGTCTTAGCTATTGATCTTGGCTAATTGTTGTCTTAGCTATTGATCTTGGCTAATTGTTGTCTTAGCTATTGATCTTGGCTAATTGTTGTCTTAGCTATTGATCTTGGCTAATTGTTGTCTTAGCTATTGATCTTGGCTAATTGTTGTCTTAGCTATTGATCTTGGCTAATTGTTGTCTTAGCTATTGATCTTGGCTAATTGTTGTCTTAAGCTATTGATCTTGGCTAATTGTTGCCTTAGCTATTGATCTTGGCTAATTGTTGTCTTAGCTATTGATCTTGGCTAATTGTTGTCTTAGCTATTGATCTTGGCTAATTGTTGTCTTAGCTATTGATCTTGGCTAATTGTTGACTTAGCTATTGATCTTGGCTAATTGTTGTCTTAGCTATTGATCTTGGCTAATTGTTGTCTTAGCTATTGATCTTGGCTAATTGTTGACTTAGCTATTGATCTTGGCTAATTGTTGTCTTAGCTATTGATCTTGGCTAATTGCTGTCTTACCTATTGATCTTGGCTAATTGTTGTCTTAGCTATTGATCTTGGCTAATTGTTGTCTTAGCCACTGATTTTGGCTAATTGTTGTCTTAGCTATTGATCTTGGCTAATTGTTGTCTTAGCTATTGATCTTGGCTAATTGTTGTCTTAGCTATTGATCTTGGCTAATTGTTGTCTTAGCTATTGATCTTGGCTAATTGTTGTCTTAGCTATTGATCTGGCTAATTGTTGACTTAGCTTACTGATCTGGCTAATTGTTGACTTAGCTATTGATCTTGGCTAATTGTTGACTTAGCTTACTGATCTGGCTAATTGTTGTCTTAGCTATTGATCTTGGCTAATTGTTGACTTAGCTTACTGATCTGGCTAATTGTTGTCTTAGCTATTGATCTGGCTAATTGTTGTCTTAGCTATTGATCTTGGCTAATTGCTGTCTTAGCTATTGATCTTGGCTAATTGTTGTCTTAGCTATTGATCTTGGCTAATTGTTGTCTTAGCTATTGATCTGGCTAATTGTTGTCTTAGCTATTGATCTGGCTAATTGTTGACCTAGCTATTGATCTGGCTAATTGTTTTCTTAGCTATTTATCTTGGCTAATTGCTGTCTTAGTTATTGATCTTGGCTAATTGTTGTCTTAGCTATTGATCTGGCTAATTGTTGTTTTAGCTATTGATCTGGCTAATTGTTGACTTAGCTATTGATCTTGGCTAATTGTTGTTTTAGCTATTGATCTTGGCTAATTGTTGACTTAGCTATTGATCTTGGCTAATTGTTGACTTAGCTATTGATCTTGGCTAATTGTTGTTTTAGCTATTGATCTGGCTAATTGTTGACTTAGCTATTGATCTTGGCTAATTGTTGTTTTAGCTATTGATCTGGCTAATTGTTGACTTAGCTTACTGATCTGGCTAATTGTTGTCTTAGCTATTGATCTTGGCTAATTGTTGTTTTAGCTATTGATCTTGGCTAATTGTTGACTTAGCTATTGATCTTGGCTAATTGTTGACTTAGCTATTGATCTTGGCTAATTGTTGTTTTAGCTATTGATCTGGCTAATTGTTGACTTAGCTATTGATCTTGGCTAATTGTTGTTTTAGCTATTGATCTGGCTAATTGTTGACTTAGCTATTGATCTTGGCTAATTGTTGTTTTAGCTATTGATCTGGCTAATTGTTGACTTAGCTTACTGATCTGGCTAATTGTTGACTTAGCTTACTGATCTGGCTAATTGTTGTCTTAGCTACTGATCTTGGCTAATTCCGGTTTTGAGCTACTGATCTTAGCTAATTGCGGTTTTGAGCTACTGATCTTGTCGAACGGTGGCTTTTTCCCTGGTCTCAGCCGTATTTCCAGTCTAGTCCGGTTTCCATAGCAACCCCCCACACACCAGCACGAATACGCCTTTGAATTCCAGCACCCAGTGGACTACACAGACCCCATGGCCGTCATTGACATCCTTGTTGACGTCATGTTCATCGTGGACATCCTGATCAACTTTCGCACCACCTACGTGAACAAAAACGACGAAGTAGTCTCGCATCCGGGTCGCATAGCCGTACACTATTTCAAAGGCTGGTTCCTCATTGATGTAGTGGCGGCGATTCCCTTTGATCTGCTGCTCTGGGGCTCCGGCTCAACGTCTGACGAGGTGAGAAATTCCAAGAGTGATTAAACATTGTTTTTTCTAGGAACTTATAATGACGTCACAAATTCCAGTAATGTCACTAATTCCAATGACGTCACTAATTCTAGTTACGTCACTAATTCTAGTTACGTCACTAATTCTAGTTACGTCACTAATTCTAGTTACGTCACTAATTCTAGTTACGTCACTAATTCTAGTTACGTCACCAATTCTAGACGACAACTCTGATTGGCCTGTTTAAAACTGCTCGACTACTTCGACTAGTTCGAGTTGCTCGCAAACTCGACCGGTATTCGGAATACGGAGCCGCTGTGCTGCTGCTGCTCATGGCGTCTTTCGCCCTGATCGCTCATTGGCTGGCCTGTATCTGGTACGCCATCGGCAATCTGGAGCGTCCTGGCGTTCTGATTGGCTGGCTTGACGCTCTGGCCAATCAGGTGAGGCGGCGAATATTTGATCTGGGCTGGCAGGGTAGGCCATGGAGACTGTCAACTGAGTCAGGCCATCTGAGGATGACACCTCGGTGACAGACTCCCTCGGGAAGACACCCTCGAACAGACACCCTCGGGAAGACACCCTCGAACAGACACCCCCGGACAGATACCCTCGGACAGACACCCTCGGACAGACACCCTCGGACAGACACCCTTGGACAGACACCCTCGGACAGATACCCTCGGACAGACACCCCCGGACAGACACCCCCGGACAGACACCCTCAGACAGACGCCGGCGTAGAGACACCCTCGGACAGACACCCTCGGACAGACACCCTCGGACAGACACCCTCGGACAGACACCCTCGGACAGACACCCTCAGACAGACACCCTCGGAC
>NIVC01000947.1:270000-275000 GCA_002269645.1 Macrostomum lignano | reverse complement strand
CCCTCACTGACACCCTCACTGACACCCTCACTGACACCCTCACTGACACCCTCACTGACACCCTCACTGACACCATCACTGACACCATCACTGACACCCTCACTGACACCATCACTGACACCCTCACTGACATCCTCACTCGAACTGACAATGACCCAATCAAACTGACAATGACCCAATCGAACTGACAATGACCCAATCAAACTGACAATGACCCAATCGAACTGACAATGACCCAATCAAACTGACAATGACCCAATCGAACTGACAATGACCCAAATGAACTGACAATGACCCAAATGAACTTTTAATGACTCAGATGAACTTTCAATGACCCAAATGAACTTTCAATGACCCAAATGAACTTTCAATGACCCAAATGAACTTTCAATGACCCAAATGAACTGACAATGACCCAAATGAACTTTCAATGACCCCGCAGAGGCAGCATAGAGATTCTGCACAATGACACTGTTGTGGCCATCTTAGGCAAGGAGGACGCCTTCGGCGAGCTGCCATCTCCGCTGCTGCCTCCGGGCAAGTCTGTATTCATTGTGCGGTCGCTGACCTACTGCGACCTGCACCGAATCCAACGAGACGACCTGCTGGACATTCTTGACCAGTACCCGGACTTTGCGGCCAAATTCGTTGCCAGACTGCAGATCACCTTCAACTTGAGCGAGCAACACGACATGGAGAATCGAGACGATGATGGCGGGTGTCTCCATGAGCAGCAGCAGCAGCCTTCTGATTACCTTCTGAGAGGTGGGAGCTCAATTTATATCGCCTAGGTGACTCAGTTTAGCTATAGGTCAGCATGACGGCACATGTACTTGGGCAACTCATTCTCCCCCTGATAACCCCGTATGGAAACTACTATGACCCTTTTATGACCCTTCCTGTACATTTATGACCCTTCTTATACATTTATGCCATTCCTGTACATGCAAGACCATTCCTGTACATGTAAGACCACTCCTGTACATGTAAGACCATTCCTGTACATTTATGACCCTTCCTGTACGTGCATGACCCTTCCTGTACTATAATTCCTGGTCCTGTACAGATATGACACTTTCTGTACAAAAATTACCCTTCCCGTACAAGTATGATCCTTCCTGTACATTTATGGCCCTTCCTGTACATTTTCGACCATTCCTGTACGTGCATGACTATTCTTGTACATGTAAAACCCTTCCTGTACAAGAATGCTCGTTCCTGTACAGGTTTGACACTTCCTTTACAAGTAAATGTATGAGCCTTCCTATGCAGGTAATGACCCGTCCTGTACAACTACATGAATGACCCTTCCGGTAAATGTATGACACCTTTTATAAAACCTATGACCTTTTCTATGAACTTTTCCAAAACTGAAAAGCTCCATTAAACAGTAAATTTATTACATTCCTACTTTATAATATACTACTAAACTTTTTTGAGTAGAGCATGAAATATATGCTTTCCTAGAAATCGCAAAAATATCAAATTTCGATTTTTTTGTCAAAACCTCAGCCGCCGCCGCCGCCGCTGAGGACTTTGCTGGTGAGCAGCCGGTGGCTGAAGAAGAGAGTCTGGAGCCACCGAAGCAGCTTCCCCATTCTGAGCAGTCTCCAACTCAACCAGCTGCATCGGTTAGCAGCAATTCGAACTCAACACTTGAGGCTGCCATGCTCAAATTAGATTCAGTTCAAAACCGGGTGATGAGGCTTGAAGAGAAGCTGAGCCTCCTACTCGCCGAGGTGCAAGTCTGCCGGGCGCAAACATTATAACAAATATATTTTTACCCTGCTTACTCGTTGGCACCGATTTGAATCAGTTGTCATTAACTGTTCTCAGATTTATCTGAAAGACCAGAAAAGAATTAATTTCAATTCATCTGCATCAAGATTTGTTTTAATTAATTATAAATGATATAACCGTTTCCTCCGTTTTTTGTTATAATAACATTAGTTTTCAAAGATATTAGACACTCGAAATATGTTCATTAATCTGTCTCAAAACAATTAGACTGTTAATAAAACAAATAGTTGGTGATTAAATTGAGTTACTTGAGTTTATGGCAGTTGCAGTCAGTTTAAATATTGGTGCAATGGTAGTCACGTGTCATTTAATTAGGAGTTACAGATACTTGTTTCAAAATGGGGTACCTTATTCTAAAAGACAATAAAATCCAAAACCGCTTAAGTCATGACAAGTAGGAGAAAAAAAATCGGGAGACAGTAGGAGATGGAGAGGGAGACAAGAGGGTGAGAGAGGAAGACGAGAGAGGGAGACAGGATAGAGGGAGACAGGAGAGAGGGGGAGACAGGAGAGAGAGGGAGACAGGAGAGAGAGGGAGACAGGAGAGAGAGAGGGAGACATGGGAGAGGGAGACAGGGAGAGAGGGAGACAGGAGAGAGAGGGAGACAGGAGAGAGAGAGGGAGACAGGAGAGAGAGGGAGACAGGAGAGAGAGGGAGACAGGGAGAGAGGGAGACAGGGGAGAGAGGGAGACAGGAGAGAGAGGGAGACAGGAGACAGAGGGAGACAGGGGAGAGAGAGGAGACAGGAGAGAGAGGGAGACAGGAGAGAGAGGGAGACAGGGGAAAGAGGGAGACAGGAGAGAGAGGGAGACAGGAGAGAGAGGGAGACAGGAGAGAGAGAGGGAGACAGGAGAGAGAGGGAGACAGGGGAGAGAGAGGAGACAGGACAGAGAGAGGGAGACAGGGGAGAGAGGGAGACAGGGGAAAGAGGGAGACAGGAGAGAGAGGGAGACAGGAGAGAGAGGGAGACAGGGGAAAGAGGGAGACAGGAGAGAAAGGGAGACAGGGAGAGAGGGAGACAGGAGAGAGAGGGAGACAGGGGAGAGAGAGGAGACAGGACAGAGAGAGAGACAGGGGAGAGAGGGAGACAGGAGACAGAGGGAGACAGGGAGAGAGGGAGACAGGGGAAAGAGGGAGACAGGAGAGAGATGGAGACAGGAGACAGAGGGAGACAGGGAGAGAGGGAGACAGGGGAGAGAGGGAGACAGGAAAGAGAGGGAGACAGGAGAGAGAGGGAGACAGGAGAGAGAGGGAGACAGGAGACAGAGGGAGACAGGAGAGAGAGAGGGAGACAGGAGAGAGAGGGAGACAGGGGAGAGAGAGGAGACAGGACAGAGAGAGGGAGACAGGGGAGAGAGGGAGACAGGAGACAGAGGGAGACAGGGAGAGAGGGAGACAGGGGAAAGAGGGAGACAGGAGAGAGAGGGAGACAGGAGAGAGAGGGAGACAGGGGAAAGAAGGAGACAGGAGAGAGAGGGAGACAGGAGACAGAGGGAGACAGGGGAGAGAGAGGAGACAGGACAGAGAGAGGGAGACAGGAGAGAGAGGGAGACAGGAGAGAGAGGGAGACAGGAGAGAGAGGGAGACAGGAGAGAGAGGGAGACAGGAGAGAGAGAGGGAGACAGGAGAGAGAGGGAGACAGGAGAGAGAAGGAGACAGGAGACAGAGGGAGACAGGAGAGAGAGAGGGAGACAGGAGAGAGAGGGAGACAGGAGACAGAGGGAGACAGGGGAGAGAGAGGAGACAGGACAGAGAGAGGGAGACAGGGGAGAGAGGGAGACAGGAGACAGAGGGAGACAGGGGAGAGAGAGGAGACAGGACAGAGAGAGGGAGACAGGAGAGAGAGAGGGAGACAGGAGAGAGAGGGAGACAGGAGAGAGAGGGAGACAGGAGACAGAGGGAGACAGGAGAGAGAGAGGGAGACAGGAGAGAGAGGGAGACAGGAGAGAGAGGGAGACAGGAGACAGAGGGAGACAGGAGAGAGAGAGGGAGACAGGAGAGAGAGGGAGACAGGAGAGAGAGGGAGACAGGAGACAGAGGGAGACAGGAGAGAGAGAGGGAGACAGGAGAGAGAGGGAGACAGGAGACAGAGGGAGACAGGGGAGAGAGAGGAGACAGGACAGAGAGAGGGAGACAGGGGAGAGAGGGAGACAGGAGACAGAGGGAGACAGGGGAGAGAGAGGAGACAGGACAGAGAGAGGGAGACAGGAGAGAGAGAGGGAGACAGGAGAGAGAGGGAGACAGGAGAGAGAGGGAGACAGGAGACAGAGGGAGACAGGAGAGAGAGAGGGAGACAGGAGAGAGAGGGAGACAGGAGAGAGAGGGAGACAGGAGACAGAGGGAGACAGGAGAGAGAGAGGGAGACAGGAGAGAGAGGGAGACAGGAGAGAGAGGGAGACAGGAGACAGAGGGAGACAGGAGAGAGAGAGGGAGACAGGAGAGAGAGGGAGACAGGAGACAGAGGGAGACAGGGGAGAGAGAGGAGACAGGACAGAGAGAGGGAGACAGGGGAGAGAGGGGAAGGCCAAGTGAGACGGGCAGAAACAAGTGGCAGAGGAACAGTCTTCAGGGAAGTCTCCAGGATAGCGGTAAGGTAATCAACGATAGTCCAGCAGCCTCTTGTTGCAATTTCGCAGGCGGCGGCATTTGGAGCACGAACTCCCGACCTCTCGTTCGCCAGTTGGGCTGAGAAGCCGAGTCTCCTTCTTATACCGAACTCGCCGATTTTGAAACCAGATTTTCACCTGCTTCTCACTCAGGCTCAATCGCTGAGCAATGCCAATTCGTCTGATGCGGGTGAGGTACATGCTGACCGAGAATTCGGTCTCCAGTGACAACAGCTGATCGCTTGAGAATGCAGTTCTCACTCGCTTGTGACTGCTGACTGATGCTGTCTCTCTGTGCGCTAAGCCTGCATTCGAGTGGTTGTCTGTAGTTTGGGATTAAATGTGACTTACGTGAGCTCAGGGTCTGTTCATGGCCAGCGAGACCCACTGAGCAGGGTCGACTGCCCCTACACTGGAGGGGTCAAACAGACCTAAACACCGGAGGGGTCAACAGACCTAAACACCGGAGGGGTCAACAGACATATACACCGGAGGGGTCAACAGACATATACACCGGAGGGGTCAACAGACCTACACACTGGAGGGGTCAACAGACCTACACACTGGAGGGGTCAACAGACCCACACTGGAAG
>NIVC01000947.1:260000-265000 GCA_002269645.1 Macrostomum lignano | reverse complement strand
CACCTCTCTTCTCCCCTCTCTCCTCTCTTCTCCCCTCTCTTCTCCCCTCTCACCTCTCTTCTCCCCTCTCTCCTCTCTTCTCCCCTCTCTCCTCTCCCCTCTCTTCCCTTTCTTCTCTCCCCTCATCCCCCTATCATACATATTTCCAAGACCTCTAGGAGTGTAGGCCCCAATCTCTCATTTCGAACACTCCCATCTTGTGGAACACAACAAGTCCACAGTCAATCCTTCCCAGAGTGTTGTGTAGAAAAGCAACCCATCGGACCTTCTGTCCTTCCCTAACGATTCGCCTGTCCACAACGCGGAGAGGGTGACAGACCCGACCGTCCTCTCCCGTCCCTGCCAATGGGTGAATGAATAAATTCGAAATGCCAAAGTTCTTAAGACTTAAGCGTGTGACTAATGCAGAGGACAGCAGGGGTAAGGGAGAGAGGGGGCAGAGAGAGAGAGAGAGAGAGAGAGAGAGAAGGCAAGAAGTCGTCATAAGACTTGGAAGCCTACACAGAAAGATATAGACACAAGTAGCTACCTATAATAACTTATACTGTTAGCAAGATCTTAACAAGAAATCTTCAATTGAATACCGCGTATTCTCACCTGAAATTTATTATGGGTAAGTCATGATTACTGAAATCCTGGAGTAAAGCATGAGAATCGACTAATCTTGCTATTCTTCTCCCCTGAGACTTGTCTCCCTGAGACTTGTCTCCCCTGAGACTTGTCTCTCCTGAGACTTGTCTCCCCTGAAACTTGTCTCCCCTGAGACTTGTCTCCCCTGAGACTTGTCTCCCCTGAGACTAGTCTCCCCTGAGACTTGTCTCCTCTGAGACTAGTCTCCCCTGAGACTTGTCTCCCCGGAGACTTGTCTCCCCTGAGACTTGTCTCCTCTGAGACTAGTCTCCCCTGAGACTTGTCTCCCCTGAGACTTGTCTCCAATGAGACTTGTCTCCAATGAGACTTGTCTCCAATGAGACTTGTCTCCAATGAGACTTGTCTCCAATGAGACTTGTCTCCAATGAGACTTGTCTCCCCCTGAGACTTGTCTCCCCTGAGACTTGTCTCCCCTGAGACTTGTCTCCCCTGAGACTTGTCTCCTCTGAGACTAGTCTCCCCTGAGACTTGTCTCCCCTGAAACTTGTCTCCCCTGAGACTTGTCTCCAATGAGACTTGTCTCCAATGAGACTTGTCTCCAATGAGACTTGTCTCCAATGAGACTTGTCTCCCACTGAGACTTGTCTCCAATGAGACTTGTCTCCCCCTGAGACTTGTCTCCCCCTGAGACTTGTCTCCAATGAGACTTGTCTCCCCTGAGACTTGTCTCCCTGAGACTTGTCTCCCCTGAGACTTGTCTCTCCTGAGACTTGTCTCCCCTGAGACTTGTCTCTCCTGAGACTTGTCTCCCCTGAGACTTGTCTCCCCTGAGACTTGTCTCCAATGAGACTTGTCTCCCTGAGACTTGTCTCCCCTGAGACTTGTCTCCAATGAGACTTGTCTACCCTGAGACTTGTCTCCCTTAAAACTTGTCTCCCTGAGACTTGTCTCCCCTGAGACTTGTCTCCAATGAGACTTGTCTACCCTGAGACTTGTCTCCCTTAAAACTTGTCTCCCCTGAGACTTGTCTCCCCTGAGACTTGTCTCCAATGAGACTTGTCTCCCCTGAGACTTGTCTTCCCTGAGACTTGTCTCCCCTGAGACTTGTCTCCAATGAGACTTGTCTCCAATGAGACTTGTCTCCCCTGAGACTTGTCTCCCCTGAGACTTGACTACCCTGAGACTAGTCTCCCCTGAGACTTGTCTCCTCTGAGACTAGTCTCCCCTGAGACTTGTCTCCCCTGAGACTTGTCTCCCCTGAGACTTGTCTCCCCTGAGACTTGTCTCCAATGAGACTTGTCTCCAATGAGACTTGTCTCCAATGAGACTTGTCTCCAATGAGACTTGTCTCCCCCTGAGACTTGTCTCCCCTGAGACTTGTCTCCCTGAGACTTGTCTCCCCTGAGACTTGTCTCTCCTGAGACTTGTCTCCCCTGAGACTTGTCTCCCCTGAGACTTGTCTCCAATGAGACTTGTCTCCCCTGAGACTTGTCTCCCCTGAGACTTGTCTACCCTGAGACTAGTCTCCCCTGAGACTTGTCTCCAATGAGACTAGTCTCCCTGAGACTTGTCTCCCCTGAGACTTGTCTCCTCTGAGACTTGTCTCCCCTGAGACTTGTCTCCCCTGAGACTTGTCTCCCCTGAGACTTGTCTCCCCTGAGACTTGTCTCCCCTGAGACTTGTCTCCAATGAGACTTGTCTCCAATGAGACTTGTCTCCAATGAGACTTGTCTCCCCTGAGACTTGTCTCCAATGAGACTTGTCTCCAATGAGACTTGTCTCCAATGAGACTTGTCTCCAATGAGACTTGTCTCCCTGAGACTTGTCTCCCCCTGAGACTTGCCTCCAATGAGACTTGTCTCCAATGAGACTTGTCTCCCCTGAGACTTGTCTCCCTGAGACTTGTCTCCCCTGAGACTTGTCTCCCTGAGACTTGTCTCCCCTGAGATTTTTCTCCTATGAGATTTGTCTTTCCTGAGATTTGTCTCCTCTGAGAACTGTCTCCCCTGAGACTCCCCCGAGACTTGTCTCCCCCTAAGACTTGTCTCCCTTGAGATTGCCTCCCTCCAGAGTCTAAATCGCTCCTGAGACGCCAGGTGCAGTCTCTCATATGTTGACACTGGCGGCAATGATCGACTTGTCAGTCAGTCCAACAAAGTCATTTCTGCAAACAGGCCCACACGCAATGCGCAGTTCAATTTGCATAGAGAGAGCGGGTGTGCTTGCTTTTTATCTCTAAATCTATTTACCTTTGTAATCAGTTGGTAAGCACTGAGACTTCCTCTGTCTGCCTCTGTCTGTCAGTCAAATACCCCTGATACCTGTACACTGTACACACGGCATTTGAGCCCAACATGTGTTTCTGCCAAATTACATACAAGCACAATATTGCGGCTATGGTCTGAGTTTTATTGCGCATTTTTGTAATTTGAGCTGTAAAAGAGCACTTCTGCAGTTAGCTTAGCATGGAACAGCCCACACAATCTTCATCAACAACCCACAGAATCTTCGCATCAACAGCCCACAGAATCTTCATCAACAGCCCACAGAATCTTCACATCAACAGCCCACAGAATCTTCATCAACAGCCCACACAATCTTCATCAACAACCCACAGAATCTTCACATCAACAGCCCACACAATCTTCATCAACAGCCCACACAATCTTCATCAACAGCCCACACAATCTACATCAACAGCCCACACAATCTTCATCAACAGCCCACAGAATCTTCACATCAACAGCCCACAGAATCTTCACATCAACAGCCCACAGAATCTTCATCAACAGCCCACAGAATCTTCGCATCAACAGCCCACACAATCTTCATCAACAGCCCGCAGAATCTCCACCCAACAACCCACAGAATCTCCACCCAACAGCCCACAGAATCTCCACCCAACAACCCACAGAATCTCCACCCAACAACCCACCTCCCCCACCCTCCGCAGACCTCCGCCGCGCCTCCCCAGTCTGGGACGAGGAGTTCGACAAACTCACTCGCTCGATGCAAGAACGAATGGACGGTTTTTTCCGGACACCCGGCCAAGTCGACCCCGGCTGCTCGGACAGTGGCCGAACTGGCCGAATCGAGCGGCAGCCGGACGGCTCGCTGGTCTATCGAGTGGTGTTCGACGTTCGCGACTACGAGCCTGGCGACTTGAAGACTTCGCTGGTGGGAGACCGCACGGTCCGGGTCTGCGGCAACTCCAAGCGGGTGGACCCGCGCACCGGCAAGCAGAGCTCCGCCTCGTTCGATGAGCAGTTCTCGCTGCCGGACGGGGTCGACCCTCGCGGTGTCCGGTCCACTGTGGCCGAGGGTCAGTTGTCAGTCACCGCTCCGGTGATGCCGCCCCAGTATTCCGGGAAGCAGCCGGCCCTGCAGCAGCAGAGCAGGTGAGCAGCGCTGCGGAGAGGGGGGTCACGGGACATCGCGCTGAGAACCGGGGGCATCTAAGGGGGTCAATTGAAATCTGGGGGGGGGGGCATTTGATTGTAGCTGAAATCCGGGAGGGGCATTTGATTGTAGCTGAAATCTGGGAGGGGCATTTGATTGTAGCTGAAATCCAGGGGGGTTATCCAAGGGGGGGTCAATTGGTTGTAGCTAAAATCCGTGGGGTCATCTAAGGGGGGTCAATTGGTTGTAGCTAAAATCCGGGGGGTCATCTAAGGGGGGTCAATTGGTTGTAGCTAAAATCCGGGGGTCATCTAAGGGGGGTCAATAAAATCCAGGGGGTCATCTAAGGGGGGGGCAATTGATTGTCCCTAAAATCCAGGGTCATCTAAGGGGGGGCAATTGATTGTACCTAAAATCCAGGGATCATCTAAGGGGGGTCAGCTGATTGGAGTTGAGAACCATATGGTCGTCTAGGGGAGGTCAATCAATTGACCTTGAAAACCAGGAGGTCATCTAGAAGGTCAAACAATAGTTCCTTAAATCTAGGGTGGGGGTCAACGTCAATGGATCTGTTGAATTTGAGGGTCACGGTGATTTGTGCAAAAATCTCTGAGGAGTCAATGGCGCCAAACTCAGCATTGCCGAATCAGTTCGATCCAGATCAGCCTGAACTCAACTCCGCAGGCTCTACTCAAACAGTCCCCGACTGTCGCCGAGGTCGGGGTCGCCCGCCTTCTCCCAGCCTCTCGGCTCGCCCCGACATCAGCAGCAGCAGCAGGGCAGCGGTGTTCGCACCGCCAGCGCTTTTCAACTCGAAGTCGACGTAGGTCCCGAGTTCGAGCCCCAGGACCTCACCGTTGCCACGGTTGACAACGGCCGACGCCTGTCGGTCCACGGCCGGCGCGAGGTGAAGTCGGCCGGCAAAACGTCAATGCGGGAATTCCGCGACGAGTTCGACTTGCCAGCCAATGTGGATGCCCGGCTGGTGACCGCCCGGCTGCGGAGCGATG
>NIVC01000947.1:140000-255000 GCA_002269645.1 Macrostomum lignano | reverse complement strand
TCAACCAATCAATCACTCAACAAACCAATCAATCACTCAATCAACCAATCAATCACTCAACCAACCAAACAATCACTCAACCAACCAATCAATCAATAAACCAACCAATCAATCACTCAACCAACCAATCAATCAATAAACCAACCAATCAATCACTCAACCAACCAATCAATCACTCAATCAACCAATCAATCACTCAACCAACCAAACAATCACTCAACCAACCAATCAATCAATAAACCAACCAATCAATCACTCAACCAACCAATCAATCACTCAATCAACCAATCAATCACTCAACCAACCAAACAATCACTCAACCAACCAATCAATCAATAAACCAACCAATCAATCACTCAACCAACCAATCAATCACTCAATCAACCAATCAATCACTCAACCAACCAAACAATCACTCAACCAACCAATCAATCAATAAACCAACCAATCAATCACTCAACAAACCAATCAATCACTCAATCAACCAATCAATCACTCAACCAACCAAACAATCACTCAACCAACCAATCAATCAATAAACCAACCAATCAATCACTCAACCAACCAATCAATCACTCAACCAACCAACCAATCACTCAACCATCCAATCAATCACTCAACCAACCAATCACTCACTCAACCAACCAACCAATCACTCAACTATCCAATCAACCAATTAATCAATCAATCAACCAGTGGGCACGCACCGGAACACGGCCTGCCGCCGCAGCAGGTGTACATTGCGCATCCCGAAGCGGTCCATCGTCAGCATCAGGGGGCTCCTAAAGAAGCGGCAGCCGAGCTGCTGCCCGGTGCCGCAGAAGTTCGGGCTGGCATAGCAACTCAGATCGAGCACCCGAAGCCGGCAGCTGGTCAGCAACTGGCCTGGCAGCGGCGCGTCCGTCTCGCTCCAGTAGCGAGTCAGGAGGCTCTCGGCCATAGACAGCAGGCCCAGGTGGGCCGCCAGCTCAGCGGGCAGGAGGCCTCTGCAGTTCTCCCGACGAATCAGGCTGGCCAAATCCTCTCGGGATAAAATTCCCCGATCAGACAGGCTGTCAATCAATTGCAGCTGCCGTTTTGAGCCGGCCGAAGCCGCCGCTCCCAGCACGGCCGCGTGGAGGGCGTTGGTTCGAGTCCCAGGCTCGGTCAGACTGGGCAGACAAATCTGGCCAAGATTGGAGTCTGAGCCGAGCCAATCGGGTGACAGCAGAACCCGTCGGGAGCCGTGAAAAATCGCCATCAGAATGGGATTAGTGGGATCAGTGTGCTGCTGCCGCCCGTACTCAGGAGGGTGATGCGGCTGGCAGCTGAGCAGGAACCGCAGCCACCGATCCGGCCCCAGACGGTCGGCAAGACGGTGGGACCATTTGGGGTCGTCGCGAGCCAAGCTGAGCACAAAGTCCCAGTGAGACTGCTGCGATTCTTCATCCAAGACTGACAGGTGCTCCAGGTAGTCGGAGTTGCACAACTGATCAGCTGCATGCAGGTGCGCAAGTGTTTTGCGGTTGCGGGCTGCATGGCTAACTTGTCAGGCGTTTTGACAATTGCTAAATTCTACATGTACATAATGTACGTGTGTACATGTAATTTTAAATTTACATACTGTATGTACTGAATTTTAGACAGCGACTTCTAAAGTGACTGCGATAGAGTGACAAGTGGAGTGACTGAATTGGAGTGACTGAATTGGAGTGCCTGGATAGGAGTGAATGAATTGGAGTGCCTGGACAGGAGTGACTGAGGTGGAGTGCCTGGATAGGAGTGACTGAATTGGAGTGCCTGGACAGGAGTGACTGGATAGGAGTGACTGAATTGGAGTGCCTGGATAGGAGTGACAGAATTGGAGTGCCTGGATAGGAGTGACTGAATTGGAGTGCCTGGATAGGAGTGAATGAATTGGAGTGCCTGGACAGGAGTGACTGAGGTGGAGTGCCTGGATAGGAGTGACTGGATAGGAGTGACTGAATTGGAGTGCCTGGACAGGAGTGACTGGATAGGAGTGACTGAATTGGAGTGCCTGGATAGGAGTGACAGAATTGGAGTGCCTGGATAGGAGTGACAGAATTGGAGTGCCTGGATAGGAGTGAATGAATTGGAGTGCCTGGACAGGAGTGACTGAGGTGGAGTGCCTGGATAGGAGTGACTGGATAGGAGTGACTGAATTGGAGTGCCTGGACAGGAGTGACTGGATAGGAGTGACTGAATTGGAGTGCCTGGATAGGAGTGACAGAATTGGAGTGCCTGGATAGGAGTGACTGAATTGGAGTGCCTGGACAGGAGTGACTGGATAGGAGTGACTGAATTGGAGTGCCTGGACAGGAGTGACAGAATTGGAGTGCCTGGACAGGAGTGACTGAATTGGAGTGCTTGGACAGGAGTGACAGAACTGCAAGGCGTACCAGCTCCATCAGCAGCAGCAGCAGCAGCAGGAGTGGCATCCATAGCCTCTCTATTCAGAGCTGAAGAACTCAGGAGCAGTCTTCAATTACACAGGAGCCTTCTCAAGCAGCCGACATCCGGACAGCTATATTATATATTACTCAGCGGTTAAACAAGACTCCAACAAGCCGTGGAGCAGCAGCGCATCTATTTGTTAGCAAACTAACTTGCAGGGTGCCTCAGCATTCCCGAGACGAGTGGCTTGCTCAAACAATCTCGAACCAAGGAGCCTCCAAAAGCGGAGCCTCTCCCGGTGCCCCCTGAGGCCGTCTGTATGCAGACATCAAACAAAATTCGGGCAGAATTCATAAAAAATTTCACTATTTGCCCATCGAGTGCAGACTTTCTGTACTGGCTAACCAGCAACCAGATGCTGCTTGGCGAATTAGACTACTACCCGAGACAGCGGGTGTAAGTAGTACAATTCGAATATTATTGTCAGAGTTTATTACTAAAAAATGCTGATTTCTGATGATGATCAATTAAAAAAGCAGACTTGAAGCAAAAAAAGCTCGAAACGTTTAAAAGCGCAAAAGCAAAACAGGAAATCAACTGCACTCAATTCAACAGAGATAATTCAGAGATTTAAAAATTGAAGAACTCTGCACTGAGAATAGGAGATGAGATTAGATAAGATGGCTTGAGAAGAGAGGAGAGGTACGAAACCTGAATTGCAACCTGAAACAGTGCGAGAAAACTATTATTAAGTATTATAATTATGTTGCTTATGAACTGAAAATATGCAAACTTTTACCAACTGCACCAAGGCTACAAATTACAGTTGCATAAAGGGTAATTACCGGTAATTAACGGAAATCGCCTACAGTAAATTACCTTTAATTAACGATAAATACCTACAATTAATGTTTACTATCGATAAATAACGATAATTACCTACAAAGTTACTTACTACAAATATTTTACGATAATTTCCTAGTATAATGTGACACTAAAAATAATTAACGATAATCACCTACAATTAACGGTAATTACCATCCAGTTAGCGATAATTAAGCTTAATTAGCCGCAATTAATCAATCACTAAGACACTCAATGTTTTAGTCATTAGTCTGGCAATTCACGATTTGATTTCCTCCATCAGGGCAGCCTGCGGTCTCCGAGCGGTCCAGCGCCAGCAGGTGCGACGCCTCCACGCGGATAAAGCGGCCGTTGGCAAGACGCAGCCGGCAGCCCCACATGCAGGGCGGCAGGTGGCAGATCAGCTCCGCCACGGATGGCAGCGACTCTGGGTGCTCCGTGAGCAGTCGGATGTTCTCCAGCAGTGGCGGCGCCCGGAGGTGGTGGCTGCTGACTGGACTGGCGCGTCCGCTCATTGCGGCTGCTGCAATGGGGACAGATAGGGGTCAGACAGACACTAAGACAGAAACACAGACAGACAGACAGACAGACAGACACAGACAGACAGACAGACAGACAGACAGACAGACAGACAGACAGACAGACAGATAGACAGACAGACAGACAGACAGATAGACAGACAGACAGACAGACAGACAGACAGACAGACAGACAGACAGACAGACAGAGACAGATAGAGACATACCGTAAATGAAAGCAACAAAGACCAAAAGCCGCAGATCAAGGATGAGACCCTCGCACAAGTCATAACATTTATCTTTATATTTATATTTTCACTTGCAGATTGCCTAAAAAATCACGGTCGAGAAATAATTTGAAATGAATTGGGCAAATTCATCTCAAACACGAGCGTACAAACACAAAATTAAAAGTACGCAAAGGATGTAAAAAATTAGGATCTGATGGATGGCAATGGCAGTGCTGATTGATACATAGGTTTATTAAACATGGAAGAACGGAGACAGTGAATACCCAGTTTGCAGATTGCTAATACAGATATTTCTTTGTTAAAATTTGGTCAAAAAGTGATTTAAAGAGGCATTGATTTTTCAATTAATTATCGAAATTAAAAAAAGCACGACTGACAAAGGAGCATGGCTGCATCATACACGCCCTGAGATCCCACACACTGTTTTATCCCACCCTAAAATCCTACACACTGTTTTATCCCACCCTAAAATCCTACACACTGTTTTATCCCACACTAAAATCCCACACACTGTTTTATCCCACCCTAACATCCCACGCACTGTTTTATCCCACACTAAAATCCCACACACTGTTTTATCCCACCCTAAAATCCCACACACTGTTTTATCCCACCCTAAAATCCCACACACTGTTTTATCCCACCCTAAAATCCCACACACTGTTTTATCCCACACTAAGATCCCACACATTGTTTTATCCCACACATTGTTTTATCCCACACAATGTTTTTTCCCACCCTAAAATTCCACACACTGTTTTATCCCACTTTAAAATCCCACAGACTGTTTTATCCCACCCTAAAATCCCAGACTGTTTTATCCCACACTAACATCCCACGCACTGTTTTATCCCACACTAAAATCCCACACACTGTTTTATCCCACACTAAGATTCCACACACTGTTTTATACCACAAGCAATGCCCATCAGTACTCAACCATTGTCTCACAGTTCCCCAGTCGCTGGACTGGCGGTCTGCAGATCTCCCTCAGAGGAGCCGTTGAACAGGGAGGCCAGCAGACCCAGGGAGTGCTGGATCACGGTGTGGTGCGGCAGGAACACCCAGCCAGTGTACAGCGACATGACCAGAATCAGCACCATGGCTATGTTGAACACTTTCCGTTCCCAGGGCTCCAGCATGTAGATTGAAGTTTCCACGATGTACTTGAAGTACAGGCTCGAGAGGAAGTTGCCGGGTTCAACTTCTTTCATAATTTATCGATTGGCTGAAAAAGAAGAGAATTTATATCGAAAGCTGGTTAGCAGATATATGCAATTATTTCACTAATTAAAAATAATTTAGGATGGCAGCACTGAAGCTAATGAAGAAGGTAGGAACATCTACTGAAGGATCTGAGGAGGGCAGCGCCATCTACTGAAGGGTCTGAGGAGGGTACCGCCATCTACTGAATGATCTGAGGAGGGCAGCGCCATCTACTGAAGGATCTGAGGAGGGCAGCGCTATCTACTGAAGGATCTGAGGAGGGCAGCGCCATCTACTGAAGGATCTGAGGAGGGCAGCGTCATCTACTGAAGGATCTGAGGAGGGCAGCGCCATCTACTGAAGGATCTGAGGAGGGCAGCGCCATCTACTGAAGGATCTGAGGAGGGCAGCGCCATCTACTGAAGGATCTGAGGAGGGCAGCGTCATCTACTGAAGGATCTGAGGAGGGCAGCGCCATCTACTGAAGGATCTGAGGAGGGCAGCGCCATCTACTGAAGGATCTGAGGAGGGCACCGCCATCTACTGAAGGATCTGAGGAGGGCAGCGCTATCTACTGAAGGATCTGAGGAGGGCAGCGCCATCTACTGAAGGATCTGAGGAGGGCAGCGCCATCTACTGAAGGATCTGAGGAGGGCACCGCCATCTACTGAAGGATCTGAGGAGGGCAGCGCCATCTACTGAAGGATCTGAGGAGGGCAGCGCTATCTACTGAAGGATCTGAGGAGGGCAGCGCCATCTACTGAAGGATCTGAGGAGGGCAGCGCCATCTACTGAAGGATCTGAGGAGGGCAGCGCCATCTACTGAAGAATCTGAGGAGGGCAGCGCCGTCTACTGAAGGATCTGAGGAGGGCAGCGCCATCTACTGAAGGATCTGAGGAGGGCAGCGCCATCTACTGAAGGATCTGAGGAGGGCAGCGCCATCTACTGAAGGATCTGAGGAGGGCAGCGTCATCTACTGAAGGATCTGAGGAGGGCAGCGCCATCTACTGAAGGATCTGAGGAGGGTAGCGCCATCTACTGAAGGATCTGAGGAGGGCAGCGCCATCTACTGAAGGATCTGAGGAGGGCAGCGCCATCTACTGAAGGATCTGAGGAGGGCACCGCCATCTACTGAAGGATCTGAGGAGGGCAGCGCCATCTACTGAAGGATCTGAGGAGGGCAGCGCCATCTACTGAAGGATCTGAGGAGGGCAGCGCCATCTACTGAAGGATCTGAGGAGGGCAGCGCCGTCTACTGAAGGATCTGAGGAGGGCAGCGCCATCTACTGAAGGATCTGAGGAGGGCAGCGCCATCTACTGAAGGATCTGAGGAGGGCAGCGCCATCTACTGAAGGATCTGAGGAGGGCAGCGCCATCTACTGAAGGATCTGAGGAGGGTAGGGCCATCTACTGAAGGATCTGAGGAGGGTAGCGCCATCTACTGAAGGATCTGAGGAGGGTAGCGCCATCTACTGAAGGATCTGAGGAGGGTAGCGCCATCTACTGAAGAATCTGAGGAGGGTAGCGCCATCTACTGAAGGATCTGAGGAGGGCAGCGCCATCTACTGAAGGATCTGAGGAGGGTAGCGCCATCTACTGAAGGATCTGAGGAGGGCAGCGCCATCTACTGAAGGATCTGAGGAGGGTAGCGCCATCTACTGAAGGATCTGAGGAGGGTAGCGCCATCTACTGAAGGATCTGAGGAGGGTAGCGCCATCTACTGAAGGATCTGAGGAGGGCAGCGCCATCTACTGAAGAATCTGAGGAGGGCAGCGCCATCTACTGAAGGATCTGAGGAGGGCAGCGCCATCTACTGAAGGATCTGAGGAGGGTAGCGCCATCTACTGAAGGATCTGAGGAGGGCAGCGCCATCTACTGAAGGATCTGAGGAGGGCAGCGCCATCTACTGAAGGATCTGAGGAGGGCAGCGCCATCTACTGAAGGATCTGAGGGCAGCGCCATCTACTGAAGGATCTGAGGAGGGCAGCGCCATCTACTGAAGAATCTGAGGAGGGCAGCGCCATCTACTGAAGAATCTGAGGAGGGCAGCGCCATCTACTGAAGAATCTGAGGAGGTCAGCGCCATCTACTGAAGAATCTGAGGAGGGCAGCGCCATCTACTGAAGAATCTGAGGAGGTCAGCGCCATCTACTGAAGGATCTGAGGAGGGCAGCGCTATCTACTGAAGAATCTGAGGAGGGCAGCGCCATCTACTGAAGAATCTGAGGAGGGCAGCGCCATCTACTGAAGGATCTGAGGAGGGCAGCGCCATCTGCTGAAGGATCTGAGGAGGGCAGCGCCATCTACTGAAGGATCTGAGGAGGGCAGCGCCATCTGCTGAAGGATCTGAGGAGGGCAGCGCTATCTACTGAAGGATCTGAGGGCAGCGCCATCTACTGAAGGATCTGAGGAGGGCAGCGCCATCTACTGAAGAATCTGAGGAGGGTAGCGCCATCTACTGAAGGATCTGAGGAGGGCAGCGCCATCTACTGAAGAATCTGAGGAGGGTAGCGCCATCTACTGAAGGATCTGAGGAGGGCAGCGCCATCTACTGAAGAATCTGAGGAGGGTAGCGCCATCTACTGAAGGATCTGAGGAGGGCAGCGCCATCTACTGAAGAATCTGAGGAGGGTAGCGCCATCTACTGAAGGATCTGAGGAGGGCAGCGCCATCTACTGAAGGATCTGAGGGCAGCGCCATCTACTGAAGGATCTGAGGAGGGCAGCGCCATCTACTGAAGGATCTGAGGAGGGTAGCGCCATCTACTGAAGGATCTGAGGCCATATTTGCATCACAATGAGATCTGAAGCAACCCCCTCCCCCTCTTAAGAGAGCCAGCCAATAGGAAAGATGTAGAAGTTCCTTCCTTGGATTTTCTCAAACGAACGCAGGGGCAAAAATACCCCCCAAAAATCCTTGCCCGCAAAGTCGTGAGCCAATCGAATTCCAAAGACCCGGGATTAAATTCGGTTAGAAAAACAGGTGCGAATAACCGCTTGTGCTCCAGCCTGCCAGTTGGAACAGATCAAGTTAGGTTTAGGTTTAACCCAGTCATGTTAGCCGCCCAATCGGCACACCTGAGCACAGCAAGCCTACAGCAGCAGCAACTGCAGCATCACCACTATCCCTGCATCCTGGACGAGAAGAACGATTCCGTTTCACACATCGATTTTAGCCTCGTCAGAGCCATGACCGACTCCATGCATCCCAGTCAGCAGCAACAGCAGCAGGACATGGTGTGGGGTGGCGGCCAAAACTCCGTGATGAAGTTTGACTGCATGGGCGCTCAGGACGGAGTCTTCCAGCAGCACTGGTCGCAGTGCGGCGGCTTCACAAAGTGAGTCTCAGGGGCGGATTGTGTTTCACTCCCAGAGGGCGGATTGGGTGCCTCAGGGGGCGGATTGGGTGCCTCAGGGGGCGGATTGTGTCTCACTCTCAGAGGGCGGATTGGGTGCCTCAGGGGGCGGATTGTGTCTCACTCCCAGAGGGCGGATTGGGTGCCTCAGGGGGCGGATTGGGTGCCTCAGGGGGCGGATTGTGTCTCACTCTCAGAGGGCGGTTTAAGTGTCTCAGGCGGATTGGTGTCTCAGGGGGCGGATTGGGTGTCTCAGGGGGCGGATTGGTGTCTCAAGGCCCAGGGGGCGGATTGTGTCTCTCAGAGGCCGGATTAAGAGTCCCAGGGGGCGGATTGGGTGTCTCAGGAGGCGGATTGTGTCTCTCAGAGGCCGGATTAAGAGTCTCAGGGGGCGGACTGGGTGTCTCAGGGAGCGGATTGGGTGTCTCAGGGGCGGATTGGTGTCTCTCAGGGTGTGGATTGGGTGTCTCAGGGGGCGGATTGGATGTCTCAGGGTGTGGATTGGGTGTCTAAGGGGGCGGATTGGGTGTCTCAGAGGGTGGATTGGGTGTCTCAGGGTGTGGATTGGGTGTCTCAGAGGGTGGATTGGGTGTCTCAGGGAGCGGGTTGGGTGTCTCAGGGGGCGGATTGGGTGTCTCAGAGGGTGGATTGGGTGTCTCAGGGAGCGGGTTGGGTGTCTCAGGGGGCGGATTGGGTGTCTCAGGCGGCGGATTGGGTGTCTCAGGGGGTGGATTGGGTATCTCAGGGGGCAGATGACAGCAGACGACAACAGTGCATCTCCCGCATTGAGAAAACAACCAACGATGACCAGCCACCTACCCCCACCCGATCCATCTCACACCCAGCGACTTCCGGCTGAACAATGACGCCTACTACAACAGCGGCCAGAACGCGGCGTCAGCTTCGGCAGCCTCGGCAATGAGCGGCGGCAGCCCCTGCGGAGCCCAGAGCTCCGTCATCAAGACGCCTTCATCGACAACCCCCAGCCACTGCAGCCAGCAGCAGCATCTGGCTGACCAGTCAGACGGTCTCATCGACCTGGAAGTCGACGCTCCGACCAGTTCAGCGACGCCAACAAGTCACCCCGACGACGCCAGCATCAGCACCCAGAGCGAGGCGGGCCCGTACAACCTGCAGCTGAGGCTGGAGGAGATCGAGTCCCAGACTGCGGCTTCGTTTCACCAGCGACTGAATGCTTCGGGCGGGTCCAGCCTGTGGTATGCCATCGGCTTCCACTCGGCAGAGAAGGACATCATGGAGAGGGCGCTGACCGCGCCAGACGAGAAGATCACTAAGAGCATCGTGTTGAAGAACCGGGAGGTGCTGGCCAGCCTCTGGTGCAAGGAGCTGGCGCCCGTGCGGCTCTACCTGCACGGCAACTTCGAAGCCGCCGCGGCTAACAACCAGGCTGTGCGGCTGGTGATTCGGTGCGGGGCCTTCAGACAGCACCAGCTGCCCGTCAAGGAGTGAGTGGCCGCCTTTCTGTATTTCTGTCCTGTCTATCTATCTATCTATCTATCTATCTATCTATCTATCTATCTATCTATCTATCTATCTATCTATCTATCTATCTATCTATCTAGCTATCTATCTATCTATCTATCTATCTATCTATCTATCTATCTATCTATCTATTTATCTATCTATCTATCTATCTATCTATCTATCTATCTATCTATCTATCTATCTATCTATCTATCTATCTATCTATCTATCTATCTATCTATTTATCTATCTATCTATCTATCTATCTATCTATCTATCTATTTATCTATCTATCTATCTATTTATCTCAATCAATTATCTATCCCTAACCCCTGCGCCTGGGACCACACAAAGACCCAGTAGTGAAAACCAGCCCCTATTGACAGTCTTAGCTGAAGAGCAGACGAAACAAACAACTGGAGACAAACTTGGCCAGATGCCAGACAGACACCCAAAAATATGAGAGGGCTTCTCACAGTCCGCACACGACTCCGACTCATTCCCTCTCGCACCATTCGCTCCGGAATGGGTCTCACGCACCGAGCTCTAAAGGCGCCCCCTCAAAGCCTCCGTGCCCTCAGTTACGCAATAATGAAAATGCTTCTATTCGATAGAAAAGTTTCAATTGCCGATTAGAAAGAAGAAAAGGAAGGGAGAGAGAGGAATCCACCAGCCAGTCCGAAAGCACGGATTCCTTCTTTGTTTGTAGGATGCTGGCTTGGCTGACTGGCAGACAAAAGATGATTGCATCACAGCAGCATTGGTAGATATATCATTACCAAATGTAACTGATGTCTATCTGCCCACTGGATCAGGTGCTCAGCCAGTTGGGGGGGGGGGGGGTAGCAGGTCTAGGTGGGTCAGTCAGTCACGCATGAAGGATTACCAAGCAGCCCACAGTAAAGCCTTGGATACTGCTGAGGTGCCATGCTCGAATTCGCCCCCCCCCACACCCCCCTAAGGGAGATTTAACGTAACAGGCTTATACTGCTTAAAACCTAGCGCTAAAAACCGCAGGCAAGACTAAAAACAAAGGATACTGTGATCGCCTCAAGCACTGATGCATGACCGAGGTGACAATGCTCAAGTTAAACAAAACAAAGTGTAAACTGTAGAAGACGCAACGCTTGAATGGTAAAATGTGTTAAAAAGTCAAACTGGCCTCGAGGCAAAAGCAATGGATTTAACAGGCTCGCCCGATCTTTAGCGTTGACAAAGACATTATTATTTAAGTCTTTGTCGATGGCCTATGGCCCTCGCTCTGAGCTCAAACCCCCCAACACGGCCCCAACTCATTCTATTTCCGATCGATTTAGTTAGCCAGCACAATTCTGCGATCTTGGCACCGTGTCAAAAACTCACCCCCAACCCCTCACCTCCCCGCCACGAACCGCCCCCACCCACAATTTCTACCTTGGTTTCCATCATGCCTTTGGGCCTTCCCGCTCAGTTTTATGATTCAATTTTTCCCAACCCCACTGCCCAAAACCCGCTCTTTGTGTGGCATCGAACTCTACATAAAGTTTGTTGATCGTGGGAAAACAGCGACCAGAACCAACCCGCCTTTGCAAACTTTCAGAGCGGGAATTTTGAATGTCACCGGTTGTGTTTTTCTACCAGAGCGTGGCTTGTTTATGAAAAAAAAAGCGAACCCATTGTTCTGTACTACTTCTGCTTTTGTTGTTTTTGGTTCCACCGCCAGTCAGTGCACAGACTGCAATTACGACCTCTATAGTTGTGTTTATGATTAAATAATATTATCTTTACTATGGGATGAGACATATTTGGGATAAAACTGTACTCTGAAATTGTTGTAAACAGAATCGTGCCACAACTGCCATGTTATTTAATTTTCTTAACCAGTGACAATGCTCCTGTCTCATGACTCATCTTCTCATCTCTCCCTGACTCTCACTTTATATCGCTCCCTGACTCTCACTTCATATCGCTGCCTGACTCTAACTTCATATCGCTCCCTGACTCTCACTTCATATCGCTGCCTGACTCTCACTTCATATCGCTCCCTGACTCTCACTTCATATCGCTGCCTGACTCTCACTTCATATCGCTCCCTGACTCTCACTTCATATCGCTCCCTGACTCTCATATCATATCGCGCCCTGACTCTCACTTCATATCGCTCCCAGACTATAATCCATGGGGCTCCCAGACTCTCACTTCATGGCTTTTAATCTATAATTCAAGCTTCGCTGACACAAATTTCAAAGCAAACTTATGAAACACTCCAACCAGACCAGACAATCTAAGACTTAGCAAAACAATTCACTAATAACTAACATGGACAGTGAGACAGTGAGTCATCTACTAAGAGAAGAATTAAAACTGAGCACTGACTGAGCAGTTAACACAAATGCATTAAATTAGAAGCCCCGAAAACCGTTAACTTGGCAACTGTTTCAAATTCCATAACTACCTGCTGTCATTAGCATTATTAAGATTTTAATCACTTATTAAAGCAGACTTAGTAGCTCCCTCTCAGATCTACGCTTTACGCAATCAGTGTGTTGCCGCGGATTTTTGAAACTGAAGGTTGCGCTGTGAGTCACACCGCCTCATCCCTCAACTCAGTTATAATGTACGGATCTGGCTTTTGTTGCCAAGGCCTCATAAAAGCTAAATTATAAATTCGAAAACCTTCTCTGTCAGAGTCGGGTTTGGGACAGTTGAGAACAATTCCTATTACAACGCGCCAATGATAAATGATTGAGAACGTTGGCACTGTATCAAAATTACTAGACAGCTTGAAACTTGGCTTTGAAATCATAAAGCAAAAAGTTATGCAAAGCAGGCAGGCGACCCCCCCCCCCACACTCGGAACCGCAATAACAAGAAACCACACAACACAAGTTAGTCAGTCAGTCAGAGCAGATGACAAAAAGGGCCCCGTGTTTTCAAACTTTTCAAAGGGGACTTCTGGGAGCCTGTATTTTACAATGTTGTTTTTTTAGCAAAGACTGGAGTGGGGGGATCTCGCGAGTTCATCAAGAAATGAAATATCTCGGTAAACGAAGCAAAGCTTATTTATCTCGTCTTTATAAAATATTCCGCATTTAACAATGCCAAGCAATAAAAGCCGCCTAACACTTCTTCAAATCTGGAGCTGAAAAAATATTAACCGAAAAAAACTTGCGCATTGTTTGAGGAGTCTCTCTGCCTTAAAACCCTTAGTTGCTAAGGTCCAGAAAAATGATAGAATAGAAGATTGGGGTCGTTAAGAAGAAGAGGCACGCGAAACCGCCAGGTGCCCCCCTAGGACCCCCCCGCTGGCCTGTCAAAACGGAAAATTTCCAGTGACTGACTGGGACGGGGGGAGAGCGAGTGGCTGCCTCAGCAGCTGCCGCCACGAAGCCCCCTCCCCTCCCCCAGACCCATTCAGACCGAGCTCCAGTTGCTGAGCATGACTCACGATTCACCGCCCGAGCAGCCTGGCACTCAAGCGAGCACAAAGAGTCATAACAGAACGGCGGCACAGAGCGGCAGGAGGGAGATGAAATGCTGATGAAATTTATATTCGCTGAACAATGGCCGCTCCTATACCTCAAAGACCAATATAACAATAATTTTTATGCGCAGAAAATATAAAATGGGGGAACTCGATGACTATGACTCACTCAGCATCTTGCACTCGCTAGCCAAGAATAATTATCTTTCTATTCGAGTGTCATTCTCTACCCTGCGCTTGGCTGACAGATATTTATGGCTGGCAACATCTTTGTAGTTTTATATTTCCACAACAAAAATGACGCGTGGGTCACGTGGCTTCTTTCTAAAGGAAATAAAAATAATACGCAGGATTTAAAAGAAGCTGTTTGCTACCTACAATTAATTTATATTGCCTGTTACTATCAAACTACTATCTCGAACTGATTAGCAAACCATTTTTTTAAATAAATGCGCAAATTAAGATGTTATCTTAAAATATTGAAATACCCTCCCAGATCCTCAGTTGCTGGGCCAGCCTCCCAGATCCTCAGTTGCTGGGCCAGCCTCCCAGATCCTCAGTTGCTGGGCCACCAGCCTCCCAGATTCTCAATTTCTGGGCCAGCCTCTCAGATCCTCATCATCATGCTGGGATCCTTGACTCAAGATCCGTCTCTCACACGCCCCCCCCCGCAGGTGCACAGTGTGCAGCGATCAGAAGCACCGCGGAGGCTGGTACGGAGCGGACAAGCGCGACACGAACTCGTCCAAAAACATCCCGGAGGCGCTGCAGGCGTACTGGCCGGCTGACAGCCGCAGCCCCACGCTGCACAAGAACAGCCTTGTGATCGTGCGTCACGACTCGGTGGAGTACCACACGGACAGCCGCGACCGAGTCTACGCCGTGCTGCCCATCAACAGTCGGCAGAGCAGCGGGCCCATCGAGCTGATGCTCTATTACACCTGTATGACAACGCACAGCCACGACGCCACGGCGCCAAACTCCAAGGACACGTTCACCTCGGTGCAGCTGGAGACTCTGGACAGCCTCACCGACCGCTGGTTCAGCCAAGGCCGCTGCGTCTTCCGCATGCGCATGGTCACCTCGCCGGAGCGGGACATTCTAAACGAGGTCACGCAGTTTCTGACGCCGGCGCAGATGGGCTGCCGGATGGGCTGCGGCCACCTGGAGTCGCACAACACTCGCTGGCAGAGGGCCAAGGTGCTGCGCACACAGGGGCAGGAGAAGTTCGACTACTATGTGCAGCTGTACGGCTCCGAGCCGGGCGTCAAGTGCAGCAAGGCCAAGGCCAAGAGCAGACAGGCAACTGTGAGTCCCAGATTAGTCCCGAATAGATTCTTTGATCCCCAGTGCTGGCACAGACCAGAGATTTGAGATCCGACTTACATATTTTTGTAGGCTAACTAGAATCCCAATAAACTCCCTATAGAATCCCAACAAAGATCCCCGTAGAATCCCAACAAGGTCCCCATAGAATCCCAACAAAGATCCCCATAGAATCCCAACAAAGATCCCCGTAGAATCCCAACAAGGTCCCCATAGAATACCAACAAAGATCCCCGAAAAATCCCAACTAAGATCCCCATAGAATGTCACCAAAGATCCCCATAGAATCCCAACAAAGATCCCCATAGAATCCCAACAAAGATCCCCATAGAATCCCAACAAAAATCCTCATAGAATCCCAACAAAGAATACCGACAAAGATCCCCAATCCCAACTCAAACCCTAATAATCCCGAATTCCTCCTAAGGGCTCCAACGCCGATCCAAGTGACGAGCTCGAGCTGCTAGACGGCGGGGCGGCGTCGGCAGTGCAGACCCTGCCGTCCGCATCAACCGACAGCCTCAGTCAGCTGGAGGTCCTTGAGCAAGCAGCGGACGGCAGCCTTATTATACGCGGCGCCCTGCTCAGCAACCAAGACAGTCGCGAGCTGATCGCCAGCGCTCTGAGAGCCTACCTAGCCAGCCTGCCGCTCATTGTCAAAGGCGTCGCCACTGCCGCGGCCGCTGCCACAAACAAGCTGGCCAACTCTGCTGCCACGAAGCAAGAACCCGGGCAGCAACAGCAGCAGCAACAGCAGCAGCAACAGCAGGTCATGCCGCGCGAGAATTCGCCTGCGGACTCTCTGCACAGCAGCGCCCACTGCCCATCTGTGGCATCGAGCACCGGAGAGCACAACAATGCCTCCTCTGTCTAGTGAGTGCAATTGCCGCAGAGATGCGTACTACGATACATATCGGCTGATGCTTAAAAGAGAATCACTGTTTCGTTAGCAACCCGAATCTACTAAGAAATCTACTCCCCTAGCAACCCGAATCTACTATAAAATCTGCTCTCCTAGCAACCCGAATTCGCTTTGAAATCTGCTCTCATAGCAACCCGAATCTACTATAAAATCTGCTCTCCTAGCAACCCGAATCTGCTTTGAAATCTGCTCTCCTAGCAACCCGAATCTACTATGAAATCTGCTCTCCTAGCAACCCGAATCTACTATGAAATCTGCTCTCCTAGCAACCCGAATCTGCTTTGAAATCTGCTCTCCTAGCAACCCGAATCTGCTTTGAAATCTGCTCTCCCAGCAACCCGAATCTACTATAAAATCTGCTCTCCTAGCAACCCGAATCTGCTTTGAAATCTGCTCTCCTAGCAACCCGAATCTGCTTTGAAATCTGCTCTCCTAGCAACCCGAATCTGCTTTGAAATCTGCTCTCCTAGCAACCCGAATCTACTATGAAATCTGCTCTCCTAGCAACCCGAATCTGCTTTGAAATCTGCTCTCCTAGCAACCCGAATCTACTATGAAATCTGCTCTCCTAGCAACCCGAATCTACTATGAAATCTGCTCTCCTAGCAACCCGAATCTACTATGAAATCTGCTCTCCTAGCAACCCGAATCTGCTTTGAAATCTGCTCTCCTAGAAACCCGAATCTGCTTTGAAATCTGCTCTCCTAGCAACCCGAATCTGCTTTGAAATCTGCTCTCCTAGCAACCCGAATCTGCTTTGAAATCTGCTCTCCTAGCAACCCGAATCTGCTTTGAAATCTGCTCTCATAGCAACCCGAATCTGCTTTGAAATGTTCGCTTCCTTAGCAACCCGAATCTGCTTTGAAATCTGCTCTCCTAGCAACCCGAATCTGCTTTGAAATCTGCTCTCCTAGCAACCCGAATCTGCTTTGAAATCTGCTCTCATAGCAACCCGAATCTGCTTTGAAATGTTCGCTTCCTTAGCAACCCGAACCTGCTTTGAAATCTGCTCTCCTAGCAACCCGAATCTGCTTTGAAATCTGCTCTCCTAGCAACCCGAATCTGCTTTGAAATCTGCTCTCCTAGCAACCCGAATCTGCTTTGAAATGTTCGCTTCCTTAGCAACCCGAATCTGCTTTGAAATCTGCTCTCCTAGCAACCCGAATCTGCTTGCTTAGCAACCGGAATCTAGCAGAAAAGCTGCTGCCCTATACCAAACAAATATACTAGAGAATCTCCAGTCTTAAACTAAGCCAACATGTCACTCTCCCGCAGTCACATGCCGGACATGTCGGGTTCCATTGCCGTTACTACAAAAACATCATCAACTGAGATGCTGGAGGCTGGTGGCCAGGCGCTCATGCAGCAGCAGCAGCAGGAGCAGCAGTACCTCACCCAGCTGAGCCATCAACAACAGCAGCAGCAGCAGCAGCCGCCAGCGCCAGCCAGTGTGCAATACTTCAGTCTTCAAGGCTCCACAGCCAGCACAGCCATGTCAAGCGCTGTCGCTCCCGCGGCGCCCATGTACTTCATCAATCCGCAGCAGATGGCGGCGGCCGCTGCTGCCGTAGCCGCAGCTTCCAGTAGCAGCAATCACTGCAACAGCAATGGAAGCCTGAGCAGCGCCTGCGGACCCAACCTGCTGCCGCCTTTGCAGCACATTGCCAATGGCATTGTCACTCAGCCGTACCAGCAGCAGCAGCAGCAGCAGCAATACCAGCAATATCAAAGCCATCCAACCACTCTAATGATGCAGCACCAGCAGCAACAACCTCCGCAGCATCCGCATCAACAAATAATTCTGAGCACCGGCTTCGGACAAGATCAAGTAGACGGAGCGATGCATACTGATGATGATAATGACAGGGCTGAAGATGAGGAGCAGAGTCTGCAAGAGCAGCCACAGCAGCACTATCAGCAGCAGCAGCCTGACGCCGCTCTCACCCGCAGGTCGGGCAGCAGCCTGTTCCGTCGACTGGCCGCCGTTAAGCGTCGCCGACTTCACGGCAGCGCCGGCAGCCTCGGTAAGCTGTTTAAAGCTAAGCAGAACAAGTGACATTTTTGGTTCAAAAAACTATGTGCAAACTATGCTACTGAAAAACTGACTGAACAGTAGGCTACATAAGAATATTGATGTCTGATTTTGAAAATATGTAAAAAAACCCTGAAAACTGTTAATTTGTTACCCTCGCAATGCTCGATCTTGATGGTTCGATTTCTCAACCTAAACTTGACGTGGATGTACACAAACAAAAATACTAACTAACAGTGTATTTGTACAAATAATTTCTTTTCAAACGAAAGTCTCTCAAAGTATTGCTCAAAGTGCAGTCGTGTTTCTAATCAACATTTAGTTTCTATTCTCTACTAATTTTAGAAAGCTGATTTATCTGTTAAAAATTTTTGTTTGCAATTCATTTTCTGTAAATAACTTGTTCGAAGCTTTTTCTAATCTTTCTTTGTTTACGTAGTGCCACGCAATCTCATATAGTAGTGCACCACTTGCCCCTTGTTAGCACTTTTTTTGCACTATTCAATAAGTCTGTCTATGCAAAATAGACTATATATTACCAACTTGTCAGCAATAGTAACTAATGACAGATTAAAGTAAAAAATCTTGCGCTCATTAGAAGACAAACAGCTCTAAAATATGTTTTTTTCCTTTGTTCACCCAATGCTACAATTGAACTTTGATGACAAATAAAAGCTTTCACCGTGTCAACTCAGCTGATGATGAAAGCCAATTAATTCGCTGAAATTTCCCCAAGCTTTCGTTCTTTGATTGCTCTGAAGTGAAATCTCGGACTCTCATGACTCACTCAGGAATGAGATTCTGAACCCTCATGACTCAGGAATGAGATTCTGAACCCTCATGACTCAGGAATGAGATTCTGAACCCTCATAACTCAGGAATGAGATTCTGAACCCTCATAACTCAGGACTGAGATTCTGAACCCTCATGACTCAGGAATGAGATTATGAACCCTCATAACTCAGGAATGAGATTCTGAACCCTCATGACTCAGGAATGAGATTCTGAACCCTCATGACTCACTCAGAAATGAGATTCTGAACCCTCATGACTCAGGAATGAGATTCTGAACCCTCATGACTCACTCAGGAATGAGATTCTGAACCCTCATGACTCACTCAGGAATGAGACTCTAAACCCTCATGACTCAGGAATGAGATTCTGAACCCTCATGACTCACTCAGGAATGAGACTCTAAACCCTCATGACTCAGGAATGAGATTCTGAACACCAAGATCAAGTACTGTGGCCTCTTAATGGAAACAAATCTAAAAAATAAAAATGGAAACTGACTAAACTAAAAACAGACTTAATGAGGAATCAAAATTATTTGAAAAAATCGATGAATGATTGTGATTATGCTTACGCCAAATTTATTTGATAATGTAAAAACTTTACTAATTAAAATACTACTGGCTACTACTAATAGTAAGCTTTGCGGACATTGTTAATGAGCAAACTCTTAAATAACACATAACACTGAAATTAGGACAATAATAAATAAATTTTTAAACTATTTTGGCAGCAAGACAAACAATTTAAAAGCAAGGTTATCAAGTACTTCTATAATTAAATGACTGACTGACTTCAGCTTAGCGAATGGTACACCAAATCGATACAGGAGGTTCTATCGGCTCAACATTCTATTGAACACAGGCCCTATGGACTCAAAACACACATGTGTTCATACACACACGCTTTGTTATATTTTGAATTTTGTTATAACTTTTGATCTAATGAACGTTTGAACCTGAAATTTTCAACCTAACAATTTTTACACAACTGGGCAACTAATAGCTTTATTTTAAGCCTTTTATACGCAGCTGTGTAATCCTAAATGAAAGTCCATACCTCAACATTTAAAATTACGATTTTTGTCTATGGCATATTTTTTCAGCGATTTCAGCGAGGAATATTCTATGGCCACATCATTTTGAGTATTTTTTTGCCATAGACAAAACTCGTAATCTTCAATCTCGAGACGTGGACTTCATTAACGATTACACAGCTGCGCATAGCTATATAAGACTTAAAATAAAGCTATTAGTTGTTCATACCTGTCAAATTGTTGGGTAAAGATTTCAGGTTCATAAGTTCAATAAATCGAAAGTTATAACAAAATTTTCCTTACTTTTGAAACACCCCTCGTAAAAAGAGGAGAGCCTCTCAGTTTCTTAAAAATATTTTACGCTATCAGCTTAAGACAAACCTCGAGCCTTGAAAACGATTATTTCTAAGAAATGATTTCATTCTGCATCATGGCCACAGCGAAGCGGTTTCCTAGCAACAAAGTAAGCGCACCTGTACTCATACCGAAGCATGCTGGCCTCGTTCTGTGTGTAGCCGCATCGAATATCTGTATTCTCCGTTAGCAACTCGAACCCGGAACCCAGCACCAGCTGGCGCAGTGTGGCATAGTCCAGCTCGATGCTGGCCTCCCCGGGCACATCGGCAAAATGATACAGCAGGGGGCCCAGGTTGATCCAGTAGCCGCCCGGCTTTAAAATTCTGCCAATGGTCTCCACATAGGCCGCAATGTTGTGCGCAGTATCGATGAAGAACACCGTTGCTACGCAGTCCCACGCCTCCGGCTCCGTGTAGATTTCTAAGAAATCGCCAGCGGCCATGGAGAAACTGCCGGATTTCGGCAGATCCGCCGGCGACACGTCGGGGAAGGTGATTGGCCGGAGCTGGTCTGCCCAGGACCAGTTGTTGCAGAACTGGTGCACCCAGGGGTACAGGGTAAAGCAGTTGGGCTCCGAGCACCTACGAGTGTTTGAATAAATTAAATGCCTAAGCAACAGCTGTCAAATCACCCTAGCAACATAATTCTACCTGAAAAACCTTAGCAACACAATTCTATCTGAAAAACCTCCCTTAGCAACACAATTCTACCTAAAAAACCGCCTTAGCAACACAATTCTAATTGAAAAACCGCCTTAGCAACACAATTCTACCTGAAAAACCTCCCTTAGCAACACAATTCTATCTGAAAAACCTCCCTTAGCAACACAATTCTACCTGAAAAACCGCCTTAGCAACTTAATTCTACCTAAAAAACCGCCTTAGCAACACAATTCTACCTGAAAAACCTCCCTTAGCAACACAATTCTATCTGAAAAACCTCCCTTAGCAACACAATTATACTTGAAAAACCGCCTTAGCAACTCAATTCTACCTGTAAAACCTCCTTAGCAACACAATTCTACCTGTAAAAGCACTGTAAAAACACAAAACTAAAAGCGATTTTTCTACTTTTCTCACCTGTTAATAACAAAGTAGCTGCAGAACAGCATATACAAGCTCCACTCGTTGCCCTGGCAACTGAATCCTAATCTGGCCACTTCCCAGGCCAATCGACCTAGTCCGGCGCCCGGCACCAGGACTCGAACCTCGGACCTATCCGGGCAATTTTCAGCTGAAAATAATCGATCGATCTCTCTGAGCATGGGTTCGTAGCATAGAGCTCTCTCATTGGCGCCGTCTAATGACCAGTCGCGGGCAAACTGCTTGATGGTGCTGCGGACTTTGTCCATGTCGTTTGAGGTCACCTGCAGCTGCTGGTGCTGCACCGAGGAACTGCCCTCGCTGCCAGCGCATGGGGACAGCGGCGAGTCTGCGGCGAGATTTGCGAGTTTGAGTGAGATGGTGAGACTGGGTGAGACTGAGCAGTGAGATGGTGAGACTGGAGTGAGACTGAGTCACTGACTGAGCAGTGAGATAGTGAGGCTGGGGTGAGACTGAGTCACTGACTGAGCAGTGAGATGGTAAGGCTGGGGTGAGACTGAGTCACTGATTGAGCAGTGAGATGGTGAGACTGAGTCACTGATTGAGCAGTGAGATGGTGAGACTAGGGTGAGACTGAGTCACTGATTGAGCAGTGAGATGGTGAGGCTGGGGTGAGACTGAGTCACTGACTGAGCAGTGAGATGGTGAGACTGGGGTGAGACTGAGTCAGATTGAGCAGTGAGATAGTGAGGCTGGGGTGAGACTGAGTCAGATTGAGCAGTGAGATAGTGAGGCTGGGGTGAGACTGAGTCAGATTGAGCAGTGAGATAGTGAGGCTGGGGTGAGACTGAGTCACTGATTGAGCAGTGAGATGGTGAGGCTGGGGTGAGACTGAGTCACTGACTGAGCAGTGAGATGGAGACTGGGGTGAGACTGAGTCACTGACTGAGCAGTGAGATGGTGAGACTGGGGTGAGACTGAGTCAGATTGAGCAGTGAGATTGAGACTGGACTGGAGCGAATTACAATTTTGAAGGATAACACAATGAATTAAATCACAAATCAAGACCTGAACTACTTACAGTAGTATAAAATCGTGCAAAAACCGCGAAAACTGACTCACCCCCATCGAAGATAGAATTGGCATCGGCAATGAACAGGTTAATCATTTCGGCATTATGCTCAATAGACGCTCTAACCCGGGCCAAGTGCTCGGGCACACCAGAATTGCCGCCCATAAGCCGTTTGTGCCTCTCTGGCAGGCCATTGTATTGGGCCAGCTTGTCAGCCACCTGCTGCAGTCCATACCGCCTGTAGTGCCGAAATGCGGCCAATATTTTGCGGAAATGCTGCCTCTCCTGGTCATCATCTGACATTGCTGACTGCAAATTAATTGATTATTTACTGATTTACACTGGCCGTGCAACATTTTAACCAAAAATGAGACTTATGTATGAAAGAAACCTAAGAAAAATCAACGTAATTCAGGGTAGACGGCAGGAGTAACTTTAACTGTATTATGAGGGTTAAATGCCTCGTCATCTAATTAGTACAACATCTATGGCCATATTGGCTGGCTTGGCTGGGTGTTGCGCATGTATGTTGTAGCCAGTCAATCCCAATATATATTGAGAGCCCAAAAATACAATTTCAAGCACACTGGCTCGATTAAAGAGAATCTACAGAGCTTTTGTCAGAAAATTGTTCCTGTAATGCTGCAAGACTGAATTCATGCCACCATCATACAGCAATTGCTGATGAAGAAAGTGACTACTTGGTGGGTGCTAGACAAGTTGGTGATTGTGATAGCAACTATTGACAAATGTGGTTTTAAATTGCTTCTCCACCCTCTCTATACTCCCCATATCTTGCACTGTTAAATGGAAAATCACTTGAGAACATTTCCAATTGGATGATGACATCATGATGGACGCTGTAGAAGAGTTTTGTGATCTCCAACAGAGATATACTTAGACATCATCAGGTCACCTGAGCATGACACTGGATACATATATATCCTCTAGTTGCACTGGTATAGCAGTCTATGGTTAAATTTTTTATTTCATTTATTTATACCAGCGCAAATAAATGATTTATTTGCACAGGAACTGAATGCAAATAAATGGCAACTGATGGATAAATCAAATATTTCCCATTTATACAAGTGTCTATGGCAAAAAAATGCTTTTGTGCCATACTTATTGACTTTGGCTTTGCCTCGGTCAATAAACTGGTCAGTGGTCATTCAAGCATTTATTGCCTTAGTATTGGTATAAAAATGGGAATATATACTATGTATCCCCCACTTGCCCCGGGCAAATGTCTATGGTCTCAGTTAGGTCCCAAATCCTAGAGATTTTACAATCCTAGGAATCCGGACAAAAAATTGACCCAATCCCAGGATCCTAGGCCAATCCTGGGATTGAACAAACAAATTTATAGGAAGCTTTCCCATTGTCCACAAAACAATTTCTAAACCAATTTGAGCATCATTTAGGTTTCTACTTTCTATTTCTAGCTTATACAAGTAGAGCTACATTGATAAAATAGAAGTTATAGAAGTTATATATAGTTGTTAGTTGTATATACATACTAAACTGTACCTTCTCTCCTCGGATTAAGACCGAATACGCTGCACTGGTGCCTCTCTCTGCCCTTAACACAGACCACCACACATATACAGACACACACAGAGACTTAGACTCAGAACCCAGTCTACACCCCACCCCCATTTTTCCCCTTCCCTTCCTTAGCTGCGCCTGTGCACTACAGCGGGGCCCAAGCCAATAGGCCCAGTTCCAGGCCATTGCCACTTAGACAGTTAGAGTCTAGACTAGATTCAGACCCCTTAGTCTAGTGACTAGTAGGCCTAATGCTTGATACAGTTGATTGATAGTCTTACTGTCCTATCTATATTCTTGTCTAGAATATTTTTCTAGACAAAAAAATATTCACTTCTGCAAAGTGTAAACTCTAATCCCATGTTTACCAGGATCCTAGACCCCTAATCCTAGGATCCCAAACACTAACAAAAAGCTAAGATCCTAGAGATCCTGGGATCTCAGGGTCCTAGGATTAGGACCCCTAGTCTCAGTGTAAATTTCATTTATTTGCATCAGTGCAAATAAACTGTTAATTTAACTATGCAATTGCTCTTTTGATACAAATAAATGAAATTTACACTGAGACCATAAATGTTTGCCTGGGGCAAGTGGTAGATATATCACATATTCCCCATTAATACCAAGTGTCTAGGGCAATAAATGGGGAATATATACCATGTACACAACCTACCCAGATTTGCACTGGCTGTGCGCCTTACTTTTTAGATAATGGCAGGAGTAAATTTCACTGTATTATTAAGCTAAATGCCTTATCATCTAATTTATATTGAATAATGTTAGTGTTGTAACTAGATGAAATCTATAAACTTAAAAGAAAACTATGTTAAGAAATAAAACATTACAAGTTAACATTTACCTGCTGATCCATTTTCTGTGTTAGGGCCTAATAGGCTTTAAACTTTTTAACCAACCCTTATATAAGGGTATAAAGTGGCCTTGTCTTTCTGATTGTTAAGCATGTTACTCTCTCAGTCTCTATGCTTTAGGAGTTGGCCATTATGATTATGAATTGCATTATAACCTTCTTAGGTGATTATTTTTATGCATAAGAGTCAGATTCACTACTAAGTTGCTCCAATCACCTATAGATAGATAATCTTATTATAATTTATTTGAACATAAAATATCACAAATAATAATATAGCTAAGTTACAAATCTTCTAATGCAAAAATTGAAGTCCAAGTATTAATTGGCTCATTACAAAAAATATGAAATCTAATACTAATATATTAAAACTTTAAATAATTTTAAGGCAGTGCTTATCCCCACGATACCGTAGGAATAATTTCTGTCTTATTCCAACGGTACCGTGCGAATAATTTTCTGCTTATCCGCACGGCACATTGAGGAGATAGCTGCCCTATCTTCTATATATGCCGTGCGAATAATTTTCTGCTTATCCGCACGGCACATTGAGGAGATAGCTGCCCTATCTTCTACATATGCCATGTGGGAAGTTTAGTACATACGATTTGAGTGCAGTATAACAACTTTGTTGAATTATTGTTGAATAAGTATACAGAAGGGTATCAGTAAAGCAGAATAACATGCATTTACACATGCATATATTAGTCTAGAAGTTAGAACTGATTCGAGTTTATACATCAAGATCAACAGCTTCTTAGTATCCTCAGTTCAAATTCCCTTTCAATAAGCTATAAACTATTCACGCACAACATATACCTGGTATATGTAGCAGATAGGGCAGCTAGTAAAGCAGAGGGAATAAAACAGAGGATGTGTAAGGCAGCTATCTCGTCAGTGTGCCGTGCGGATAAGCAGAAAATTATTCGCACGGTACCGTTGGAATAAGACAGAAATTATTCCTACGGTACCGTGGGGATAAGCACTGCCTAATTGAATTTTAAATAAACCAAAAATAACAAAATCAATTACCTAAACCAAAACTTTATAATTTTTATATATTTTTTAATATTCTCAATATCCAAATCAATATAGAAAAATTAGTTAGAAATTGACAAACAGATAGATAGATATATATCACTTTAACTTTTAACAATGTTAAATCCAATGGTAATAAATAGTCTAGTCAATAGATATTGTGGCAGGCGGGTTGCCACAAAACTTTAGTACGTGTGGCAGTGGGGTTGCCACCATTTAATAATTTTATTTTAATAATTTTTCCATTTTAAATGCGCGCCCGTATTTTTTTCTTCGTGAATACCAACCCGTGCGGCCAACCATTGTTATATGACATCACCCCCCCTCCTCCTGTTGGCCCCGTGTGTGGACCCACCGTTGTTATTCAGTTTCCCATCGTTGGCTAACAGCCTTTTCATTGGTTGGAATTAAGCGGTTCATTATATTTTCTGTGTAATTTCTCCTTTAACCATTGTATGGCCCCCTTGTTGGCTAATCTTTCCCCCATGCTTTGGACGTTGCCCTACTTTTGCTTATATAAACTACTCATGCTCAGTTGCCAATTTTTCTAACTTTTCTTCTTGCGCGATCGCTCCCTCACTATCTTGTCTGTTTATCTCTACGGTTCATTAATTTATTAGTTTATTAGCGCACCGGCGCCCGTGTATTCATCATCGTCATTATAATACTCATTAATCCATAAACAACCTGCTTTAAAATTAATAACCAAATTACTTTAATAAATAACAACAAATTAACGCTTAATATTTATTCCGTTGACTTAAGCCATAGCCTATCTTGAATCCTTTGCCCGTGGGGCGTAAAATAACCGAAATCTCATCTCAAAGAAAGCTCTGAGATCACTAAACGTTCCGTAATACGTAAATTACGGTGGTGGCAGCAACTACCCTACTGACAGTAACCAGCTCTGCAAATCGACACATTACTTTACGGTGTCAATCTCCGGTGTCTACCATCTGAACGACCGTGCCGCTCTAACGACCGCTCTGCTACGATTACGACTACCCTCCCCCGGAATTTGAGGACCCCGGCTATCGGAGTAAAAGGAGAAGAAATTCGTGGTGATTCGTCTGCGCGATTTTCCGGTTTTATTCGTGCGAACGCAACGCTACCGGTTTTCGAAGAATTACCGGCCGACCTCTAAATTCAAATTACAAATTTTGTTAAAACTTCTCCACCCCCACCTCATGCGTCTAATAAATAATAATATTTTTTTTTCAATTTGTGGTAGGGCGCACTACCACGGTTCAAGGACTGGTGACATCACTGCTATGACTCTCTGTGTTTTGTGTGTCACCCGGTGCGCCGTCCCATGCCCCATCCCTCGCCCCATCTTTTGCCGTTGCGCTAAGTTTTTGTTTTTCTCCGTTCCCGGTTTCATTGTCGTCCGTTGCCCCATCGTTTGCCCCATTTCTTGCCCCATCACTCGCCTTCCTGCCCCATCTGTTGCCCCATCCCTGTCCGGTCGACTTTGCTCCCTTATTTATAAGGCCTTTTGGGCCGCCTTTTTGCTAGTTTTTTTCTTTTTCTCGCTCTCCTTTCCGCTGCGTTGCTCTCTCTATTGTCTTCGTGTTTAGTCGGTCTCTTGTGTTCCGTTTTCTGTGTGCTTGAGTGGCATAAGAGCTCATAAAGTTTCAGTTCAACAGTTGTTTAGCCCAAATAGATAGTTGTCCGCACCCTGCACCGGCCGAGGCTCTCTCGTCAAAACTATTACCATCTTTTAATATTCAACGCCTGCAATAATAGTAATAGTAATAAGTAACAATTAAGCCAATAAATAAGTTGTTCAATTATCGAAGCCCATAACAGTTTATCTTGAGTTATTTGCCCGTGGGGCGTTAAACAACCAATAAATCTCATCTCCGAACGGGCTCTGAGATCTCAACGTTCCGTAATACGCAATTACGGTGGTGGCAGCGCTACTCTACTGATAGTAATCAGCTCAACAACTCAGAAACAGATTTACGGTGATTAGATCATTGAGTCTAAAGTCTGAACGACCGTGCCGCTTACGACCGCTCGACTACGATTACGACTACCCCCCCCCCGGACTTGAGAACCCGGCAGTCGGAGTAAAACAGGAGGAAATAATTCGTTGTGATTCGTCTGCGCGATTTCCGGCTTTATTCGTGCGAACTCAACGTCGGCGGCAATTCAATCGTGGAATCCGCCCCACCTCACTGGTGTCAGCAAATTTCAAAAACCAACCGATTTCCAAGAAAACTTCCTCCGCCCCACCTCAAATTTAAGTTGACGCCCAATTCCCGGAATTTTTTTTCCAACGGTTGTGTCTCCTTTTCTTTTCCCGGTGTTGTTTTGTTTTTGTCGTCCCTCCGGTTTGCCCTGCCGTTGGAATGTTTTTCCTTTTGTTGGTATTTCGCAATTTTGCTACCTTATGCGTTGTGATTAATTTGTCCATCAGGTTGCCCACGGGCTCGCCCACCCTGTAGTCCAGTCATCCGTCCCAACCCCCGCCCTGGGATTGAATTTAATATCTTTCCTATTTAAAGTTTCGGTTCTGCCGCGATGATTTTTCTTCTTGTGTTTGCTTTGGTTGTTTGTTTGTATTTCTCTTACTTCGACCTCGCCTGCGGTTTTAGTTTCCCTTTCTTCTGTTGCGCGTGTCTAGTTAATTTTACTTTATTCAGTGCGCTGTCTCGGCATCCGTTGTCGCCGGCCCTTTTTCTCGTTCGCAACCTAATAATTTCAACGCCTGCTAGTAATAACGTTTAATTAAATTATAATTAATAAACAAATAACGCCGACAATTAAATATTAACTACTATTTATCCGTTGACATAGCCATAGCTTATCTTGAGTCATTTGCCCGTGGGGCGTAAAATTACCAAAGGTCTCAACTCAAAGAAAGCTCTGAGACTTCATCCGTTCCGTAATACGTAAATTACGGTGGTGGCCGCAACTACCCTACTAAAAGTAACGAGTTCAACACATCGACGCATTAATTCACGGAGTCGGAATCTCCGGTGTTATTTACAACTGAACGACCGTGCCGCTCTGAGACCGCTCCGCTAAGATTGCGACTACCCTCCCCCCGGACTTGAGAACCCGGCTGACGGAGTAAAAGGAGAGGAAATTCGTTGAGATTCACCTGCGCGATTTTTCCGGCTTTATTCGTGCGAACTCAACGCCAGCGGCTATTCAAACGAGGAATCCGCCCCACCTCACTGGTGTCAGCAACTTTTCAAAAGCAACAGTTCCAAGAAAAATTCTTCTCCACCCCCACCTCAATATTTTATTATATCAATAGGCAATAGCTAACAAAATAGCTAGGACTGCATTCATTTTAACTTTGGCTTATACTATCTTAACTATACAACTTGCATACAATGCTTGTATAATATAAAGTATATTGCTAGAATCTATAACATTAAAGACTTAAGAACTCCCTTTAAATTGAAAGTTACAACATATTTAAACTTTTATCCCCCATTATCCCAATACATAACATAGAAAATATTGGCTGCTTAAGTCTCTTACTCAGGACCTAAAAATGGCTTTTTGCATGTGCAGGGCCCCATAGCTAGTTATTTTTACAAATTTAATAATGCAGGTGTGGTAGTTGCGTCTACCACGGATGCTTGAGACTGTCGGTTTGGATCTATTTTGCCCCCAGTGAACTCCCCATTAATCCGTTCGTTTATCATTTTGTGGTAGGCGCGGCCTTCCACTGACCGAAATTTTTGACGTCATTTCCCTGAGTGGAAATTGTTTTTTCAGATAATGTAATTTTCCTTCCCATCTCCCGGAACTATTGTTTTACCATGATTTTCCCTAGGGTCCACCCGGTGTCTAATCGTTACCACCTGGTGTATCCTCCCCTCTCCCCACCTGGTGTCCCTCCTGTCCCACCCGGGGTGACCCGTTTCCTCCCGGTAACTCATGAGAGCACATTTAAGAGTCTGCGCCCGTCTTTCCCAGCCCGCCTTCCTTGACTCTATTTACAGCCCTTACGAGAGGCCCCTAATTGTAAGCCCAGCAGCATCCCGACCCGACCAGCTCCTCACCCGACCAAATAATCTAAGCTAATAATTATCATCATAGTATATTGCTTATAGTGCGAGCAACAGCCAGCAATAATAATAATAAGTGCTACTCAGCTACCTGGCCACTATTTATTCCGGCCACATTAATAATTGTGTGTGAAACGGTGTCTTAGCCTTCGTGACCTCGGAAGCATTTATTTGACCCTTAGAGGTCTACAGAGAAGCGCTAGAGCGAAACTCAAGTTAGTCTGAAGCTTTAGAGCTTTTCCCGCGTGTAATCACGGTGGTGGCAGCGACCAACTACTAAAATTAAGACTCTCGACAAATTTAGCTTATTTTGAAGCCCCGATTCGGCTACAAAGATCTGCATTCGGCATCCTGAACGTCGGCAAAACTAGACCGCTCAGCCGTGACCACAACTACCCTCCCCTGAGCTTGAGGAACTCAGCAGCGGAGCTCCCCGTAATCTGCAAGCCAAGTTTTCGTTTAAGCTTTGTTTGAAGTGTCGAAGCGCACCGATTCGAACGGCTGGAACGACCGAGTCAAAACCCCACGGCTTCAGAGTTTCTTTCAAACCCCCCGACCTCAATTTGCTTAAGTTCCCAAATATTTGCGTGAATTTCATCATAATATTTTGCTTGAATTTAAATTTAAATTTGTTATTGCATGAGTTGCCCCGTGAATTATTTTTTTCTGACGTCATGCTACTTGATGGCCCGTGCGCTGCCCCACCAATTGGTTTTGTCTCCATGCTATGCCCCAACGGCGGCCCCATGCGATGCTATTTCCCTGTTTTTATTTTTCTTTATTGCTTTAAGTTACTGCCAGTTGAGGAATCCAGTGGTGGCTACCCATTTACCACCCACTGAATCCCCGGGTGCCCCGCCCTCTGGCAAGAAGAAACTAATATTTATACCGCGTTGTGGATGCTTGATTTTCATGCGCTTGCTCGCTCGCTTGCTCTCTCTCTCTCGTGCTCTCCTGTATTGGTTTTATTCCCTTTTGATTGCTTGCTCCCGTTTGCGTTACATTAAACCTTAATATTTATTCAGTATCCGGCACGCCGGATCTCATATCGCCGTTAGGCCGTCTCTCTCTCTTTAACCTTTTAATATTTATCTTGAATTGTCGACAACAAATAATAAACCGCAACTTAATAATTAACAGTTCGTTCATTAAGCCCTTAGCTTTCTATTGAATCATTTGCCCGTGGGGCGTAAAACAACCAAAAGTTCTCATCTCAAAGAAAGCTCTGAGAATTCTACGTTCCGTAATACGTAAATTACGGTGGCGGCAGCAACTACCCTACTGAAAGTAGCAAGTTCGACAAAACGACACATTAATTTACGGTGTCAAATCTCCGGTGTCTTACCAACTGAACGACCGTGCCGCTCAGCGACCGCTCTGCTACGAATACGACTACCCTCCCCCCCGGAATTGAGGACCCCGGCAGTCGGAGTAAAACTGGAGAAAAGAATTTCGTTGTGATTCGTCTGCGCGATTTCTGGATTTAATTCGTGCGAACTCAACGTCGGCGGCAATTCAAACGCGGAATCCGCCCATCTCATTGGTGACAGCAAACCAAATTCAAACTCTAGAACCAAAAGAAAAAAAGAAAACTTTCCATTTCTTTTCTCCGCCCCACCTCACAGGTGTCAGCTAAGTGGGATAACGAGGCGCCGAAACCCTTTCAACGATCGAGAGTCGTTCAGAATCTACGCTATGGCTTCAACTAATAATTCAACCCTGCGGCTTGGGCCACTGCCGGCTGGTCACGAGGGCCTTGTAGGGGCCTCCTAGCCATGGGATTGTCGTGGGGGTCAGGACGGGTCCCCAATCTTTGTCGCTCTCATTGGTTTGGGTGGCCACTGAATGGCCACCATCGATGTCATACTCGGTGACCTGGGTTTGAGCGTCTTTCTTAACGCATTTGCTAACGTGGAGGTTAACATCCACGAAAGCCTGGCCAGGCCGCCGAGCGTAAGCTTCTTCGGTAGTGTAGGCAGCCATTCGCATGCGCTAAAATTAAGCGAGTGTTTATTGATTTTTACGTGTGTTAGAGTTGGGCTCGTGTTCACCTCGGCCCAACGTATCTCTTAGTGGGCCTTCTGTACATTGGTTCTATTCTCTGCGTACATGGGGTGGTGGGTGTGGCGAGACGCGCGGGGCGGGGTTTTAGAATCTGGAGTTGGAGCCGCGGAGGGGTCCTTTCCTTTCTAATCTTCGGTTCCTTTTCTTTTTAAACGCGGCGCATGGGAGCGTGGCCCCTCAAGTTGACTATTCAGCCGGTTTTCCAATTGCCCTTAACGCTATCTGATCTTATTATGTCGGAGTTTGCTATGCAACGTCTGATTCGTATTATCGGCGAGTTGAAAGAGCGGCTACACACCGTGGAGGGCCGGTCTGTCGGTCAAGAGCGGCGACTGCTTCACTTAGAGTCGCGGTCAGCCTCGCAAGATCACGGGCTACGCACGCTACAAGGTTGGCTGGGCGGATTGGGAGGCGGCGGCCTCGTCTTATGTCTACTCCTAGTGCTACTATTTTGCTGCCTCTACCGGCGCCGTTACCAGGCCCTACCTGCCTAAAGCTAAGTGCCGAAGTAAATAATCATGAACTTGACGCGGACTTTGGCTGTAGCAATGTAGTGTTTCCTGTTCATTATTAATTGTCTAGAGGGTAGATCGGGTGCAGCAGAAAATATTAAATGATACATAGTTGTAGGGAATAAGTGTGAATGTGTAACAAAGCAGAAGCATTGAGAAATTATAAAATTCGGACGTAAAAATCAGAACCTTGGGATTCGTTTTGCAAGTACAACTTGTGTGCTAGTGTGTAAGATTAAAGCGTTAGTCGTTAGGTTGTAAAGCGTTGTGGCTGGCTTAAAAAATTCACTTTCGTTTGGTCTATCCTTGTCTAAAGAGTAGGCCGCCCTGCTGTGAAGCTGCATCGAACAAAGGGGCGTACCCGTGGGTGAAGGTGTCCCCAGGATGAGGCGGATTGGTGTCTCACCAATTCGATACAACCCTAGAACAGGGCTTCATCCCTTGTATTATCCTTTTTTGTTCTCTTGCAGCCGGACCCTTCCTAGTACCTTAAGGGTCTAGGTTTGGTTCGCCTGCTGCTGCTAACGCTATGTAAAAGTGAGGCCATTGTAGGTTGGCCGGTGAATGTGAAATTGAGGTTAGTGAATGTCGCTCCTTGGGTTCAATTTCGAGGCCGTGATAGTTGAAGGCGTTGATAAGATAAGTGATGAGTACGTCTGCTTGGAGTGATAGTGTGCTGGTGGGTCCACAAGGGTGGATTAGAGTTGTCGTCACGCGGCGATCCCACACTATGACATGCAGACCAGAGAACGCGGCCTTATCATCGTAGAGGAAAAGGAGTGTGGTGTTGAATTTCAAGATAGAGTAATCAGAGAGTAACCAGCGTGGGTCTTTAGGATCTGCCAGGATGCGGCGCGTGGTGAGGTGTGTTACGATGTTAGCGGGTATTCGTGGCATATCAAGCATCTGCTGGTGGATGTCAAACAGTTTCATTTCATCATACCGCGCCGGCTTGCTTTGAACTACCGTCTGTACCGCTAGTGCCGTTTGGAATCGCTTTGCGAGTGTTGTAGCCTCGTGGAAGTCGCTGCTCGCAGATGTTTCCGTGTTTGCATTTCGTTGAAGCGCGGGTCGGCGTCGTTGCCATTCTTACCGTAGTTTGTCCTGCTGTTGTTCTATCCATGTTGACAAGTCTTGTTTGGGCCACTTCTGGTCATCAGTTCCGGCGTGAGATGTCGATTTGAAAAGGGGTTGAACTATAGGACACGGTGTCTGGGTATCTTCGTCTCCCAGGATGCAGTCATCAAGGGTATCGATTTGTTAGTCATACATTTGGCGTAATGATTCGTTATGGAGGGGTTGACTTACTTTGACTTGACTTAGCTGCAGGGCTGTCCCGGGGGGACACAGCGGGAAGGCGCGAACGCCCATTCCGCTAGTCCCTGAATGGCCGACGCGTCGCTATGGACGAAGGGTTAGCGCCGCCCAGGGAGGTCCCCCAGTGTCACCAGCAGCTATGGTGCTCTCTGGAAAGGAGAGTTCAGCCCTGCGGGTGGCCCGGAGGTAGCGCATGAGCTGATTAAAGTTTTCGGGTTTGCACGCTTCAGTAATAGATGTGTGTGGCCCGAGGTAAGTGAGTCTGGCTCGCGTAAAGGCGGGACAGATGCTGACGAAATGCTCAGCGGTTTCGTCACCTGAGTTACAGAAACTGCAGATGGCGTTGGTGGCGTTGCCCTGCAGGTACTGGTGCCTAGAGAAGCAGCCGTGACCAGAGAGGGTCATGGTGGCAGCCCGGATGTCTCTGCGCGAGAGGCGCAAGAGGAGCTTCCGGAGCTGGTGAGAGGGCTGAGGGACAGCGCCTCTGGATTGCCTGCAGGCGGTGCAGTTCGCCCAAGTCGAGCGGTGCTGAGTCCTGATCCACGCTTTGATGCGCGAGTCGATGACAGCCAGGAATCGGGACAAGGGGTTCGGGACCGAGAGAGGAGCCGGAGGCGCCAACTTTCGCAAGGGCGTCAGCCAACTCATTCCCTCGGATCCCCACATGCCCCGGAACCCACTTGAGGGTGATTTTGTTGGTGGAGCCCAACATGTTGAGGAGTTTGATACAGTCGAGGACTGTAGCAGAATTGGTGCTGCAGCCGCTGATGGCGTGCAAGGCAGCTTGGCTGTCCGAATGGAAAATGATGTTCTTACCGGTAACGCCAGTGGCGAGGAGCTCTGCGATGCAGGAGCTGATGGCGAGAACTTCATTTTGGAAGACACTAGAGTTGATCCCAGTGTACTGGACGTGGGTTGCGATAACCCTCCCGTTTAGAAAGATTCCAGCACCAAAACCGGTGTTGGCTGACTGCTTAGAACCATCGGTGTAGCAGTGAAGCTCACCAGGGTTCCAGTGGTCATTGATGGTATCGCGCTAGTCGATAGCTACGGAGTAGCGTTGTCTCAGGTTGAGCGTTGAGGCAATGCCATCGGTGAAGACTCGATTGGCCTGACACTCGTTGAGGATGTTGAAGCACAGGTCGCTATGCGGGACGAGGTTCCGCTTAGCAGGTGCCCTCATGTAAAGGAATTTGACACCGGCATCAAGTAAACGCCGCGTCGTTCTAGCCGCCTCACCGAGAGGCGGTAGATTAAGGAAGGCCCCCCATGCCGGCAAAGGGCGTGGACCTGGTGGCGTTGCAGATAAGCCTACACGCTCTGCCCTGGATCGTGTTGAGCAAATCTGCGTGGCTTTTGACCTGGGTAGCGATAACCCAGACAACCGAGGCGTACGCAATGGCAGGTCTAACTACGGAAGTGTAGATCCACCAAAGCCGTTTTGGGGATAGACCCCAAGAAGTGCCAAGTGCTCGACGGAGCTGGGCCAGGATGGCTGAGGCACGCTTGGCTTTTGCTTTCACGTGGAAGGACCAGTTGAGCCGGTGGTCAAGTATGACTCCGAGACATCTGGTCTGGTGCGCGAAGGCAATATCTCTGCCGTAAAGCTGCAGAGGTCGTATGTTCTAGCGTATTCTGCTGGTGAACATACTGGCAACAGTTTTGGGCTCGGAGAGTTCCAGACCGTTGTTATTGGCCCAGGATTCTGTTTTGCGGATAAAGCTCTGCATCAGATCCCTGGGCGTGCTGGGGGACGGCCCAGCCACAATGACAGTGACGTCGTCAGCATACCCGACTTTGAAGACGGGATCAGCTCGGGAGTCACCCAGAAGAGCGTCCATGACCAGGTTCCAGAGCGTCGGGGTGAGGACTCCGCCTTGGGGTCCACCCTTACAGACTCTGGCGGAGGCAGTTTGCCCAAGAAGTTGGGCAGTGACCGTACGGTTGGAGATCATGTACATGATCCACCGTATGAGGGTAGCGTGAGCTTTGCGATTTTGAAGGGCCCTCTGAAACGCTTCAAAGATAACGTTGTCTAAGGCACCAACAATGTAGAGAAAAAGAGCCAGGGCGTAACCGTCACCCAGTACCGCCCGTTCAATCTTCTCGACAATCGCATGCAGGGCGCTGTCAGTCGACCTCCCGGTACGGAAGGCGTGCTGATTATTGCTGAGAGGCATTGCTGTCAGGTCGCAAGAAAGCAGCCGCCAGAGAATAAGCCTCTCAGTGAGCTTAAGCATTGCTGACGTTAAGCTAATTGGCCTAAAGGCCTTGACGCTCTGGTAGTCACCCTTCCCAGGTTTGGCAAATGACGACTACCCGAGCTTCGGTCCAGCTTTTGGGAACGTATCCCAGCTGGATAGAAGCCCGCATGAGATTGCGGGTAAGTCTCAAGAACGAGGGTATCTTGGCTGCTTCACGAAAAAGAAGAGGGTAGATACCATCAGGTCCAGGAGATTTGAAGGGCTTGAAGGTTCTGACCGCACGAGCGATTAAGTCTTCAGTGATTATGCCTGCCGCTAGGGTGGCTCCATCCATTGAGTGGTTGGGTTCCGATCTAGCGGTGGGTACCCTCGGGAAGAATGTGCTGAGCATATGCTGAAGCACCTCTTCAGGGTCTTTAGTAAGAGAGCCATCATCTTTTTTGATCATGGCTAATTTGGACATTTTGTCCATTGTAAGGGCCTTGACAAGCCTAGAAGTAGGTCTGTCTTGATCCAATTCATTGCAGAATTGGCGCCACTTCATTCCTTGGCCTTGCGCACTTCAGATTTGAAGTTTCGGGAGGCTTGTCGGAAAAGCTCCATGTCCTCCGGGTTTCCGGTCTTCATGGCACGGCAGTGAAGGCTTTTGGCCTTCCGCCTGAGTTTCCCCAGCTCCAAGTTCCACCACGGCGCCGAGGTCTTGCCTTTGTAGGCACGGACAGGGCAGGCCGCCTCATAGGCTCCAATAATGCAACCTGTCAGCGTCTCAGCCGCATGGTCCACATCCTCGCAGGTCTCAATCGGACGTAAGTCTGTGAGTTCCTGCAGGTGCAGATCAAGGGTAGCCTTATAGGCCACCCAACCAGTGTTGCGGATGTTACGCCTCCAAGTAATCGAGGACTGGGTTTTAGTGTCCGCGATGTTAAAGGCGATAAAGCAGTGGTCAGACAGGGAGGGCTCCTCAGACCAGACTCTCCACTCCTTAACTCTGTCAAAGAGTCTTGGGGTAACGAGTGTGGCGTCAAGGACCTCAGTCCATCTGCCATTGTTGAAGGTAGGAATGCTACCGCGGTTGCAGAGCATGAGGTTTGTGTTAGAGATAAGGGCCAGAAGCTCCTCCCCTCTAATATTGGTGTCTTTGCTGCCCCAGTGCTTGTGGTGCGCATTGAGGTCGCCCCCTAAGCACAGCTCATCGTTCTGGGACTCGCAGTACTGCGCAAGGCGCAGTAGACTCTCGGGAGCAGGGTCTCTGTTGCCAGGGATGTAAATCGAGGCAACAAGACACGTATGCGGAGAGAGATGATTAGATTGGATGACACAGAGGTCTCCATCAGAGAGATCAGTCCTCAGCCAAGCCTGGAGATGGCTGGCAGCGAGGATAGCCGCTCTAGGGCGGTTGTTCCCCGGGCCACACACATAAAAGTCAGAGGGGTTAAAATTAAGTGTTGATTTAAATAAAGTATTTAAATATTAAATATTAAATATTATTTAAATATTTAAATAATTATTTTATTTTTTTATTTAAATAAAAAGTTAATGTGAGTTTCTAATTCTAGTGTGCTCAGCACGCCAACGAATGAGTACGTAAATCAAATAGTCATTATAGTCTCTGTACTCTCCCCCCATCTCCTGACATCATTTGTCTAGGAGTATGGGTTTGCTCCTTAGATTGTACTTCTTTCGAACTGTGTCCGCGAGCGTCTCTTCGACAGCTTGTACGCCCACTTCCTTGCTGAACAGTTGGCTGTGTTGGCGTTGCATTCTTCGTGAATCACTTGGTCGCAGATCGGAGAGCAGTACCTTGGGTGTTGGCGATGCTATTGGCTTTAGCCTGTCCGTGTGCACCTGGAAAGATTCTTGCGTCGGATCATCGATTTTCCTTATTATGATGGACGTGGCACTGTTTCTTTTCACGATTTCAGATGGGCCCGTGAACTTTGCTTGGTGCTTTCCCTGTCTCATTGGGATCTGTAGCATAACTCTGGTTCCTATGGCTAATGTAGGGGCCATTCGATTTTTGTTAGCTCTGCCTGTGTTCTTTTCCTGGGCCACTTTGAGATGGTGTCTGGCTATGTCTCTAGCCAAGGTGATAGCTTCTTGCATTCGGGCTGCATAAGACGGTTCATCCATGTATCTTACTACGAGCTAGGTTCAGCTGGGTTGTGAGCTCTGTGGGCATCAGGGGTTTTTTAGCGAAAACCAATTCGAAGGGAGAATAGGTTGAAGAGGATTGCTTAGCCGTATTGTAGGCATAGATTGTGGCTGATAAGTATTTGTGCCATTCATTTAGATTCTCCGCAGTGTAATGTCTAAGCATGTTATGTAGGGTAGAGTGCAGTCTCTCTACGTGGTTTGCTTGCGGATGGTAGGTAGACGAGAAGATGTGCTTGTCTCCCAGAATTTCTAGAGCTTCAGCTAATAGTGATGCCGTGAAATTTTTTCCATTGTCTGTAAAAAAATTATCGAGATTCCAAACATACAGAAGACTTGGAACAAAGTTTCGGCTGTGGTTTCTGCTAATAGATCTGGGATCGGGAATGCAAAGGCGAATTTTGAAAAAAAGCATAGAATAGTCAAGATGTGGGAGACTGTCTCGTTCCGGATTTTTGTGGGGACCATGGGTCCTACGAGATCTACTGATAGCTTGTTCATCGGTTTCATCGGGATTTCGGGCATTTGGATGAGTCCCTTGTGAATTTGACCGGATTTGTTCTTGGCGCAATCCATGCAGTCTTGACAAAAGGTTCGAATATCGAAAACCATTGAGATCCAGAAATAGTGTCGCCTAATTCTTTCAAGGGTTTTTTCAAAACCTAGGTGCGCTGCTAGTGGTAGTGCATGTAACGAGTGACAGATTATTTCACGGTACTTGAATGGAAGCACTATTTGTTGGATGTGATCTGCTGTCCTGTGAATGATTCCGTGAATGTCCGCATAGTCCGCTAGATGTCGCTGGATGTGTCTTTTGTATCTCATAGCTAAGTTGTCATCCATGGGCTTTTGTTCCCATAGCGCTCGTATGCCTTGGCAGAATGGGTCTTCAGCTTGAGCCTTTTTTAAAGCTTGCAGGTGTGGTATCGGGTGCTTGATAGTGACAAAGTTGATAGGTGTCTATTGGTCCTCGTATAGTCTTGAAAGTGCATCTGGGACTGCGTTCTTGGTGGATGCGCCTGGGACGTACTCAATTTGTATTTGAAACTGTTGTAAATATAGAAGCCATCTAAGTACTTGATTGTTCCGCAGGGTTTTTCCTGTGAGTAGACCTCTGAGTGGTGCGTGGTCTATTCTTAGCAATGTGGGTATTTGTGCTGCGTACAGAAATTGTTCGGATGTCTTGAATGCGTAAAAAACAGCTAAGAGTTCTAAATGGGTGACAGCATATCTCGTCTCTGCCTCTCTCAGTTGTCGACTCGTGAATGCTATTGGTTTTTCTTTTCCTGTCTCGTCTTTCTGTGAGAGCATCGCGCCTATGCCTTTTGTAGAAGCGTTACTGGAGACAATGAACTGTTTGTTGAAGTCAGGGTGAGTGAGCCTGAGATCTTCTGCTATCCATTTTTTCATATCTTCGAAGGTCTTGGTAGCTTCTTCTGTCCACTTTAGTGGGATTTTGGATGCTTGAGCCTTAGTGTTCGGTGTGCCCTTAAGCAGGTCTGTGAGTGGCTTGGCTTTCTTAGCGTAGTTAGGTACGTGTTTGCGAAAAAAATGCAGAGTCCTAGGAAACAACTGAGTTGTGTGACGTTTTGTGGCTTTGAGACCTTTTGCACTTTTTCGACTAAAGTTCGGTAGATTTGTATTCCATTTTTATCTATTTTATGTCCTAGGAAGGTGATGGCGGGCTTAGCAAGTTTGCACTTCTGTAGTTTCAGCTTCATGCCGTACTTTCCTAGAGCTTCTAGTGTAGCTTTCAATGTCTTGAGGTGATCTTGAGGTGAACATCTCAGTGTATACTAATAGGTCGTCTACGTATGTTGAAACTCTGCTAATCCCTTGAAGGTATTTCTAAGGTTTTTTAAGTTTTTCTAAAACCACATAAACTCGCAAAAATCATACCAATTTAAAGTGCAAAGTTTGCGAGCAAACATCTTTCTCTAAAAGTAAATATACCGCTAATTCCTTGTTGCAAAATAATCTTTGGATTGTTTTCTTTAATTTAAATATCAACTTGCATAGTATTAGTGTATGTAATATGCCCATACTTGTACTTAAAAATTTCAAGTAAAAAATGGTACGACAAAATGTGAACCCGGCACCCAAATCAAAAGCTTCCTGTAGGCTAATGAGGCGACAAAGAACAATGAAATTACACTTAAATATGTATCATTGTGGCGTGTATGCAGGAAATAAAGAATTTTCCAAATTGCTTCAGTAGAAGCTGGGTAAAATGCAATTTTCTGATTTTTATGGGAATTCCAATGTGTTACCCGGCTTCCAAATCAGATGCTTACTGTATGCTTATTCAGCGACGAAGAACAATGAAATTACACTTGAATATGTATCACCGCGGCGTGCTTTTAAAGATGTTTTTACCTTATAAAAACTTAAATAAATTTATTTTATAGGTTTTTTGCTTTCAAATCACCAAAAAAAGAATTTTCAAAAAACTTGCCCCCGATTTTTGGACTTCGCCATATACAAAGACACCATAATTTCCTTAGAATTAATTTCTTTGTTTTCCTTTGTGCAGCTAAATTGCTGAAACAAGCATGCGCAATTTGGAGATTGAGTAAATTACCAGTAAAGCGTAAACCGAGAAATGAAATAGTGTAAAGCAAAATTAGTAACATTACATAAAGTTAATGCGAGCAATTTAACAAAAACTGCATACTATTAATCATTTTATTTACATGCAAAGTTGTGCAAGAATTGACACAATGCAGCACATAATTAATAAGATTAAAGTGTTTATTGTCACATATTTATGAAAGCAAAAGCATACAAAAACTAAACAAAAAGTTACAAGTGTCTTTACAGTTAAAAAATTACTGTAAAACTGAATTTACAGTTCACATTGTCATTAAAAAGTTACTTTAAAGATTGGTGGGTACCACCCCTGCACCCTCAGATCTTTGTGAGCCCCTACCCATACTGTATGTTCACTGCTACATGTGGACCCTTCTATAAAAACTCAAACATAAACCAGCGGCAGAACCCTTGAATGGGCTGGACCGCGGGCAAAGCTTAGCCCAATCGTTTACAAAAAAGAAGTTATTTAATTTTAGCATCACTTTCTATATTTACTAAAATTTACTATATTGTGTGACATATTCTAAATATACTAAATAATTGCTCATGATATACTTTTTCTGTTCTTTGATACCTTTATCTAACTGGAAAATATTAAAATGGTTTTTAACCATTAAACACATCTGATAAAGTCAACTAGTATGCTAAACAATTATTATATCACAAAGTATTTTCTTAAATATATGTAAAATGCTTAATTGACCGTATTTTTGCTATATAAAGTGTTACGGTATAAGTCATAAAGTGACATCATTATAACTTTTCAATTGTCATGCATTCTCTTGCATTTTAGTTCTTGTGCTTTTCCTCGCTTAGTAAACTAAGAAAGGGGTGCTTTATTGTTTTTGTAAATAAAAGAAACATTTTTGAATACTTTTTTTCAATTAAAAAGTGTCCCAAAATCGTGGAAACGCCCGTGTATCAAGCTCCTATAAAGTGCATTAAGCTCCTATAAAGTGTATTAACTGCCTAAAGGTAACCCTATATATACGACAGCAGGATGTCTTAAATCTATTTTTTCATAGAAATCTAAATTTTCATAAATTTTATTCATTCACTTTTGTAGCAACCTTAATTGTCAATCAATTGTTAATTCTAATGAATGATAAGATCCAGTGCCCTATGTGCGACTACGAGTCACGAAGGCCAGATAATCTACTCAGGCATGGTGCTGTCTTACATGTCGAAGACATCGACCGGATCCGGGCCGCTGTCATACTTCACCGCTGGTAGAGCAAGGAGGACCTAAAATTGTGCTCCCTTTGCGATTCGTTCGCAGCCAGCAATCTGCGCCAACATTACCGGCAAATCCATCAGGATGAAAATTATCCTGTTGGTCGACAGGCTTCTGCCGAGGCCCGGGCTAGGGCACTCGAGCCACTGCAGCAGCTCCGGGCTCTGGCGTTCGACGACATCCGCAACTTCCAGTTGCTTCAAGACCTGGCTGTAGTGGTGGAGAGGCTGCCTGATAGCGAGCTGCCTGCCGCCGCGCCGATGGCCGCCGCGCCGATGGCCGCCGCACCGATAGCCGCCGCTCCGATGGCCGCCGCGCCGATAGCCGCTCCGCCGATGGCCGCCCCGCCGATGGCCGCCGCGCAGACCGCTTCCCCGCCGCTCGCCTCCCTGACGATTGCTGCCGCGCCGATCGCCTCCCCGATGATCGTCTCCCCGGCGGTATCCGCCGCGCAGATTTCCACTGATACGGGCCCCGAATTTTGCATTTTCTGTTTATGTATAATTGTATTAGAATAGCATATCTATACAATAAAAAGATTATCCGATATCGGAGCTTAAATAGTTTTTGATCAAGAAATATCATTAAAATGGCAGGTGCATACCCATGTGCAGTGTGTGTACAGCCTGTTGTCTATGGAGAGGAAGCTATTGAGTGCTCGCAGTGTCGCGAATGGCAGCATCGTGCGTGTAGCAGTCGCGTTACGCCGGAGCAGTACGCTGCGATGAAACGTGTACGCGAGTTTTTCTGGCTGTGCAACCGATGCCTTAGGCCAACTACAGGTGTGCCTTCATCTGCACCTTCAGCTGCCCCAGCAGCTACTGTGCCGCCAACCTTTCCAGGATCAGAACCAGGTGGTGAGCCTATTGACCAAGAGGAGCCATTGCTTCCAGTCCCTCATGTAGAAGTGGAAGAGATGTTTTTATTTCATTATCCCGATTTCGCTGACGCTGAACCTACGCTTGAAGAATACATTCACGAGCCTTTGACCACTGATGCATTTAAAGGGGCTCTTGCAGGTGTCCTGACTCAGGAGGGTCACACTGTGATTTATATTTCTAGGACTCTATTGAAGGCAGAGAAAAATTACTCCAATATTGAAAGAGAAGCCCTAGCCATTGTCTGGGCTGTCTCTCGTCTAAAGCATTACCTACGAGGCGGCGCAAACAGACTGCACAGAAATGCTTAGGCTCAGCCGTCAAGCGCCAAGACGGAACCATTGAAGCCTTCAAAGAGCACACCTGCGATCCAGTCGATCGGCCGGTTAAAAAAAGACGTATTGCAGCTCAGGTAAAAGCGAAAGCATGCGAGCGCCATTCAAATCTGCTCGCATCATCGATGAGGAGAAAGTAAGAGAGATCCCCCAAGAAGTGCAGGCAGTGATTAATATAGATTCCTTAAGTCGCAATGCTAAGGCTGTGAGCCCCTATTTTGTCTATGGAAAAGCTTAAAAGCAGCAACCATCTACTATGCTGTTGGCCAGCCTTATCATCACTCTTTAACTTAACATCGCTCAGTTTCCCAGACCCTGCCTACTTTAGCCAGCAAACGCATTTAATGGAACTACCAAAAACTGAATGGCGAGCAATTCTGCTCAACCACTTTCATGCGGGACGCAACGCAGCCGAGGCACATCGCGAGTTGTTGCAGCTGATGGGCCCACATGCACCCTCAAAGTCATCGGTGTACGAGTGGTTCTCTCGCTTTGCTGAGGAGAACTATGAGCTGCAGGACAAGCCGAGGTCAGGCCGACCCCCTACTACTGATGGCGATGCCGTTCTCCAAGCCCTTGAGGACAATCCAAACTACAGCGTGCGCAAGCTGTCAGCTGCTATTGGGGTGTCCTATGGCACGGTTCGGCGGAGCCTGCATGCTGCGGACAAGGTGCCGAAGAAGCCAACTCTGGTGCCCTATGAGCTGACACCTCAGCAGCTGAGAGCCAGGGTGGATGCGGCGCCTTTGAATCTTCGCCAGGCCGGTTTGCCAAACTTTCTCAAGTCGATAATCGCTCAAGAGGAGAAGTGGGTCTGCTATGAGAATCCAAGCACATCAGCCGTCTGGCCGTCATTACAGCCGTCATTACAGCAGTGATGGGTATATAGAAGCTTTTTTATGTTCGAGACAGTTTTGGAAATTGCTACAAGCATACAGAATGCTTTGTATATATTTTTAGACTAGCTCAAGGCTTTCATCAAGACTGAATAGGGAAGTATGGAGCGACAACTAATTTCTCGAATGTCTCGAGCTCGTGGTAGCGGCGACGAAGCTGTTACAAGCAGTAAATACGAAGATGAGGTATTTATTTAACTCTTTTGTACTTGCAACAGTTTGCTACAGTTACGTTTCTTCATAACTTTGATTCAGACATTCGTGTCAGTCACGGGGAGAGCGTTCAGCTTTGTTTGTTTGCATCAACGAGTCCAGCCCAGTTTTTCCGTAACTATATTCGGCTGCGCTTCGGTCTAAACTACTTCTCGCGATACACATTCGATTCCCGATGCGGCAATCGAACCGACAGGCAGAAATCACCTGATTCACACGTTGATGAGTTCAAACATGAATAATATTGCAGTATTGTCGTCAATCGAAATGATATGTTTCGAAATGATATCATAATATTAAACAAACTTGCAAGTTAATTGCTACTAGCTAACTAAGCAAAGTGCTATTTACACTTACTCACAGGCCTTCGAAAATACTTCACCGTCTCGATTGAACGCCTGCCGGACGTGTGGGCGACCGTCAAGCAAAATTTAAACTAACTCGCCAGGGAGAATAAAGGCGAGCTAAACCAGCTGCTGCCGGGCCCAACCCGGAAGTGATTATCATCTATCCATTACAAATTACAATGGTCCAATTTCTTCTTTTGTATACTATTATATTTTGTAAGTATCCTAGGGCCCTTCAATTCCTACTATGACCTCAAGTTATACTCGGGTATTTCTCTATGTGGTAGCGTCATTTCACCCCGAGCAGTCTAGGCTTAGGGTGCAGACTGGATCTGAGAGTTACAGCCCCTTTCGCACCTCTCTCTTTCTTCCCTATTCCTTCCGCCTTCACACCTCTTGGCGGGCGAACTCTCCTGGTGTTTCTTCTGTATTTCTTTAATACAGGCACTCGCTTGTATCCTCACCGGCTGGTGGACGAAAACGCACGCGGCCTGCCCGCCATCTCGCAGGTCTCGCGTCATTCCTACGCCTACTCAGGGCCCGACGCGCAGGCGCCGCAGTCGCTGGGATGACCAACACCGACAGGAACCGAACATCAAGGTGCGCCGACTTGCACCGTTATAGCCCCCTCCGCTTCGTGATCGCCTAGCTGTCGCCAGGGAGCGCGCGGCTGCCATCCGGCTACGTCTAGATCCGCCCCAGGCAATTTCGGCTGATGCCTGTCTACCGGCCACGGCTGCCCATCGAGGAGCTGCGGCCCAGCGGTAACTGACGCCAGAGCGGCCGATCCACAGCTCACCTACTGAGTCCTGATCGCCTCGGACGCAGCCGACCTACAAAACGCCAGCCCGGTCGCAGACGCCCCCGGAGCATAGCTCCCCCACCCAGCAAGAGGCCCAGGCTGACCAGTCGCCTGCAGATGATCTATTCGACATATTGGGCAGTTTGAGCAGCTCACTGCAAGAAGAGCCCGGCGAAAACCTACTGTTGCCGATCCAAGAATTGCTGGCTCCAGGAGCGCAGGCTCCACGGAACGCGCATTCCCCAGACCTACTAGACCCGAGGGTGGACGTGCTGCGGACGCCGCCTCCCCCTGCTTCGTCGCCACCTGCTCTCCACCTAGGCGTTCTGACGCCACCGCCGCAACCGGACGCCATCAACTTGGATGACTATCCAATGCCACCTACGCCTCCGTCGCCGCGCTTCCGCCACCCTTCGCCGGTACCGTCGCCTCCTCGACTGTTTAGCCGTACTGAACTGACTGAAGCAATCAGCGCCGCCATCCAGGCCAGGCCTCTACAGGCTGATGCCACAACTCAGCTTAATCACCTGAGCACGGTCAGCGAAGGAGCAATCGTCGCTTTGACAAATTTACTTGTTAAGGTCGGGCTCCGGGGGCAGTTATGCCGTTAGTGGCCCACTCGTATCCGAGAAGAGTTTCGCTCGGCCACTCCTGAAGCGAGACGCCAGACAGTCGACGAAGTAGCCCGCCGCACCGCCGTGGCCCTCGCGCCGCAGCCGCTGCAAGCGCGGTCGCGAGGCGCCAACGCTGAAGTTGTCGACCAAGGAGCTGAAACGGAGAGAGGAGATTTTGCGCCCATTGAGGTTGCGCAGTTGCCGTCACGCGACCCAAATCACGCAAATCTCCTGATCCCACGCACTCACCCCCATCGCACCTGAGCAACAACTAGGAGAAAATTCAACTATAGATAGGCAGGCAACTAGGACTAGGGACGTCGATCGAGCGACACTAAACCGCCCAGAGCGATTGCGCAGGGAACCTGATAGGTTACAGGTCAACCCTAGCCGCAAGACTTATGCGTCTCGCCTGGCCAGGTTATTTAACCGAATCTTCCGTCGTAAATAATTGCCTTGCAGCGACAGTAATGTCAAAAGAAGGCGACTCGATGGAGGCTACTAAGAGAATCGCGACCCGGCCAAAGCCGTTTTCCGGCGCTAAGGCCCCCAATCAGTCGGTCGCAAACCGTGTTGCTAATTTAAAGAAGGATGGACTACGCGTCCAAAGTAAAGTAGTTGTGCCGCTGCCCAGTCAGGTACCCCAACTTACCTTTCTGGAGGACGTGGTAGAGCTGCGGGCACCCGACTCGCCAGCTGAGGGCAACAGCACACCGCCACGCTTTAACAGGTTGACGCCAGCAATTGAAAGTGTCGAAATGGTGCCGCGAGCTGCAAGCTCGTGCCCAGAAAGTCTTGTAGGGTCGGAGGTGCGCCAGCCTCAGCCAGAGGGCAGCTCGGCTAGGCGCCCAGAACAAGAAGGCGCCGACGCCCAGTCGCGCCAAGGCGGAGCTGCGACTCGCCCACCGGCCAGACGTCGCGGCCGGAGAGGAGGCCAATTCCGTGGACAGGCTGGCAGACAATTATACCTGTCTGCGCCAGGCTGCCGCTCGGGTAGCCACGGCCACGCCCCTCCACGCCAGAAACGTTAGGCCTCCATGACCTCTCCCGGAAGCCGGCGAGAGGGCCCCGCCGGCGTCCAGGGTCAGTCGCGTCACGTCAACTGAAGACCTCCGCGCCTGGCTGAAGGAGAGGCAGGCCGAAGAAGTAGCCGACTTAATCTACTTAGCCGGCGTACGCGGTCACCTGTTCGTAAGCCTACCGCCCGACCTACAAGATCAAATTAAAACGGAGGGATTGCAGTATCGGCAGACACTCTTTGAGTGGGCGGCCAGCATCGCCAGCAGGAAACTTGCCGGCGTGGAATTTAACTGGCCAGCAGCGGAGCTGGTAGCCCAGAGATTCTCCGCGGAAATGAACTTCATAGGCTTGCCATTATAGGATTACCTTGAGCAATACGGTCGTGCCAGCAAGGCAAGAACGAGAGCGTTGACGACTACGGCGATTGCCTTATTGCTCTGGCCAATAGAGCATTTCTGCACTTTACCCCGGTTCAGAAGCAGGCTGAGCTGGTGAACCAGTTCACAGTGAGAGTGCGAATTGCTCAGTCGGCGAGAGAACAGCTAATCTTAATGGGACCGCAGAATCTGACCGCAGCGAGAAGGGCCAATGTACCAACATCTCGGCTGGGCGTCCTCGTCACGCTGTCGCAGGCTTGATCCAGTAGGCCACTTCGCCAACTTTCTTCACCACCTTGTACATACTTTTGTACGGCCGGTGGAGTTTGGGCAGCTCTCCTAACTCGAGCTTCGGGTTGGCCAGGCAGACAATATAAGTAACTAGTAACTACTGAATGAGTTACTAGATCCAAATAGCGCCGACATCGCCGCTACAGCCTGCTCAGCCGTCGCTGCAGGCGCTCTCGGCGACAATGGTCCTCCGTCACAGAACTCCGTCGCTGCTACAGGCGATGTTAGCTACACTGGTCCTCCGCCACAGAACGCCGCTGCTGCAGGCGATGTCAGCAAATTTCGAGTACACAGCTCTTTTCTCTATTCTACTTAGCTAGTCAATGCGTACATTGCTAACGCTTGCGTGCAGTCAATAAAACGAGTGAATGGGCTTATTTTTAGACTTGGGTCTTCATACTTCTTGACAAACCTAGTTTTGTACCCATTAAAAAGAACTTTGATAAGCTCAAGAAAAATGTAAATCTCTACTTCTCCACTTCTTTCTCTGTCAGCATATTCTCTTTTCGTGTCTGTCACTCTGTAAATCTCCTCTTCTGTCTCTTTCTTTACGCCGAGGATAACGGCGTTGTTAAAAACCTATTTAACCTATTGCAGCTCAAAAATAACTTAAATGGCCGAAGCTCCGTTGCGCTGCTATTCAGTCAAGAAGAATTATGGTGCGAAAAGGCGTCGAGAAGATGAAAACAAGCCATCCCAACCGATATTCGCCCGAATATTAAAAAAACAGCCAGAAATCGACACGAAGCAGTTGGATGAAGAAGACGTTCACCGGCGACTGGTAATTGATGTAGACTTAGGCGCGTTGGCAGAGGCTACGAAGGAAAAAGAGCAAAGGAAAGAGTTAGAGCAATTCATCGAGGAATTGTTGAACCACGTGAAGACTAATGTCAACGACAAGTTGGAAGCGGATGAAGGACCGGCGCTAGAGGCTGAATGTGGGGCAGGCCAATTCAAGAAAAGCACAGAAGTGCAGAGCGCAGAGCCACCGCAGCTCAGGCTGTTGCCGAACCTATTCGGTCCCGTCCGACCCCCCCCCCCCCGCCCAGAGATAGGCGTTTAGGCGTTTTGGTAGCGGGCATGCGCCCCGCGGTACGAGCCAACATCCTTGGCATTGGCCCAGCCCACAAAAATATCAGCAGCGATTTTTCTCTGCAGCAATTTATTCTCAGCAGCATTTTATTTTGTCAAGTTTTTTAATATTTAACTGTCTGGATGTGTTTAATTTTAAAAAAAGCGCGCGCCGCCTTACTCCGCCTCTTTTTTTAAACGAGGAGAGTGTAGTGAGTCGCTAGTTTAGTTTAGGCGCCGCACTAGTCAGCTGTTCCCTCGCCCTCGCCCCAGGCTTCTGTCTGCCGCTGGGCAGTTGCCTGTCCCTTCTCGCCAGTCCTCTGGCCTGTCCCTTGTTGTGTCTGTCCTCGTTTGCCCCCTTGTCTCGTGCTCTTGTTTTGCAGTGCCTAGACAGCTTAGTCTGACCTATCTCTGTTTCGTCCCCAGTTTGGCACTTCCAAATTTGGAGCGCCGTTCTGTTTTGCGCTGTCAAGGTTACTATTGGCTTCACTAATGGGTCATTTCCCGTTGTCATGTGAGCCAGTCATGTGACAAGCCTTTTTTGTCAGTTGTAGTCTGCAGGAGTATTCATGGCGGCAGCTGGCCGACGAACTGCAGGCGGCCTTCCCAATGGGCTCGCCCGACCTGCTGGTCCAGACCACCTCGGTGGACGCTGCCGTCCAGACGGCCAGTGGCGGCCCTCAGCTGGTCGAGGACCTCCTGGGTGCACAGGAGCGGCGACGCCTTGTCAAGGAGGCGGCCGCCCGAGTAGCAGACCTGCTGACGATGGTGGCTCGAGACGATTGCCGGCCCTGAGCTGGTGCGGTCGAGGCACGGGCCCGCCATTCGCTCCGCCGCTTGGACCTTGGCTCGCGAGATTGCCGGCCACACTCCGAAGCTTCCGGGAGTGCTCGCCCGACGCGGCCGAATTTCTGAAAGGGCAATGAACTGAAGACTAAGACAGCCCTAGGATTTGCCAACTGCATGCGTGAATGCGATCCTTAAGCCGCATTTTCTAACGCCACTCGTTCCCCTTTTTCTGCTGCCTAAGCTTAGGATCGAGCATTTGCTCAGGGGCTCTGCGGGGTTCACCCTGCCCCTTTTTCCGGTGCCGCTCGCCATTTTTTTTTCTCATCATGCGAACCATATTTAGGCGCCTTGCATTTCTCGGGCCGGCGCCCCCGAACGCATTAGGGCACCACACCGGCCTTTGCCCAGCCGTTTTGTCATTAGGCCCGTGGTGGCCCCTTTTCTTCACTGCTTGCCAAACAACCCTTTTATTATGACACACGGGCTCTGCCACTGTTCAAAAGCATCCCGGTATTTAGGCGCCTGTTTTCTTAAGGGCTGGCGCCCCCTTTTCAATTTAACATTTAGGGCTGCATTCACTGGCCCTAGCCCAGCCATCCAACGCCGTAGTCACTGTGACTATTCCAACTTTTTGCCAGGACTCATTTTACTTTGCCAAATTACATAAACGTTTTTCTATTTTTCTAAATGAAGCGCGCTTCGCTTCCACTCATTTGAGCGGGGAGAGTGTAGTGATCCGCTAGTTTAGTGTTAGGCGTCGCACTTTCTCAGCAGTTGCCCTTGCCCTCGCCCTGGGTTGCTGTCTGCCGCTGGTCAGCTTCCCGCCTCCCTCCTTTTGGCTTTCTGTTGCTGCTCCCTTCTCTCCTGCCTGTTTTGCCCTGCGTTTTTCAGCCCCCCAGCTTTTCTGCTGTGGGCTGTGTTTGTTGCGTCAGTCTCGGTTTCCCGAAACAAGTTTACTGCACTCGTTGGTCTTGTTTACTGGGAGAGTCATGTGCTTAAGGCCCCTCCCTTCTCTAAGGAGAGGAGTGATTCATGGTTGCTAAAAATAGCAACTGAGTCACAGCCGCGTGCACTCTGCCTGAAGACCCCAAGTGACGTCAGTTCTAAAAATAGAACGAGTCACGAGGTCTTGCGCGCATTGGGACCCTGCCCGGAGGCCCTGAGTAACGTCAGTTCTAAAAAAAGAACGAGTCACGAGATCTTGTGCAATGGGCCAGGGGTGAATCCCGCGCTATAAATAGGACCCCTTTCCCCTTGTTTCCGTCAATGAGTTTTCTGCGTTTGAAGACTGCAGTTTCCGAGTCTGAGTCACCCGTTCTCTAAGTGTCTGTTCTGCGTACAACTATCTCTCTGCTATTGGTCTGACTGAGACCCATCTAAAGCAAACCCGAAGCCTACGAGAGGCTAACTCAGCCCTCCCTGGTCCAACAAGCCCAACAGGTGCTGCTGACGAGACGCCTTGTACGTTGAACTGCAAATCTGCACCCGGTGCTGAGTTCGTTGACTTCGTTATTTCGTTCCGACGGAAAGCTCACCTCACCGAAGGCCGAGACCTGAAAAAACTGGTGGCAGCACTACCTACGCTACTGAGAGTTAAGAGAACTTCCCACTGAAGAGGCTCGAGTCTTAAGGTAATCTCAAGTGCCTAAACCGGAAAGCAAACAGCATTGTACTTCAATACTAGGCATTAACATAGAATGCAGTGCAGAGAACAAAGAAAAGTTCAAGTGCATTGATGTTAAGCAAGAATCAGGTAAGATTAAGATCAAAGATTCATTCAAGTTTCTGGCCGCGAGTCTCGATGCTTTGAGTAAAAATCTCACCGATAACCAATGCACTTATTTTAAGTTGCTATCCCCAGAGTCGTTTAAGCTTCTCAGAAATAAAGGTTTCTACCCCTATGAATAGGTGACAGGTAATCATGTCTTTGCAAAACAATTACCACCCTGGAGAGACAACTGGAAACATTTTAGAGAAAATTTAGATCTTTTCGGAAGATAAGCACCCTGGGTTTTGGAATTGGCGCTAATTTGATTGTCTTGGCACACTTTTTTGCAAGGCTGGGAATATGGAGACAGATATTTTGTGCTAGACTGCGTAATTTTTTGATAATAAAACTAGAGATGTTGGAATAATTTTTTGAGAGGCAGGTACCCTTTTTTTATGATCTCTTCTGGTATTGAGGCTGCGATAATTTTTGTCCTAGACTACTAGGCCCATAGAATGCAACTCACAAACTGATCTGGAATAATAAAAGTAGAGAATTTAGAATATGGAGGCAGATTTTGTGAGGGGCTGGTACCTTTTTTCATGATCTCTTTGAAAATAATAGTTATAGATTGTGGATTATGGAGGCTGCGAAAATTTTTGTCCTAGAAAGCCCCCTTCCCATACTACTCGGGCATGTCAAATGCAATATTGAATGAAAACTGAAGTTTGAATATCTTACGTGATTTCAGTGTGTGATCAATTACTGATTGGATTCTGTCTTTGAAGTCGTTTATGTCTGTAGGGGTTTCTGCGCGTTGGATTTCTCCAATGTTGTAGTCATAGGTGTATGTGGCGGCTTCTTTGTTGTGGATTGTGTACTCAATATTGTGCTCTGTGAATTTTCTCTGTGCAAATTTAATGCCTTCAGTTTGTAGTTCTGCTTCAATTTGGTAAATGATGCTCTCCAAGTCTTCCTGCTCTTGCTTATTCTGTGGGTATTTCGACACATTTGACCTGTGAGAGTCTCATACTTCTTAACCAATGCTTGGCTCTTCTGATCCTGGATCTTGGATGTTAAAGTGACCCTGCTAAAAATTTTGGTCTAAAAGTCATCTTGAATTTGCCTTAAGATTTCTTTAGATGTCTATTAGGCAAAAATAAGGCAACTTTGGTAGGGTAACTTTGAAAAGTAAAACTTTTAGATGACTATTCGTTGCCTTACGAAAGTCAGTATAAAATTTACTTGTAAATTACGCATATTTTTACTTGCAGTAAGCGCATCGCTACTGCTGTCTTTTATTTATTTTTATATTCATTAATTTAAATTGCTTTTTGCGCTTAATTGCGTGAGTAAGTACAGTTTTATTAGTAATTATTTTGTTTGAGAACATTAATTTGCTACCCTAAGAGTATTTAATTAGGCATTTTTGTTTTACCTCTTGTGCATAAATTGTTTTGTCAGAGCTAGAAGCTTGTAAGCTTTTAAGTTGTCTTCTTGTTCGCAAGTTAATAAATCTATTTCAATCCATAATCCAAACAACTGTACTAAACGTATAATTCGAATTACTAAATCTATTTTAAATTATCTGACTGCTAGATAGATACTGATAGTCTGATCATACCGTAGTGGAGTACTAAGTACTTTGATCGATCGAACTGTCTAGCTTAAGCCCTAGGATGACGTTGGGTTATTTTAGTTTCCAGAACTTAGCTTTAACTTTAACAAGCCAATAGCCAACTATCTTGAGCGAGCCTATATAGACTACAGTCCAGATAGGGGGGGGGGCTATATGATAGGGGGCATATAAATGTTATAAACTTAGGGCCCATCTATGTGTTGGTGTATTGCAATTAAATTTATTAAGCCAAATTAAACTATAATTTTTATATCATATCATATTATCATTATATCATTTTATATCATTTTTATATCATTTTAAGGCTATAATTATTATATTATTATACTTTTTCTAGGGCGGCTATGGTTAGTGAGGCAGAAGTTAATTACCCGGTAATCTCTACTAACAGTATGTAATCTTTCTCCCCTAAAATTTAGTATATAAAGGATGCAGGTCAGCGCTGAAAATAAAACGACCTTCTCTGCTTGTATGGCAATCGCTTTTGTGAGAAACTCTTTTGATTCATTACTTAGTTCTGCGAGTTTAGTGACTGCATTTTTACCTACAAAGAATCATTTGTCGCTGTAGTAAAGCTTTTGAAGTTTCTGCTCTGTCATTTTTTAAAGAATTTTTTTAATAAAATGCAAGGCTCTGGTGGTAACTTAGATTCACATGGACTGATAGAAAAGCTTCCTCATCCAAACAAAGGCTGGACAATTCCCGGCTAAGAATAGTGTGGGCCTTTAAATCCGCTTGAAATTCAGTTAAATAAAAACAATAATCCAAATCCTGGGCATGAGCCTGTAAACAAGCTAGACTCTGTCTGCATGTGGCACGATGTTAAGTATAGGGATTTTCCTGAGGAGAAGAATCGCTGGGACAAAGAACTGCTTAGGAGACTAGACAATATGGGGACTTCAAGCGGGTGGAGGGAATCGATCGCTCGGAAGCTAGTTAAAGCTGTTATTTTTGGTAAGACGAAGTTGGCGTTGGGGCTTGGCGGCTGTTTGGGAGAAGGGTGGTTTTTGTATTGCATGCTCCTAATAAAGAACTAGGAAGACTGCTGAGAGAGCTGGGAGTTGAGAGAGCAGAATATTTAAAGCAAGAAAATTCAGCTTATTTTTTGAGCGGCGGGTGTTTGGGAGAAGTGTTAGGTCTTCTATTGCACGCGCCTAGTAAAGAAATAGGCAGACTGCTGCAATGGTGAAGAGTTTGTATTGACGTTGATCATTGAGAGAATGTGAACTGCTTAAACATAGCTGTGGCTGTCGTAGCCTGCTATGTGCAAATGCTTTTTTTAAACAGTGTACAAATATAATGCTCATTTGAGCAAGTGGAGAGAATAAGTTGGAGGTTCCAAGTGTGGATTTGAGTGAGGACAGTTTTTTATTCCATAAAGAGTTGCGCACAAGAGGGATTCTCTCATTCTCCCGAGAGCTAAGAGCAGAAAAGGAAAAAAGTCAACCGCTTCGCCGCCATTAGCATGCATGGACTGTGTATGTTGGGATTCTCTCCTTGATTGATATTGATTATTGGCCAAATTGCGAGGCCACTTGGCCCGCCTATTCGGCCTCGGCCTCGGAATATGGCCCGCCTAGTTGGCCTCTATGAATATTTAAAAATAACCATGACGGCATTTTTGTTCTAGAATTTTCTAGTCTTCCTTGTATAAATTCAAGGAAGAATTGTGCACGTCTCTTTCGCCAAAACATGCCGTCTCTTTCGACTCTCAAGGAACGCGTTGTTGCATTAAAACGGAAACAGAGAAGTAAACTAGCGGCCCTCGAAGCCAGCCACAGAAAATCTGACTTCAGAAGGATAAATATGGAAGTATTTCTTCAAGAAGAGCAGCCGCAATATAAAGAAAATGAACTGTTTTTGCAACGTCTTCGGGAGTATTGATCCTCGCGAAATAAGCTTCGCCATCTAGAAGAAACCGTTCGTACACAAACTAGATTCAATCAGGAAAGACATGCGGAGGAAGAGGAAGAGGATAATATCTGCTTCCAAGAGGCCGATCCACCACTGCCCTATCCGCCTGTGGAACCGCCGGCGCTAACAAACTTGCCGCCGCAACTGGCGACATGGCTTCAACCACCAACCCAACCGGCCGCGCCGCAGCCCGGTCCATCACAACCTGTGATCCTGCCGAAGGCTGAGCAAATGGTTACGGATTGGCCAAATTCTGGAGGTCTGTGTCCCTATTGTCAGCACGAACCACAAAATCCTGTTTTTACTACATGCTGCAGGGGCGTCTTCTGCAACCAGTGTTTGACAGCCGCACTTGCTCGGGGTAAGCAAACCTGTCCTCTCTGCAGGAGCCCCAGATGACAAGTGTAACTGTAACTTTTTACTCGAGCATACTACTGAACGGTACATAAATACACACGTGTGTCATCGATGGCGATCTGTTACTCAAATATACAGATATGAAAAGTGACGTTTAACCGAATGCATTGGTCCGATTTTCGTGATTCTCTTTTGAAAAATAGAATTCTAAACTTAGACTAGGTTGATTAAACTGGAGGTGAAAGATTTTTTAGAGTCGAGATAATGATTTCTTTAAGAAGATTGTAGAAGTAAGTGTTTTGATGGCCTAGTGAGTAGCCTAGGATATTTTGTGCTAGACTGATCTGGAATAGGCTGCGTAAGTTTTGTCCTAAAAGTAGAGAATATGGAGAAGAGGCAGGTAACCTTTTTTCCATGATCTCTTTGGGAATGAGACTGCGTAAATTTTTGTCCTAGAATACTATGCTCACAGAGTGCAACTCACAAACTGATCAGGAATAATAAAAGTAGAGAATTTAGAATATGGAGACAGATTTTTTGGACGCAGGTACCCTTTTTTCCTGATCTCTTTAGGAAGAATAAAGTTAATAGTTTGTGGATTATAGAGGCTGCGATAAGTTTTGTCCTAGATAGCCCCTTTCGCATACTACTCAGGTACTTGAAACCTATCAAGCACCAGAATGTGAAGAGATTGTGTTTCCTACTGCTTATTTGACAACCAAATGCGGTCACTCATATTGAAAACTGTAAATTAAAAGTTTTTACGGGCAACTCATGCATGTTTTAATTTCTTCATTAGAAATAAATAATGTGAAGATTTGTTTTTTGTCAAATTAAAGCTTTAGAGGTTCACATTGATGATTAAATCCTGACAGAATCTCCAGAGATTTTTATAAAAATCTCTAAATTTTTTTACCCACAAAAATTTTCCATTCAACAAAATTGTTGCACTCCGAAATTACTCTGACAAGATTAATGGATTAAAATGCAGGAAAGTTAAGTAGAATGCATGAGGGGGCTTCTGGGACAAAATTGTTAACGTCCTCCATAATCCCATTGAATCCATCCATATTATCCCTGACAATCAGAAAAAAGGGAATCGCACTCGCTCACAAAACGTCATCTGTAATCCACCTAAATCCATCCACATTATCCCCGACAGAATCAGAAAAAGGGGGGTCGAACTTGCTCCGAAAACTTCGAACATAATCCGCCTATCCATCCACATTATCCCTGATAGAATCAGAAAAAAGGGGGTCGCACGTGCTCTGAAAACTTTGAACATAATCCCATTAAATTTTGAAACCACTGGTTTCATTTTCTGAGGCAGGTGTTTAATTAAAATAGAAAATTTGCTTGGGAAAGTGCAGACAAATGTTTCTGCTGGAAGCAGTGTGGAATTCACATGACTTTTTAGTACCGTATAGTAAGGCCACGCCTGCATGCGTCGAAACTTTTTCAAGCGATTGAATCGAAGGCATTTTACGAGTGAAGATATAGAGAGCTAAAATCGTTTTCAAATGTACATATCTACATGTACGCGAAATTTCTGTTACTAGATGTTGCAATCGATCTATCAAGCCACCCCCACCCTCTCTCCGCAAGCACCCAACACCAGCAAAACGAGCTAAGACTCCCAACCCCACTCTTTCCTTTCCCTTTCGCAAGATCGTATTGACAAAATTTATAGCAATACATTCGCGAAATCCACTAGAGGGCTACGTTCCCCCAGCAAATAGCAGTCGATCAACCACATACCCCCCTCTGCTTCTCAACATTTCAAATGCAGCTGTCGCGTTTGGCCAGGGCTGAGAATAATAGTTAAACCCTTCCCGTCTCAAACGCCTCTCTCTACCCCCCATATCTTTCAAAAGTCTTCCCAGTTCCTTGTTAGGAGCGCACAAAATAAACTTTGCTCCCGAGCCTCCGCCCTTAGACAGTAGCCCATTTCCTCTTTTAAACAATAATTCATAATGGCCTCTTCTAGCCATACAGCGATTCCTTCTAAGATAATCACTGCCATCAAGAGTATCAGTACTAAAGATCAATCTAGCCTTGCCATTGAAGCTAGTTAGTTGCCTAACGACGAGCAGGTGAATCTACTAAAAACTTTACAAACATTAGAAAGTAAGTCCTCAAAGAAAGATCGTATGGAGAATAACAAAGACGACGAAGCTAAGTTTCAAAAAGAAGCACGATTTATCGCTCGTCTGAAAGAAAGGATGAGCAGTGTGAACAACGGGCGACTTACCGTCAAGAGTCGGTAAGTTTTTTATCACAGAACTTCATTACTTAGTTAATATGTTTTCATTGAAAAAAACTAATCCTTTTATTTCAGTTTCAACGATGCCAAAGATCTTTGCACGGCCGCTCTTGGTCAGGACGAAGGCCAACTGATCGAGCAATTCAACAAACTGGAACTTTTCATGCTGATCTGGAAATCCTATCCTGCCTTGCTAGAAGAAAACAAGCGGAAGTTGTAGCTAAGCTACATGAGCTTGGCTTGGGCATCAAAGGAGTTGCGGATAGACTCCAAATCGATGAAAAATTCACCCAGACTTTTCAACTTTCACAATCTAATCACTAAGTATCCATCTCTGGTGATTTCTGGCTACAGCTTTGAGACGCTGTTAACCTTCAAGGCTGTGATTCATAAGACGGCTACAGAAAATGAGAACTTTGCCTGTCGCCTTGGAGTCGACATCTCAATTACTTGTCAGTCGATTAAAACTATTACAGAAACCGGTCATAAATCTTAACGGCACAAAAATGTCTACGGACCTATTTAGTGCATTCCTTGCAGCATCAGTTGCAGGGTCATTTTCATCTCCTGTCTGTTCATTGAGGATGAATCCAGCACCGCTCCCCATCTTAATAAAATCCGGGTTCTCAATCAAGCACTGGATATCATAGACAAAACCAAATTTTGCTATTCTTTCCAACTCTGTACTTCCATTGGACACATCAAACTCTTTGAACAATTAAGCCCAGAAATTATTGGTTAGTGCGACATCCACATTGTGTAGATCATCATTAGCATGAGCGGCGTCTGCGCCTCCTTTAGTTTTGAATTGAAACGTCATATAGAAGCCGCTCCTTAGACTGTGGACACTGACCAACGACGAACAACTGTTGTATGTGAAAGTCAGCGTTTGACCTGGACCCAAATGAGTTTCATTCTGGTTCTCGTGACTCGGAACTCTAACTTGTGTCGCTTTAATAGTGCTGTCATCACTCAAAATGGGTTTGTTAATCTTATAGAAAACCGGTGTCAGGGGATCGTTCATGTTTCAACAAAAGAAAAAAATATTTTAAAAATGAAGCGGAAAAGTTCATATCATATCTCTGAACTAGAAAAGCTGGCGCAGGCAGAGAAACGAGTTACCGGAATAATTAACAAAGAACAACAATCTTACAATGAATTTGTCCAAGCAGCCACCGGATTTCACAAACCCGGATACACAGAAGCGAAGAAAAACATCGACACTGTGAAGAAATCAATTGTTGATATTCAAGAGAGCCACTTGCAAAACACATTGGGCTCAGGAACCAGGACAACCAGAAGCACAACCGGTGCAGATAAAAGTGACGGAAAGCTTTTTTTGGCCCTGTACTGGATGATGGAAAATACAGAAAATCTTTGGTTAATATTTTAGGAATTAGCGTCTGGCGAAAAAATATTACATTTTAGAATACATCTTAGTGTCAATCTCAGTTTTTGTGTAGACATTGTTTTACGCGCCCATGAGCATCGTCAATTAATTGTAACATGATGATATTCATTGCGTCACTATCTTCCTTTGAATAAGAGTCTGAAACATTTCGCTTTGCCAACAATAAATTATCTAATTCCTCTCTCTTATATTCTTCACTTTCATTGATGTATCGATGATCAGCTAACGCTATTGTTATTCCAGGTGCTATATCATTTGAATTTGACGAGTAACCAAATTGATTGGCAGTATTCTTGCAACTCATTTTATTTGCTGCAAAATTTCATTATAGCTATCTCCTTTATCGATTCGGTGTAAAAAGTACAGCGACATTTGACCACAATATTTCTTATCAAAACTTTGAATTTGTTCTTCCATGTCTCCACATATTCTATTCTTTGTGTGATTAAACTTTTCCATAATTTCCAGTGTGGGCGGTAGTGCATAGGAATCAAAAAATAAACCTCATCAGGTGCTGAAAAGATAGCTGAATGATGTATACCCCGTTCTTTGGAAGTGTGAATATTTGTCATAAAGTAACCATACTGTGGTAAATCTACAATTTCATCTCTCATGGCATAACGAAATGGTTTTAACTTGAGATATTTTGCCCAATTTATCAGATCAATATTTGTTGTAGTGTCAGTCCTAAACTTTTGTTTAAATGCGTTCCATGTCTCAGCTTCGCTTATTTTCAACACTCATATTTGTCGTACGTGTAGATTTATAGATATTTCCTCGCCATCAAAGTCGTATAGAACACCAGACTCATATTCGATGACAAAGTCGAATGTGCTCAACATGTTTGTAGTTAGTGGTAGGTACACAGGATTTGCAGGCTCTTGAATAATTTTACTTCCCATTGGGACAGAGAACGATGGAATTGAAAGAAGTATTTGCTGAAGAAGATAAGTGCAAAACTAGTTTTCCAACTTTACATCGAGGCTCGTTTGAGTATGAAGTTTTGCAAATGGGACTGCAAGGAGCCCCAGGAACTTTTCAAAGGTGCATGAACTTAGTTTTTAAGGACATTGCACAAAAGTTCGCCATAGCTTACTTAGACGATGTAATAGTTTATAGTACGGACTTTGAGTCTCATTTAGAACACCTGAAAGAAGTGCTCAAAAGACTAATCCAAGCTAATATGAAACTAAAAGCGAAGAAATGTCACCTTTTCAAATCAGAACTGCAATATCTAGGACACGTCATAGGCAAAACAGGAATTAAAAGAGATGCGTCAAAGTTAGAAACGATTAGGAACTGGCCGAAACCTAAATCTGTGACAGAGCTTCGAAGTTTTCTCGGACTCTGTAATTATTATAGAAAATTCGTTAGAGATTTTGCCGAGGTAGCAGCACAACTCTGTGAGCTAACGAAGAAGAACATCAAGTGCATCCAGGACAAATGGACCAGGATTCATGATGAATGCTTCGAGCTGTTGAAGGAACGGATGTGTTCCGAAGAAGTGCTTGCTTACCCAGAGTTTAATACAGACCCCCAAGTTTACTTTATGTTAGACACTGATGCATCAGATGTCAGAATTGGGGCGGTCTTATATCAAGTACAGAGCGACGGAGTTGGGAGACCGATCGCGTATTATAGTCGAAAAATAAGGCAGTCAGAAAGTAGATATCCGATTACGAGAAAGGAGCTTCTAGCGATTGTTGACTCGCTGAAGTACTTCAGGTTTTACCTCGTAGGGAAACGTTTTAAGGTGCGCACTGATCACAATGCCCTAAACTGGTTGCTTCGCCAGACCGAACAGACAGGCATTTTAGGTCGTTGGATCGAGACTTAGTGAATTTGATTTTAAGATTGAGCATAGAAGTGGCCCTAAGCATGTGAATGCTGATGCTCTATCCAGGATCCCGGATCCTCAACAGGATGAGTCACACCCATATGCCAGGTCGCTTAGTGGTAGGGCAACTGTGAACACAGACCCAGCATCAGCTGTTATTGTGAGCTCAGGCAATTCCGCGCAAGCCGAAACCTGTAGTCTGCTAAGCAAAAGGCAAGAACATGAGCCTAAGGAAAGGTACCCGCTTGTTTGCAATGCACTGCTGAGTGATTACCTTCGTAGCCCAGTGCGTCGTGAAAATTTGGTCGCAGCTCAGCTAGCTGACCCCGCACTAAGCTATGTCAGGAATCTGATTGAATCTGACTTGCCGAAACCAAACTTTCAAGAAAGACTAGAGTTGTCTCACGAGATTAGAAATCTGCTAGGTTACTTTGAACTCTTCAGGATAGAGGACGGTGTTCTCCGAATAGACTTAAATTTAGGGCGGACCGAATCTAAAGTGGTGTTGCCCAAGTCTTTGGATGGTGAAGTTTTTCACGAATTCCACGATTCACCGTTAGCAGGTCATCTAGGAAGAGATAAAACTTACCAGCGAGTTAAGGAAAGATTTTGGAGAGTAGGATTAGCTACAGCAGTCGAAAAGTACGTCGCTAAGTGCAAATCTTGTTTAGAAAGTAAATCAAGAAAGCGATGCAAAGCACCAGTGCAGAATTTTCCTATTGTCGAGCCATTCTCACGCCTTCACATTGATTTGATAGGTCCGATCAGCCAGACTAGCAAATCTGGTAACAAATGTCTTGTCAGTTATTGACAGCACTAGCAAATTTCCATTTACGTTTGCAATTAAAAATCAGAAGGCTAAGACAGTAATTAAAATTCTGCAGGAGCGAGTTTTCGCAGACTTTGGAATACCTCAGTGGATTCACACAGATCAGGGAACACCATTTACAGGGAGAGCATTTAGGAAATTTCTAGACCTCTATGGGATTAGGCACACTAGGACAACAAGCTATCATCCACAAAGCAATGGGCTAGTAGAAAATTTAAACAAACAAATTAAGTCAATTCTTACCTGTTTGCTTGAGAAAGAACATGCGAACTGGGATGTTCTATTGCCCGGTTGTATAACCGCATTGCGCACCAGTACGCATACAGCCACAGGTTTCAGCCCGCATTATCTTGTGTTTGGAAGAGAGGCCCAGATGCTGAGTGACAACGCGTTCCAGCAGCCAAGGGCGTTCGCCGATCTGCCTGCTTATGTTCAAGAGCACTTGACTCACCTGCAAGAGGGGCAAGACCTCGCCAAACAGCGGCTCAAAGTAATACAACGTAAGCGTGAGCAACACTATTTTAACAAACCAAAACAACCAGACTTACCTATAGGGAGCTTAGTTTTCATCAACAACCCAGTCATCACACAGACAGAAGCCAACAAGTTCCACAGGAAGAGAAGAGCAGTCTACGAGGTCATAGAACAGTTATCAGAAGTAGTTTACAGGATTAGACTATTAAACAAAAGTACTAAGGCAAGAAAATAGGAATTAGTCATGCATAGGGATAATTTACTACCAGTACCAACAGCCGATTACGTCAGTGATGAAGAGAAGCCAGAAAGCAGTTGTGCCAGGCGACCGAAACTTTGAGAAAATGTACCGCTCAATCCGATGTACGACACAGCCGACAGTGAGAGTGAGCAAGAAGAAGTTCAGTTTGTGCCAGTGCAGAACCAGTACAATGTTTCAGTGCAGGATATGCCAGTGCAGGATATGCCAGTGCAGGATATGCCAGTGCAGGATATGCCAGTGCAGGATATGCCAGTGCAGGATATGCCAGTGCAGGATATGCCAGTGCAAGAAGATAATCTACCAGTGCAAAATAATAATGAGCAGCCAGCAGTCGAAACTAGACCAGTTAGAGATAGACGGAAGCCGAGTAGATTAGTGATAAACCCAGGCCGGAAGAGCTATGTACAGAAGGTAAAGGAGTTGTTTAACCCCTACCTGCTCTTCCAGCTCGAATAGCATTATGGCGGACGCCCCGGAGCGGGTATACCCAATCAAGACGATCTATTCCGGGAAGAGAAGAAGGAGGGATTCCGATGAGAACGAGCCGCCAAGAGTACGCTCCGTAAGGGTGATTGAAATGACTGACAAGCCCGAAAGCCCTTATCTGCAAGAAAAGCCAATTGATAATGAAGAAGGAGAAGGCAGGCTGATGATAGACCTGAAGGGCGTGGATCTAGAAGCGGAGACAAAGAAGCAGGAGGAAGAGAGAAAGGAAGAGCATAACGAATTCTTACGGATGTTACTGGATGTCAGCTTACCCGACATCAAAGAGGCCCTGAGTCCAGCCAATGAGGCACCAGCGGTACAGGAGCCGCCAGTTAATGACCTCCAGGAACAGAGGTCCGCTCCGGTGGTGAGTGAGCCTCTATTAGATGTCGCCGGACTCTTCCGGGAAGACGCGCAGCAGCCAAACAACCAAGACGCAGAGGCCAAACCTTCAGGCGCCAGTCCGAAGAAGTTTCGAAGGTGCACCAAGGCCCTGAAGAAGTGGCTACTGCGGACCGGCAACACAGGACTGTACGAGCCAACCATACCAGCGGCGTGCACCAGGTTCCTCACTGAGGCTACTGCGGAACAGCGACTCCAAAGTCTGGAAGTGGCTTGCGCCTACGCATTGCAATATGCGGAAGAGCGAGCCAAAGGACCGCTGTCGCCATTCCAGGTGAGCGAGCACCTACGAGACTTAGTCGAGCTTTTCGATCCAGAGCACAGAAGGACACCGGCGACAGGTTTACTGTACCAGTGTACACAGAGGGCGCCAACCTGCCGACCTATAGGGCAATTCTAGCTGAAACATTTCCGGTTTATTTAAACAATTAATAGCTTTAATTACTTTTATGTTGTCGAATTTTTTACACAGTGCCACGAGCCTTTTTTTCCTTTTCAAATTTGATGCACCGCTTGCCTAACATTTATATAAATCGATAATATTCAGGAAGAAAACCTATCTGGTTATGGCCTATCATTGCTTATTTTATTAGTTCATTAATCAAAATATTATTGCTCAAATTAATATGTTTAATTCTCATGCTATGTACTTTTTAATCATTGCTCAAATTAATATGTTTAATTCTCATGCTATGTACTTTTTAATCATTGCTCAAATTAATATGTACACTTTGCGTAATCATTGCTCAATTATTATTCATGCCATGAATTCATTAGTTAATTTAGTTGTCATGTTATCCTGCTGCATGCCATTATTCAGCTAGCTAATCTGCCTACGTTACATAACCTATTGCTTACTTGAAATAAACCTGAAAATAGCCAAAATATGCAAAGGGGTTTGTACATTTTTTTAGTGGGGGGTAAGTGTAGTAGGGGGTTTATTTCAAGCAGTTGTGCTAAGGCGTTTGCCAAGTGATTCTATTTGTCGAGATGAATTATTTTAGTAGCTTGAAATCTAGAATTAGCAGTTTTGCTTTTACGCTACTATCAGTAGTTCACCCTCGGGGAAATAACTGAAGTTGTGGGAATTCGAGTCTTAGCGGGTTCCTCTATTAGTAAAAGGCTGTTTGGCCTCGGGAAAAGCATCCGCTCGGGACAATCAGTCTGAGCATCCGTTCAGGACCGTCCATCAGGACAGCATTTCAGAGATCAAAATCTTAAGTTAGCATAAGAGAGTCTCCTATTGTGAAAAGAAGAAATATAAAAGGAAGTAAGGGTAAGTCCAGGGTAAAATAGGGAGGCTAAGAGAAGTCTACCGCTTAGTCAAACGGAGTCTACCGAGAATAGGAATATTAGCATAGTCAGTTAGATAAAATAAGGGAAAGACTAAGGGAGTCTACCAATAGTCTAATTACACGGAGTCTATCGAATTATTAACATAGGGAACTAATAGTGCAAAACTTACTATTTGCATATTTGGTTAATAATAATGTTCTTTTGTTTGTTCTAATAATCGCACACAATTTCGACTCTTGTCTCAATTATTTTAATTTAAAATTAACTATAAGGGACATTAGTCAGGTGGCAGCAACCTACCAAAAAGAATAGAAATAATAACAGAAGACAGAATAAACCAGTAGCTTAACCGCGAGGACACGCCGCTTTGCTAATTGGTCGAAAGTTGGTTATGCTAATTGTTAAAAATTATGTGAAAAATGTGAATGTGAAAAATTATGGAATTCTATAAAAATAATACTGAAGATGGAATAACTAAAGGAACTTTGAAGTCTTGTTCTAGAGAAAAAATATAGAAGAATATGAAAATTGGCAAAATAAATATAATATGCAGAAATAACTCGTCTCGATTATAATTTCTCTGATGACAACATTAATAAACTTTTATATAAATATATGAAACATCATCTGATTTATAATGATCAAGGCATATACTATTTCACTAATGAGAAAAGATGGAAAACAATTAAAATCAAAGATAAAATAACAGATTCTTAGTCAAGTTACTAATAAACTTGAGGAGAGAGAATATTTTGAGAGATTAGTAAGAGCGACAAAAAAGAAGAATATAGTAATAAATTGGAAAGAACGACTAAAAACCTTAAATATATGCAGACTAATACAAAAAAATATAAGTATATATAATATATCGTTTTGAATGTAAGTGATGAGGATTATAATTACATTGTTAATCTACACAATCAGATTTATCCAGATCCAGAGAAAAGAAAGATTTGATTATTTATAAAGATTTGATTATGCAGCAATGCTTAATCCATCTGTATTGACTAAAGAAATAGATATAAGTAGACCACAACCAGCACTAGCACAATTAAATAAAAAAAGGCTAGTAATAAGTCAAAAAGTGGAGTTGAACAAAATAATTCAATGAAATTAATAACTGGAAGAGGGATGTTTCAAGCTAGAGAGTTATATTCAAGCAAGTGCAATGTAGTTTTATAAGCAACACTGATAGTAGAATGTAATAACAAGCCAGACTTCAAAGAAAGTGTTGGGGATGCAGAGAGGAGAAGATTTATCAATATTAATTACCCATGTAAATAAACAACTAATGAAGATATCATTGATCCCGAAAATCTTATTTATATGGCCGATCCATACCTTTCGGATAATGAGTTTAGGAGTAGTTGAATGCTTCCAGTAATCCTTGGTAAATTAAAACCTCTTATTGCCTATAGCGTTGTATCTTTCTACCCATTTGTTACGTTTCTTTATATCCGTGCTTCTAAATAACATATGAAAAAGTTCTTCGTATCTCTCCATGTTAGTCTTGCCTTTTAGGAGGCGCTATGTTTAAGCTCTTTAGTAGGTAGAGCTCTAGCAATTTTTCTCAGTGTATTATACAATAGACAGTAGAGAGAGAGAATGAAATAGTTGTCAATAGTGACTAGATTGGGTAAGAGATTTTGAGTACTGTTGGATCCACGTATAGGCAAACGTAGTTCCCCTTTTCTAAGTACAATAGAAGCTGCGGGGAAGTTCCCCTTTTTGAGAACAATGGATGCTGTACAGAACAGTGTTGGGGGATTGCAAGTTCTCCATTTCATCCAAAGTGTACTATTAAAGATGTTGGATCCACGTATAGGCAACGTAGTTCCTCCTTTAGAGTACAATAGACTGTTTGAGAGAGTACTAACTTAAAATGAGTTTTCAAAAATCCTTGAAAAGTTTTACTCAATGTCGTTTACAATTTTTACAAAACTTACTGAGGGCATGAGGGTGAGGGCACCTTTTAAGTTGAAAAATAGCTATGGAAAATAAAGCAAAAAAATATTTCCTTTAGTAGGGGGTGTCTTAAGGCATATTTATAAGATAGTAAAATAGTGAAAAATATAGAGTACAGGCTTTTATATATGGGGGCTGCCCTCACCCTCAGTGCCCTCACTGTTTTTATAAAATATAAAAATACCATATACTAGTGTAGGGGGTCAAAGAAGGAAAATGCATACTCTTTAAAATCACCTTAAGTAGTGGAAAGATATAAAGGATGTGGACAGCAAATGGACGAACGAGTGAGTGAACGAAGCGAGCGAAGAGTGAGTTCCGTGAATGCCCGACGCAGGAGGGTGTATGGCCACATCCATTATATCTTTCCACTACTTTTATGGTATAAAAAATTCTGGGTCACGCACTGTTTCACGCATGGTCTAGTTCCAATCACGCACAAAAAATTATTGGAAATGATTGGGTCGGTCGATCCCTGTGCCACACGCAGCATGGCCGCAAGAGCAGTATTCAGCTTATTATAAGACTTAGAAATCTGAAACGAATTCAAGAGAGCTCTAGGATAAAATCAGGCAGAAAATAGCAACAGTAGAGAGGGCAAGCAACTGAAAGCAGAGAGGTTAGATGAGGACACGCCTGGAGCTCACCCTTTCATTACAGCGCGAACGCGGCCCGGACCGACAGCAAAATGGGAACTGGTTGGAACCGGCCCGTGGGGGAGACTGATGAGGAGTTGAGCTGGACCCCGCCTGGAGACGAAAGCCGGAGAAGGCCGGGACCGCACAAGAAGACTGGATCGATGAAGGGGAAATGGATAACGAACAGTAGGAAAGAGGTCTCGGTAGAAGCGGGAACACTTCCTAACTTAGCTAATGCGTTTCAGGGCTGCCCCCTGCTACCATAGAAAAGGGGTTGGTGTGCCTACCAACCAACTAGCTCAAGGCTTATGAGTTATGACTGTGCTAGAGTTGAGGCTGTGACCTCGTTCAGGACAAATCCTCTTGCTTGCCGTTGCTAAGTTTTTCATCCCCTCGGTTTCGAGAATAATATATATAAGTCGGAGCGGAGCGCGGAAAAACGCGACCCCGCGGTTTAGCTAGAGAGTTAGCTTTGAGCTCCGTTAGGTTAACCTACCAGATAACATACTGTGTTCGTGTTCTTTCTTGGTCTGATATCCGATCACAGAGGTGAGGATCCAGAAGGGAATTATAGCCGCCAGCCGGGAAACTGGGTATCGATAGTCGTCAGTAGTTATAGCCTTCAAGTCAACGGACTGCCACAAAACCGCTAGACTACCTATAGGAAAACATCAAGCTGAAGACACATAGAGAAGACAGATACGAACAACACGTGAAGAGCTATACTTATCAGGATATGGTTCTAATTCGTTCTAATTCTAATTCTAAATTGTTCTAATTCTAAATCGCCTTCCTAAAGAAAAACGAGGTTCCTTCTATGATACTTTAGTAAGCCTCGTTCATCAAGCCGATAAGACGATTGAGGATGACGAAGGAGCTAATAGCAACAAGAAGAAATGAAGCAAAGCTAAACAATCCGTGAGATTCATTGTCAACTTGAAAGCATGGCTCTCTAAGCATCGCACTGAGGCAATTAGTGTGAAGACTATTAACTATTCATTAATCGTCTTATCGAGAGCTGGAGGAGCTGATAAAGGCTGAAATCCCATCTGACATTGCTGCTAACTTATACGCGGAGCTATGCTCCATCAAAGAAAATGTCGACGAGATTAAGGCAGCAATTGGTGCCAAAAATGCCGACGCCATTGCGTTTTTCTTTCTAAAAGTAAAGGAATGAGCAATCAGGAAATTCAAAGTCTTCTTAAGTGCAGTGACAACTTTTTCGCGAATGAAAACTTTCCAAAAACTTTGTAACGACTATCTGGCTCTTCGTTTCGCGCTGTACGCATACAACACAATTTTGCAGTATAAAACCAGCATTGAGTCTGCTGCCAACTCAGACAAAGACTTTAGCTCTATATTGAGGACGCCTCTGACGCCACAATTCGAAGAACGCGATGACTGTAACGCGGCGACTTTCAGACGGAAAGTTTCTATTACTAATCGGAACTGATTGATTTTATTTATTTTTAATGACGGACAATAACTGAATCACTTGTTTTCTATCATTTGTTTTAGCCATTATTCAAAAACAACAGTTCCCACCGCTTTTACCATTAGCAAATGTTTTATAATGCATAAAATTTATACAGAGAAGTGCCAACTCTTTCAAGATAGTTCTTCTGAGACAAAGTGATGGAGCCACCACCTTTGTGTCCAAAGACTGACAAGTCTAAAATCTTTAGAGATACGAACAAGCCACAGCATGAACCTGTGGAGTCTGACCTTTAGTGTGTTTCAGTGTTCAGTTTTGTTACTAAAAATAGACAAAAATGCGCCACGTAATAGATCCACGCAAGATAAGAGAGTATGTAATAGGTGAGCCACTAGACTTGTACAATGGAGAGGGTATTTTTAATACTAAAAGTACCATTTTAAACTTAGTAGAAGACAATTTACCACTCTGAAAAGCCAGAAAGCAGTCGTGCCAGGCGACCGAAACTTAGAGAAAATGTACTACTTAATCCTCCGAGTATGTATCATATAGCCGACAGTGAAAGTGAGTATGAAGAAGTGCAGTTTGTGCCAGTGCAGAATCAAAATAATGTTCCAGTGCCAGTGCATGTTATGCCAGTGCAAGTTATGCCAGTACAAGTAGATAATCTACTAGTGCAAAATAATAAATGAACAGCCAGCCATCGATGTTAGACCAGTTCGAGATAGACGGGAGCTAATAGATTAATCATAAACCCAGGTCAGATGAGCTATGTACAGAGAGTGAAGGAGTTGTTTAACCCCTATCTGCTCTTCCAGCTCGAATAGCGTTATGGCGGACGCCCCAGAACGGGTATACCCAGTAAAGACAATTTATTCGGGGAAAAGAAGGAGCAGTCCCGATAAGAATGAGCCGCCGCGAATACGTTCTGTACAAGCAAAAGAATCGGCTAAGGAGCCTACGAAAGTTCAACAACGAGAAGAACCAAACGGAAATGAGGAGGCTGGAAGGTTGACTATTGATTTAGAAGAGGTAGACCTGGAGGAGGCAACAAGATTGCGTGAAGAAGAGTTGAAACGAGAGCAGGAAGAATTTATGACAGCCCTACTGGGGATAGAATTCCCGGAGCTTGAGGAGGAGGAAGAGCTCATTACGAAGGACGACACTCCAGTGCCGAAATTGCAACCTGAAGAAGTGCAGGAGCCGAAGCCGGCGGCTGATGAAGCTCCGATCGACGTGGCTATCTTTTTCCAGGCCGACATACCGCAGCCACCAGACCCTGCTGAAGTTGAAGAGCGGCCAGGAGCCAGCCCAAGAAGCTTCTGAAAGAGCACAAAAGCTCTTAAAATGTGGCTGTTGCAAACGGGCAACACCGGCCATTACGATCCGGGTGGTGGAACCGGGTGGTGGAATGGTGCTTTTTAGTGCTTGTTTATTTTTTCTTTTTTTTCTTTTTTATCCTGTGGCTTAATTAATCTATTTATCTCCTCAAGAATTACATCTGGCATGTGTATAATTGCATCGCACTTTATATGTTTGTATTCCTTAATTTCACCATCGACATAATAGAAACCTGATGGAGCAAATACTAAAGCCGGAATATCAAAACCCACACTTTGTTGAATTGTTACTTTTAATCTATCTACCTTGTTAAAGTAAAAAGGCATAGGTCAGCATTATCAATATCGATTATGGTTATATTTGAGTTTTTCGTATCTATCCAAATCATGTTATCTACCTCTGGTCGAAGTGGTCCATTGCATTACTATTCCATGCTATACTGCAACTACCGAATATAAAATTAAGTTCTCCATTTTGATTTTGTTTGTTTTAAATTTGTCAATCTTGGCGGTGGTGTATCATGGTTTTGAAACGGATCCTGTCAAATTTCTGATTGCAACATTTGTAACTCCAACCAAAAAACTGTTGCAAATAGCAAAAAGCAGTTGAAACTTGCAATTTGAACCCAATTTTCACAAAATAAACCTATGCTTTTCACCTTCTGCACCTATAGGCTATGTTCATTATATTTAGAGGTCGGACGAGCAAAAAATTTTGGTAGGGCGTGAAATTTCGTGAAATTTTCAGAGTTGGGCGTGATCGTGATCGTGAATTTATATTATATTTTTAGTTATACAAAATATAAATTATATTCCTACCAAATTCATGCCAAAATGGATACTGTGTTACAATTTCAATGATATATAATATTAATAAATATTAGTTATATAATATATTTATGTTTCCTAATTTATGTTTTATATTTATTTATAAATATAATACAAGTTAAAAATTAGCATTTAGATGTGCTAAAGTTGTTTATAAACTTTATATTGTAGTTACCTTGTCTATCTAGCTATTGTAGGTATTTCTACCAAAGAATTGATGTTAAAGTATGCAAGCAAGCATTCAAACAAATATTAGAGATTTAGTATATTTGGATATAAATATAGAATTTTGATTGAATCTGTTTTGAACCTTGAATCTATTAAAATATTATATATTCATATAAATAAATATTCAGTATATGTGGATAGACTTTATATAGATATAGGCCTATTCTAAAGAATCTAAACTAAGTAAATGCATTTTTAAAAATATTTTTTATTTTAAAAAACTGCTAATATATAATTTTTATTTTTTATAGGTTATTAATTACTTGTAGATTTCTTAACAGAAATACTGCTAGAAGGTTGGTACTTGGTAAGTATATTTAATTATATAAAGATTTCATAGTAGACTACAATTTTTTTCATTATATATATTAATTATTAAGCACTTGTATAGTATTCTATAATTTGTATTTTGTATTTGTAATTGTAATACATAATTATTTTATATATGACTTATGTACTACATGAATTCTTTTTAATATAGAAAGAAAGTAATAGAAAAAGTTAAATTGTAAAACATTTCAGCTATGGCATCTTTTCAACAAAAGCAAACACGAGGAAGTACTGTTTGGTCTTTCTTTCGTGAAGTTGATGGAAGAGAAAATGCTGCTGCATGCCTAACCTGTGGGAAGCAAGTGCTGCGAAACACTGGTTCAACTGGTAGTATGCGCCGCCATCTAGAGTCATTTCATCCCAGCAAATTTAAAGAAATGCAGAAGATTGATGCAGAGCATGAGAAGCTTAAGAGCAAGAACAATGCTACAAGTGCTGGTCCACCACTTAAGCAACAAAAACTAAGCACATTTTTTGCAAAGGCACAAACTGAAGTATGGAAGGATTCACATCCTTGCTCCATTGCAATTGACAGAAGCATAATTAAATTTATTGCTCTTGATTCTCGGCCATTCTCTGTGGTTAAAGGTGATGGCTTTTGTCAATTTTTGCAGGAAGCTTGTCCACAGTATCGCATTAAAAGCACTTGTTTTTATCACAATCTTCTTGATTCCCTCTATGAAGAAGTGAAGGGAGGTGTCCAAGCTGAAGTGGACAAATGCCAAAGCTTGGCAGTTACCTGCGACTTGTGGAGTGAAGGGCCTTCGGCTCTTATGTCATTCACTATCCACTCCATCACAGAAGATTTTCAACGGAAGCAATTTCTGCTTAATGTCAAGCTATTCAATGATGCCCACACTGGGCTAAACATTTCCGCTATATTTTCCACCACGCTAAGTGATTGGGGAATAGACTTAAGCAGAGTCCACCTTCTCCTGCGTGATGGGGCCAGCAACATGAGGGTTGCTGGCGAGCTTCTTCAAGTTTCTTCAGCCCATTGTGCTGCACACAAGTTGCACCTAGTTGTAAAGAGTACCACCTCTAGCCATCAAGGACTGAAGAACATACTTAATAAAGCACGTGGCATTGCTGGACATTTTCACCATTCCGTTACAGCACAGGCTAATCTTCGCACACTGCAAGAGCAGCTGCAGCTACCTACGCATAGCCTCATTCAGGATGTAGAGACTCGGTGGAACTCAACATTGTCAATGTTGAGAAGAGTCATTGAGCAAGAGGAAGCCCTCAGTGTCTACCACTCTAGATACAGGGCAATCGGAACACTAACTGACAATGAGCTCAGCATTTCCAAGAAGTCTGTCAAGCTTCTAGAAATATTTGAGCTTTTTACGATGGAGCTCAGCAGAGACAGCAAGCATCTCTTCTGTTCTGCCACTGGTTCACGTCTCACTTGATCATATTCAGCAAGTTGACTGCTTCAGAATTAGCTACCTTCGTGATGATTTGATAAATGGCTTGACTACACGTTTTTCCGATGAAAAAACAAGCCACAAGCATGTCATTGCCACCATTTTGGACCCACGCTTCAAGCTTCATTTTTTCATTGAAGAGCAGCTTGACAATGCAAAAACTGAGCTTGCCAAAGCCATCACCGAGGCTCTAAGTTCTGATTCTGATGGTACTGCTGAAGCATTCGAATCTGAAGCATTAGATGGTTTGTCTAACATATCTGCTGAGACTGAGATGTGAGTACAAGCATATACTTAATTGCTTGTTTGCCTTATTACATGTATAATTAGCTACATTCAACAAACATAAAAGCATGTTTGTAACTTTGTACTCATAGTCTCGTACTCATATTTCATACATGTAGGTCTACTAAAAGCAAGGCAAAGCTCTACACAAAATATATCTATCTATCCACAATATTTTAGAGAATTACATGCACATTTTCACATGATGCAAAAATGTTGCTTTTCAGCTTTCAGGCAAGCTGAGCCTCAGAATCTTTCCATGTCAGCCCTGTTTGAGAAAGCTGCTGCTTGTACTGCTGCATCGATGCCTGTGCTGCCTAGAGTGCAGCTGCCTATTCCCAACAGGGACATAGGTGCAATCAGCAAGCTTGCAGAAGAAATCGAGACCTACCTCTCAGAGCCTCAACTTCCGTTTGATGCAGAGCCAATTCAATTCTGGAAAGACCGAGTTCCATTGGCTGCCATGTCAGCTCTGGTTCGAAAGTTTCTTGCACTACCACCTACTAGTATTCCAAGTGAGCGTGCCTTTAGCAGTGTTGGAAACATCTTTGAGCCCAAGCGCCACCGTCTACTTGGAGATACAATTGACAAACTAGTTTTTATAAACATTAATGCTCGGAAGATTAGCTTCTCGTAAATTGCTTTTAGCCTGTCCAACATAAGGCCACATCAATTGGATTCAATTGTATGGAGGCCAACTGATGGTATGAATAATCATAATAATTAATATGAAATGAAACAACTGATCATGAATAGAGAAACTATTTGATTCTGAATGTATGATTAATCAGTTCGACTACTATGGTATTGTCAGTTTGTCACGTATTGTGTTTCATAAGCAATTTCTGTACGCTTGAGTATGTTCTATTTTTTCATTCTTTTAATGTCATACATGTATATGTATGTATCCAGTGTTGGGCACCGTTAATGAAAATCTTAACTTCCGTTAATAGCAAAAGCGTTTAACAATCTTAAAAAAAAAACAAAAAATCTTAACTTTTTAACTCCTAATTTCGTTAAGTTAACTGAGAGTTAACTGATAATCTTTAATAAGCGTTAATCCATTAAAGTTAACACAGAAAATACGGAAATCTTGCACGTTTTTTCCAAATCAGACTTTGTATTGCACGTCTTTGCTATTCCATCTTTTTAGCGAAACACAGAGGTCATCTAAGCAATTTGAAAGCTAAAAAAAGTAATAAATAATCATTTTAAAAACTTGCATACATAATACTACTAAAAGTAAAGCATATGGTAAAAAAGTAACTTATTTTATTTGAAACTTAAAAGCTAATAGCGAGAAATTCATAATTAAATATGCATATGAAGGTTCTTTCAGTACCATTAGCAGGCACAGCAGAAAGTTGCGAAAGATAGGGACAGAAGTGAATCAAAGCGATCGATGCTCACGCGCAAGAAATAAAGTTTCACACTATTTTAATTCATAATTTTAAAGTTTATTTGTAAGAAGTTGTTAATTACATGTATGTCTGTATGATCATCCTCATAAATAAAGAGATTATATTTAGGCATATAGGTAAGCTCAAATACGTTCGTAATGTTTAAACTTCTTGTAAGACATCTATTTTTCGTTCCTTCTTTGCGTCTTTGGTCATTGACATAGACACTACCGTTAACAATGAATTTATTGTTAATTCACAAAATTTTTAATGCACATTTGTTAATCCGTTAGTTCAAAAAAATCTTAACGACAGTCCGTTAACGTTAATGAAAAATCTTAATGCTTATTAACGCTTATTAATGGATTAACGCTTTTTAACGGACTGGTGCCCAACACAGTATGTATCACTACAGTACACGATTATTAACACCTGTCTGAAGTTTGCCAATAATAAAGTACACAACACTGTACTACTACAAGCATGAAAATTGTCAACATCATCTTTTCTTTCTCCTTCATTTACCATGTACATGTATTACGAGCTTGTAGCTGTAAGTTACAAGTGTAGAAAATAACAAAACAAGAAAAGAAACCATTACATATTAGAGAACAGATAATACTGTCAACTTGTCAAGTCAACAAAATTTAAATATAGTACTGCTTTACACATTTGTGTTGACGTTTTTATTTCAGTAAGTCAAGTAGAAAAGTTATAACTTATATAAACAAGTAAGCAAAAATTCACGACCTCATCAATGGGTTTCAAAGAAATCACAATCGTGAAAAAAATGGTCGTGAATTCACAAAATCGTGATCACGATCGTGATCACGTCCGACCCCTAATTATATTATAGGACTTAGTGTTCATTAAAATATAACTTAATAAATAATGACTATATTATAATGACTTAAATGATACCTTATTCAAATAGGGTTTTTTTAAATAAAACTTTTTTCCTGATCATGATTAACCAGGGCAGTATTATTAAAATTTGTAAATACAACAGTTTTGGTATTGCTTGCTTCCTAATACTAAAACTGACGCGATGTTTGTCTGTCTATATGTATGCATTAAGTGAACTCCTACAATTCTGCCAAGTCAGCGTCGAAACTTATATGGGAAAACTGCAAATTTTCCGGAGCAGGCTTTAGGCTATTTTAATTTTTAATTTTCACATTTTAACATCCCTAAAAAAGCAGAAAACTGCTTTTTTAACCCCCAATAACCTTCTTTGGCCACTCTGCCTGGACCTGCAGCCAGTTTGAAAAAATAGCCACCCCAACCTCCGCCCGCGGGCCGCTGTGTATTGAGGGGTGGTGGGTGCGCGTGTTCTGGGTTCAATGCAAATAAAACCCCCCGCGTGTTGGGGGGTTAAGTTCAATTTAATGATTCACCCAGACTGGGGGGTTGGGCTTGGGCTGAGTGTACATAGCAGTTGTACTGTGTAAACAGATATACTGTGTCGAGATTCAATTGGTTTTATTATCGGCGCGTTTAGTCAGCCCCTTGCATTGGCTGAGCGGACAGACTGGTGGGCTCTTGAGGCTCTTTTTTATTGATTATTTTACTGACGAAAAATCGTGTACACTATGGGCGCTTCTTAAAGAGGCGAATTTTCTATTCAGGTTTTTTTCTTTTCATATAACAGATTTCTCAAATCTGATTTGCTGATTTTGCTATTTGCATATTTTTGCTCTTTTTTCCTTTTCTATTTACTATTTCCTTAAATGCCACCGAAACGCGGAAATATTTCCCGTTCAACGCGCGCTGCATCGGCAGCCAAGAAGCGCAGGGCGTCGGAGACACCCGACGAGCGCCAGCATCGCCTTGAGGCGACTCGACTGCGTACAGCCGAATGCCGTGAGGCTGAAGGCGAAGTTGAGCGCCAGCATCGCCTTGAGGCGACTCGACTGCGCACAGCCGAATGCCGTGAGACTGAAGGCGAAGTTGAGCGCCAGCATCGCCTTGAGGCGGATCGACTGCGCACAGCCGAATGCCGTGAGGCTGAAGGCGAAGTTGATCGCCAGCATCGCCTTGAGGCGGATCGACTGCGCACAGCTGAATGCCGTAAAGCGGAGGACGAGGCGGTCCATCTGCGTCGCTTGGAGGCGCAGCGGCAGCGCCAGAGTGCGCATCGCGCAGCTGAGTCTGCTGACGACCGCGAAGGCCGTCTACACGCACAGGCAGATTGGCGCCGAGACAGGTATAAGGGGTTCTTATATTTTATTTCGCTATTCAAACAGTCATTTGGTCATTTCGTCAATCGATTGATAAAATAGAGCCCTTTTTTATTTTAAACTTAAGTTAAAATAGTTTTCTAAGTAAGTCATAATTTCCTGCTAAGTTAAGATAATTCTAAGAAAGGTTTCTAAGAAATAACGGATTTGCTTTAAGCGATGGGTTTCTAAGATAGAATGGATTTGCTTCGAAAAGAAGTTTTTTTAAATTAAAATATGTTTTTCTTAGAAACAGTTTCCTTTAAACAAGCGTTATACTTCTTTTCCATGCACACTTCTATTTACCACACTATTTGACGAAATGACAAACTGACTATTTAACGAAAAGGTATATTTGACGAAATGTCTGGTCACCTTATGTGCGGTTGCTCATTATCTGAGACTATTAAACTTTCTGAATGTAGATCTGGATTTTCAAGAAGGAGCCATGATTAAAATGCTCTTTCTTTCATTGCCACAGGCTGCTGGAGCTGGCACACCAGCCGCATGTGCTCGGTCGCATGGACCGCCAATGTCCGCACTGCAGCGCGCTACGCTGGAAGGACGAGCCAGCTAGCATTTGCTGCCGTGCTGGAAAGGTGAGTTGACATTTTTTATTTAGTGTACTCGAATTGGTGCCTCATTGATGCCTTTTTATGCCGATCTTTGTATAAAATTAATTTTACTGTATAAAACCCGGTACAGCCCGACTTCACATAAAGCTAAGAAATCTAATATTTCTTTGAAATCTAAGAAGCTAAAGGCGATACACTAAATGCTACACGTAATCGAAAGTTGGGTTCACAAACAAGCCACTGCCATAAAGTGATAAATTCAACTTTTCAACTTCAATTTTTACTTTAATTCAACTCAGACCGTCCTGGAGCCCCGCCGTGACCCCCCTGATGTCCTGAAGCGGCTTCTGACTGGCCAGCACCCGGACAGCTCGCAGTTCCTGAAGGACATAAGGAAGTACAATGGCGCGCTCCACATGACGTCGCTGGGTGCCAAGCAGCATGAGCAGCCCGGCTGGAACCCGAGCTTCATCCTCCATGGTCAGATGCACCATCGGATCGGCAGCCTGTTGCCGGATCCGGGGGATGAGGCCAGGTTCTGCCAGGTCTTTTTTGTGGACCAGGAGCTGCAAACTCGGCTGCAGTGGGCCACCGGACTGAATGGTCGTGTGCTGGAAGAGCTGCAAGCCATGCTGCATGCGTGCAACGGCTACGTGCGCAGCCTCAAGTCCGCCGTTGACGTGCTCCGCAACGACCCTCAGCTGCAAAGCGCCAAGGTCGTCATCAACCCTGATGCCCGTCCATCAGGGGAGCATGCCAGACGCTTCAATTTGCCCGAGTGCAGTGAAGTCGGCATCCTGACGGACCTTGACGATACCGAAGGCGCAGCCCAGACGCGACGGCGGGACGTTATTTTGCGTCTGAGGGGCGGTGGTGAGTTCTGCATCCCGAAATGTATTTTAAACTTATTTTTTTTTGTTAATACAAGCATCAAATCATTTTCCAAGAGACTGACTTTTCCGCTTCTTTATATGAGAATCAGATGTACAATTATATATCGCTAATGCCACATGTATCCCTTAAATATTGAAGCAAATTTTTATCGCTTGCTTTTGTGTGAATTCGCATATTCAGGTTTAATTCAGTTCATGTAGTTCAGATGTAGTAATTGCTGTATTTTCATTAAGAAAAGACGAATTCGCCCATCGATCATTTTCTATTCACAGGCCTCCAGACCATCTGGGACACCCACCGCTCCTACGATCCCTTGGAGTACGTCCTGCTGTTCCCATTTGGTAAGGACGGCTGGAGCATCGGACTCAAGCAGGATCGTGGCATCACTATCATGAAGTATTACGCCTTCATGATCCAGGTGCGCCCAGGCCAGTTCAACAGCCTGCACTATGGAGGCCGGCTGTTCCAGCAGTATCTGGTCGACCAGGCTGCCAAGATTGAGTCAGAGAGGCTCAACTACATCCGGCTGCACCAGAAGGATCTGCTGTCAGAGCGCCTGCGCGGATTGCGAGACGCCCTCCACGCGAATGACGGGGACCCGAGTGAGATCGACCCAATGGGGATCGACATCGGGAACCACGTCATCCTGACGTCTAGCTACGTTGGTGGCCCTCGGTACCGTCTGGAACGTCAGCAGGATGCCATGGCGTATGTGCACGCCTTCGGCCGCCCAGACCTGTTCCTGACGATGACGTGTAACCCGAAGTGGCCTGAGATCCTTGCTGAGCTGCTGCCTGGCCAAACTGCCGTGGATCGGCCGGACATCACCGCCCGGGTGTTCGAGCTGAAGAAGAAGGCCTTCCTCGACAGGCTCAAGAGTCTGTTTGGGGACACGCTGGCTCGAGTCTGCGCTCTCGAGTACCAGAAGCGAGGTAACTACTATCATGCCAATATTTATTGCATAATTAATATCCGTACTAACAAGATTGTTAAAACGCTATTCCTGGAGACAATTAAATGTTAGTTATATTTGCTGATCATGTCTGGATTAAACAAACTTTTAAGTTATGAACCAAATCCTACTCCAAATAGGTCTTCCCCACGTGCACGCACTGCTTTGGTTGGCTGTCAAGCTGAAGCCGGATCAGTATGACGCCATCATCAGTGCAGAACTCCCGGATCCCGTTGCCGACGCGGACCTGCACAAGCTGGTCGCTGAGAATCTCCTGCATGGTCCCTGTGGAATGCAGCTGAATCCAGCCGCATCGTGCATGGAGAATGGCGCATGCAGCAAGCGCTATCCGAGAGAGTTCCAGGCAGTCACCATGATTCAGGAGGACGGCTACCCGCACTATCGTCGCAGATCAACCGAGATGGGCGGCTTCTCGGTGACGAAGGTGGCAAAGCTGCGCGAAGGTCACAAGGCGAATTTCAACTTTGACAACCGCTGGGTAGTGCCGTACTGCCCTGCGCTGCTGCGCGAGTTTAGGTGTCACCTGAACGTCGAGATCTGCGCGACAGTCAAGGCGATAAAGTACGTCGTCAAGTACATAACTAAGGGCAGCGACATGGCGACATTCCAAGTCCGGAAGGACCTAGCTGCTGCTGCTGCTGCTGCGAAGGCCAACAGCCATGCTGCTACGGCTAGCGATGCGGCGGCTCTTCAGGCCAGTGGCGATCAGCAGCCCCAGCAGTCAGCTCAGACTAAGGCGGCGCCGGCGAAGCGCAAGGAGGTCGATGAGATCAAGGAGTACCTTCTGGGCCGGTACATTGGTCCTATGGAGGCGGTTAACACCATATTGGGCTTTGAAGTACACAGTCGGTATCCGGCTGTCATCAGGCTGGCCGTTCATCTGAAGGACGACCAGCGCGTCTGCTTCACGCCCGAGACAGCTCAGGCTGTTGCTGCTCAGCCTAAGCCCACGACGTTGACCGCCTTTTTTGATGTAAGTTATTTCTGAAAATTAAGACCTCATATTGGTAAAATTTACTTTAAAATGACAACTGTGACTTTTAATTCTCTTATCAAAATCTTAATCTCGCAGCTCTGCCGCCAGGATGCCGTTGCACGAGGCCTGCTGTACCAGGAGGTGCCCCGGCACTTCACCTGGGACAGAAGTGCGCACCAGTGGCATCGCGCAGGTCGCGGCCGAGTCGCTGCTGATCAGCCAGCTGGCGTGCTGACGACTGGCAACATCGGCCGCGTCTATACAGTCAGCCCTCGGATGGGAGACTGTTTCTACCTGCGCCTGCTGCTGGTGAATGTGCGCGGCCCGACGTCGTTTGAGGCGTTGCGCACCGTAGACGGCGTCCTGCTGCCGACTTTCAAGGCCGCCTGCCAGGCCCGCGGACTCCTGGAGGACGACAGGCACTGGCGACTGTGCCTGTGCGAAGCCTCGGAGACGCGGCTGCCAGCGGCTCTGCGCCGCCTTTTCGCTGCCATTCTGTCGCACGGCGACTCCAGCGACCCGGCAAAGCTGTGGCAGGAGTTCTCCGGCGAGTTGGCCGGTGATCTGCTGCACCAAGGCTATAGCCCTGAGGCTGCCGAGTCGGAGGTTCTGCGAGAGCTGCAGAAACTGCTGGACACCATGGGAGGCGCTGAGCTGCCTGCCTACGGACTGCCTGAGCCTCATGTTCAGCCAGATCAGGTGAATTTCCTTTAATCTTTATTTAGTATTATCCGAAATCCATATCGAAAGCGCACTTGAACTTGAACGCTGAAAGTTGAATTTATTTTCTCAGAGTCGCCAGCATTCCGACTGCCTGCCGACACCGCAAGAAGCCGCTGAGATCCACGCGGAAGTCCAGGCCCAGATCGGCATGCTTACTGAAGAGCAGCGAATGATTTTTGAGGCCGTGCAGTCCAATCTGGAGACCGGCGGCGCTGGACTGCATTTTATCGATGCCCCCGGCGGAACAGGAAAGACGTTCTTGCTGACGTTGCTGCTGAACTGCGTTCGAGCAAGGCGTCAGATCGCTGTTGCCGTGGCGTCGTCTGGAATTGCGGCAACCATTCTTCCCGGGGGAAGGACCGCACATTCCATGTGAGTTGTCTTCAAAATCTTTAAAAAACTGTTTACTAAGAAATTAAAATGTCAAAATAACTTGGATTTTTTTATTTAAACTTGATAATAACTTGAATGACATCAAATATTTTTAGAGGATAAGCCATTTTCTGTTTTTTTCTTTTAAGATCATGCTTACATGTACATGCAGTACTTCTGCAAATTATATTATTGTCTCTGCATATAAATGCTGTTTCAACCTGCCCAGGTTCAAGATTCCCGTCAGCGCGGTGCGTCTCGACAATGCCTTCTGTTCCATCGGCCGACGGAGCAAGCTGGCTGAGATGCTGCGGGACACGCGGCTCATTGTTTGGGACGAAGCGCCGATGACGCACCGCAAGGACCTGGAGATGGTCGAGCGGTCTCTGCGGGATCTGCTGCGCAACGACCGGCCGTTCGGAGGAGCGCTGCTGGTGCTGGCTGGCGACTTTCGCCAGCTGCTGGCTGTGGTTCCCGGAGGAACGCATGCCAACACCATCGAGGCCTGTTTGACTCGGTCGGAGTTGTGGCCGCACTTCCGAAGGCACCATCTGACAAAAAATCTGCGGTTGGAGAGCGGTTCTGCTTTCCAGGGCTACGCAGATTTTCTCATGCAGGTGATTGATTTCTTTTGATGCTCCTTCGTATTGTGCCGTGTCAATACATATCGTATTTATCAAATCAAAATATTAAAACTTAAAAACTAAATATGGTATTTTTACATTAACCCATAGGAACCCATAGGATCAGTAAAAATATTACATTATAATGCACTTTCGCATATCACTCTATCTGCTAGGTTGGCAACGGCGAGCTGCCAGAGGATGAAGAGGGAATGGTTTCCTTGCCTAGCGAGATTCTCATGCCTGATGACACAACTACTGAGCAGCTCATCCAACACGTCTACCCGTCGTTTGAGCCCAGCCCCGACCGTGACCAGATGTTCGCGGAGCGGAGCATTTTATCACCGCTCAACAAGACGGTAGACGAAGCCAACGCCGCCTGCTTGGCGCTCTTCCCCGGCGAGAGTCGGGTCTACCTGTCGGTCGACTCGATTCCGAATGACGACACGGCAGCGACCAACTTCCCGCCGGAGCTGCTGAACCGGCTGGACCCCAACGGCCTGCCACATCACCGGCTAGAGCTGAAGGTCGGCATGCCGGTCATGATGACCAGGAACTTGGACCCTCCGCTGCTGTGCAACGGGACCCGGCTGCTGCTGCGCGAACTGCGGGACAACGTCCTGCTCGCGGAGGTCGCCACGGGCGTCTACCGCGGGTGGCAGGTTTTCATCCCGCGGATCCCTCAGAAGCCGAGTCCAACCGAGCTGCCCTTCACCTTCCGCCGCCTGCAGTTCCCGATCCGGCTGTGCTTCGCCATGACCATCCACCGTAGCCAAGGCCAGACGCTGAGCACCTACGCCGTCGACCTGGCGACGGCCTGCTTTCAGCATGGCCAGCTCTACGTGGCTCTGAGTCGTGCGCGGAGTGCCGATGGCGTTCAAGTTCGGGCTCCAGGCGGACGGACGAGAAACATTGTTCTGCGCCAGCTCATCGGCAAGCAGAACTGATTGGGGCAATGACTGAACTGAATTATTACTGAACTGATTTGTATCGAAAAATCCTAGGCAGGATGACAGAAATTTAGTATGAAGAGTGACAGTATTACAAATTATGAGAGTGATAAATTATGAGTGACAAATTAAGACAGTGACAAATTATGAAAGTGATATTTATGAGAGTGACAAATTATAATAATAGTGATAAATTATGAGAGCGATAAATTATGAGAGTAATAAATTATGAGAGTGATAAATTATGAGAGTGATAAATTATGAGAGTGATAAATTGTGAGTGATAATTGTGTAACATAAATTCTAGAGTAGTCTCGGAACTGTTCGACTGACAGAATTGCGCTGATTGAATTACAGATAGCTATTATATTTTAGTATAAGGAGAGCTTCTAAGAAGGCTCAGGCGCTTAGCAATTAAGGTAGTTGCCATGCCCATAAGCTATTTACTTTTCAGATTGTTTTTAATGAACAAAGTTCCATTCGAAGTTATTTATGTTAAGCATTTTATTTTTCACCCATACTATTAACCCAATTTAAATGTTCAATTTATCCTTACAATGTAGCTAATTGCATTGCTTCAAACAAATGAAGTACAGGGGTCTTGCCTGTGGTTGTCTAGAGGCCTTCAATAGGAACGCTGCCCCGGTGAAGTACAGTTGCTTGAGCTCCTCTGGGAAGTCTCCGGGTTGATCTAGTAGCGTTGGTAGTGCTGCCACCAGCTTCGCAGAGTCGCAGCCTTCGGTGAGGTGCTGAGCTCGTAGAAGCAAATAACTAAGACGAGAGAAAGAGACTCGCACTTCGTGCAGATTTAGCAGTTCTCGCGCAGAGGTGCCCACCGTCAGCAGTCCCTGCCGGGCTGGTGCGGGGTGAGAGCGAAAGTGCTAGCTTCGGGCGATCCGAGCTGGCCTGCTAATTGATAGCAGGAACAATCAGAGGCAGTCACGCGCAAAGTCGGGAGTTTGGAGTTCACTTGAAGCGCAGACTTGGCACACAACTTAGAGTTCGCTAGAAACGAAACGGAAGGAACGCTAGGAAAGCTTGGAAAGCTAGGAACGCGAGGAACGGTAGGAACGCTTGTCTGAGCCAAGCCATGAGAGGGGCCGCATTTATAGGGAGGATCGATTGCACCATAGCACGAAAGGCCCCCGCTGAGAGTCATAAGTGACTCTGTTGCTATTTTTAGCAACAAACAAGCGGGCCCTGCCTCAGAGGAGGCAAGGGGGGGTCCGGGCGCACGTGATCTCCCCATAAACACGAGCCCAGCGTACAATGATGAAATCATTGCACTTTGGACTAAAGAAGGAAGAGGGCCTTGTCATGTGACTGACTCACATGACAAGGGGAAACGGCCCACAAGTGAAGGCACTCGTGACCGTGGGACCGGAAAACAGAAAGGCACTCCAAATTTGGAGATGCCTGACAGAGAACGAAACAGAGGCAGGCCAGACCAAGCTGTCTGGGCACTGCAAAAGGGAAAACGAGACAAAAGGGGGCAAACGAGGACAAACAGACAGACAGACAAACGAGCAGAGGACAGGCCAGGGGACAGGCGGGGGGGAACAGGCAACTGCCCAGCGGCAGACAGAAACCTGGGGAGAAGGCGAGGGCAACAGCTGACTAGTGCGGCGCCTAACTAAACTAGCGACTCACTACACTCTCCCCGTTCAAATAAAGAGGCGGAGTGAAGCGGCGCGCGCTTTATTTAAAATCAAATGCAGGTTTAATGCAAACGGCAAATAAAAAGGAACGGAAGTTGAGTCCTAACATAAAATGCTGTTATGTAATTGCTTGGCTGGGCAGGCCACAGAGTTCTCGCCCGATACTGCAGGGGCACCGGCCTGCTATCAGAAAGGCGCCTAAATACCGGTGTGGGCGCCAATCCACTAAACAAAGGCGCTCTACGTTCCTGAGCTAGCTCCTCACCCAGAGCGAGCCGCTGGTGGCTCAAAGGCCGCGTCCTGAATAGAATAACTACCGGCCTAAAACACCTTAAAGGGGCCAATTCGCACAAACCTAGGTGCTGGAGAACACCAACATCGCGGCATCAACAAACAACACAAAAAAAAGGGGAACTGCGGGCACCGGTCCCTAGGATAAATAGTGGGCCGGCTAAGGCAGAGTCGAGATCAAGCGTGTCTCCCTTTCCGTTTACAGATAGTCCAGCGGAGGGCGAGCCAGGACCGCAGGCAGCTCTGCCTCGCTGCCGCCGAGGTGTCGCATCACGACCAGCGCGGCATGGTGCGCGGCGTAAGGGCGCAGCGGCGGCTGCAGATCAGAGCCGCTCAGGCGAACAGCCTCTTCCATAATGGTCATGCGTTCAATGACGGTAGTCTGGGGCAGGCTGTTCCAGATAGGGCCCGCGAGCACAGCCGGTACGTGTCCGTGGCGGGCTGCGCTGCCTAACAGATTACTCGCCAGGCAAGAGGCGGCAGTCAGCAGCGCCGCTCGTCCGTCATCATCCGGTAGCTCGCTGGTCTGGGTGCTGACATGCACCAGTAGTGGCGGGTCCGCCGGCGTGGGCGGCGGGGCGCGGGGCAGCTCGCGGCCCAACGCTTCCCCAAGGCCGTCCCACGGGTCGTTCGGCGGGTCTGGATCTCCGTGGACGCTACTTGGCGGCGGAACGCCGTCGGCGATCGACATCGGCGACTCCGCCTGCGCATAATGGATCCCTGGCGGCGGCGCGTTCCGGAGTCCGGCACCCGTGGCTTCGCCAGGATCATGATGGCGGGCTGCACCCAGGGCTTCTGGTCCCGCTCCTGAAAAAGAATCAGCAATGTGGCGGCGGACCGCTTGGAGGCCTCGGCTGACCTCCTGCTCCAGTTGGACGTAGGCAAAAGCCGCGGCCAACCGCTGGGCCATGAGTCGGCGAACACTGCTGACCTCCGGCGGGGAATCAGCCGTTAGATCGATCACTTCAGGGGCTTCAGCCCTGACGGTGTCCTGTGATCTGCGGCTTGGCCGGCTCCGCCGCGGTTCTGGCGACGGCGAGTCGCTTCGCCGGCCGTGCTCCCGTCCGCGTCGAGGCGGACGCTCTGGATGCTCACGGCCCTCCACTTGGGCCAATTGGCGAGTGGCGAGAGGCCGGCGCGGAATGCCCATGACCTCCGGGGAGGACGGGGTGCCTGGCCTTCGGCGGCTCCGGCTGGGCCGGCCCTGGTCACTCTCGGATGACGAGCTTGGAGTCGGCTGGTGCTGTCGCTTGTGCATTTCTGCGCTGCAAGGTTTTAATTTGTGCACACGCATGCGGGCGGTGCGACTAACGTACGTTTTAGCCCTAGGATCGCTAATCAGAAGCCTCTCGGGCGGCCTCCGATCCCTAACTGGCCTACCTACCACTACTGGTATGGGAGACGCTTCCACCGGAGTGGTGCAAGAAGGTGGCGCAGGAGACTGCGCCGCAGAAAAAGGTTCGGGAAAGGGGGACGCGTGGGCAGGTGAAAAAGGAGCAACATGTGCAGACGCATTCAAACCAGGCACACCATCATGGCGATCACCATACGGCAGTGGCTCACGCCGAAATGCACTTGCCTGGTTCGCTGGTGTCGTGACCGGTCCACCTCCTGGCTGCACATCCGGGATCGCCAACGGCCGGAAGCGCCACCGGAAGGCCGGCCATGCGTCATCATCATCATCGTCCTCGTCCGGATCGTCCTCCGGAATCGGTGTCAGAGTCGCGGGTCCTGCACCGTCCGGGGCATCAGCCAACCTGCAGCGCTTCTTGGCCTGGTCGACTTCTGGATCCGAAGTCAGCTGGTAGTCGGCATCAGGGACGAGTAGCAGATTCCGGCGATGGACTACTAGCTCGTCGCGCCTGGCCCGCGGGTTTGGCACTCTACGGCGAATCTTGTAGACGACCTCGCCCTTGGGTTCGACTACCTCGTACAGCGCTTTGCGAGGTCGATGGAACTTCGCCGCTTCATCCGGTTCGAGCACCGGGTTGTTGAGGAAAACCAGGTCACCAGGTTGGAGCTTCTTGGCAGCGGGCAGGTTCGAATAGTGCTCGTCGCGCAGTTGCTGATGCAGATGTAGGCGTTCTTTAGCTAGCTCAGTCGCTTCGTCTAAGCGGCGCTGGAAGTCCTTGACATAGTCAGGCAGATCGGCATACTCCGGCAGCTTCTTGATCGCGTTGTCGATTGGTAGTCGAAAGTCTCGACCAAACACCAGGTAGTGAGGCGTGAAACCTGTCACCGGGTGTACACTAGAGCGGAGCGCCATCAAGCAGGCTGGGAGGAAGGTGTCCCAGTCGTTATGGTTGCGCTCGAGGAGGCAGGTGAGGACACTCTTCAGCTGCTTGTTGAGGTTCTCGACTTGCCCATTAGAAGCTGGGTTGTACGGTGTTGTCGTCGTATGCCGGATGCCAAACAGGTCACAGAACTTCTTGAACGCTGAGCCAGTGAAATTGGTTCCTTGATCAGTGTGTATCCAGCATGGTACACCAAAGTCAGGGATCAAGCGCTCCTGCAGGATCTTGATGACCGTCTTGGCTTTCTGGTTCCTCATCGGATAGGCGAACGGGTACTTCGACGTCGCGTCGCATAGCGTCAAGATGTAGCAGTTCCCGCTCTTGCTCTTCTGGGCGATAGGGCCTACTACATCGCAGTGTACTCTTCCCAGAACTTCGCACACAGGGAAGCTCTGTACAGGTACTCGGTCTCGTCTTCGGGATTTACTTTCAAGACAGGCGCGGCACTTACTGATAAAGTTCTCGGTGACACGGGCTAATCCGGGCCTCCAGAATCGTTCACGTAGCCGCTTCAACGTCTTCGTCTGGCCGAGGTGTCCACACAGTGGCGAACTGTGGAGCTCCTGGAGCACCTGGGCATCAAGAGACTCAGGCAGGACAACCTTCGGGGACTGCTGGCCGTCGGTCAGGTCGATCATCAGCAGGCCGTTGTCCTCTAGCAGATTATCATAATATCCGAGCAGGTTCCGCTGCTCCTTCGTCAGTCGCAACCGGGTGTCGAACTCAGGCTTCGGGGCTTTGTTCTCGACCAAGTTGAGCACATAGCCAATTGCTCGGTCGGCGCGCTGCGCGTCGACAAACTGTTGCCGCGTCATCGGCAACCTCATAAAATCGGTGAGCACGGCGCGGCATGGCTGAGGGTTCATGACTCCCGCAGTCTCCGCTTCTGTGGCTCGCAGTTGATCACACGACTCCGTCTTGTCGGCGTCAGGATTAGGTCGCTCCGAGGGACTTTGTTTCACAACGTCGGCGTACGATCGCTGATCTCGTTTCGAAGTTCTCATCGTCGCTCTCTTGACAGGAATTTCCGCAGCTGGAGCAGTGCACTTGCCTCCACTGCACAGCCCAGGCGACTCTTGGCTGTAGGGCGAGACGCAACACGTGAAGCACGCCTCGTCACAAGCAGCCGTAGCCGTCGGCTCGATCATCGTCGTCATTGGGTGAGTCTTCTCCAGCACTGGGCGGTGTCGCAAAGGGGGACTCGACTGTCCGCACAGGCGATGAGCAGCTGTCTGTCGGCTCGGGGGACAGAGCGTTGACCTTGCAGCCGTCGCGAGAGTATGGCCTCTGTCAACACGGCGAGAACTCTCAGCGCAAAACTCCGGGGAGTTGAACTTACATTGCTGGTCTGGATTCGCGTTGTGGGCTGTCATCAGAAGGGCTGCTTGTTCAGTGGCCTCTGAGTCGTGGTCCATGGGCGTCTCCAGATTCCGAGACCCGCAGTCTTGGACATCATCAAGGAGGTCTACGTCAGCAGTGGCCTCCGAGGGTTTGTCCGGGCGAATCTCCAAGTAACGGCAGTCGGCGTGGGCGTCGCTGCGGAGGGCTGAGGTGTCAGTGGCCTCCGGGTTGGTGTCCAAACCGGTCTCCAGGCGTTGACTGCAGCGATGGTTGTCGTGCTGAAGGACTGCTGGCGCAGTGGCCTCCAGGTCTTCGGCCAGGGCAGTTTCGGCCTCCTTGTTGCGAGTGTGGACCTTCTTCGAAAGGGCTGGTCTTGCAGTGGCCTTCCGGTGGTGTCCAGGTCCGGCTCCAAGCTGGTGTCATCATCGTGTCGGGCTGCAGAATCGGGATGCTCAAGCAGTCGGCCGTGCTCGAAGTCAACCGGTGGTGTCTCCGGGCGTCTTGACAGGGCGTCAGCGTTGGCGTGGTCCTTGCCTTTGCGATGGTGAAGCTGGAAGCGGAACTCGCTTAATCGCTCAATCCAACGGCCCAAGATGCCTGTGACCTGCGTCTGGTTCAGCAGCCACAGCAAGGCCCGATGGTCAGAACGAACTTCAAACTTCTTGCCGATTAAATAATGACGGAAATGTCGCATCGCGTCCACGATTGCAAGCAGCTCTTTCTTCGTGACCGTGTAGCGCTTCTCAGGATCACGAAGCTTCCGGCTAAAGAATGCAATTGGGCGCTCGACGCCGTCGGATTGCCGTTGTCCAAGACAAGCGCCTATGCGAATGTCTGAGGCATCCGTGTCTAGGACAAACTTCACATTAGGATCTGAGTTAAACTCAGGCAGAGCGAGAACTTCAGTCGAACACAACTTCTTCTTCAACGTGTCGAACGCTACCTGGTGCTCATCAGTCCAATGCTGCCGCAGGCTGCCGATGTCCTTTCGAGTCAGGGCATGTAGCGGCGCAGCAAATCCAGCGTAGCCGTTGACAAACTTGTGGTAGTAATTGGCGAGGCCTAGGAATTGTCTCAGTTGAGTAACGGACTGTGGCACGGGCCAATCACGGATCTGCGCAATCTTGTCCTCACAGGTCTTCAGGCCGTCGGGAGTCACGACGTGGCCTAGATAATGCAGCTCCTTGAGGAACAAATGGCACTTCTTCGGCTTGACCTTGAGGTTGGCTGCGATAATCCGCTGGAGTACAGTCCGCAGGTTGTCCAGCTGCTCCTCGAAGGTCACAGAGTGCACCACGATGTCATCCATGTAGCCAAGCGCAGTCTTTGGCGTCAGGCCGTCCAGGAGCTTATTGATGCAACGCTGAAAGCTGCCTGGACTATCGTGGAGACCCATCGGTAGAACATTGAAACAGAATTGTCCGCGGTCAATCACAGAGAACGCCGTCAGGTGCTGATCGCAGTCGCGCAGCGGGATCTGCCAGAATCCTTGAGCGAGATCCAAGCTAGAGTACCACTGGGCACCACGCAGCTTCGCGAAGGTCTCCTGAATGTGCGGCAGCGGGTACGGGTGGTACACACACTTGTCGTTGAGAGCTCTGAAGTCATGCACCAGCCTGATGTTGCCGTCCTTCTTGGGCACTATCAGCATTGGCGAGTTGTAGCTAGAATAAGCCGGGCGAATGATGTGCTTCGCCAGCATCTCGTCTAGCAGGGCGTCTAGCTTGTCCTTCAGATGAGGCGGGATCCTGCGCGGTGGTAGCGCAACTGGTGTCCGATCCTTCAGGATGATCTCGTGGGTCACCAGGTGTGTCAGGCCAGCGTCTAGCAGATGCTTCGAGAAGGCTGCTTGACACTCAACTAGTAGATCTCGCACTCTCTGTCGTTGATCTTCGGACAGCTCGCTGTTGATCTCGACTTCCTCTAGCCAAGCTGTGCTGGACTCTTCAGGGCTCCTTGGCAAATGTCGCACTTCAGGTTCCGGCGTCTCTTCCAGGTACATCAGGTCGGCAGTTCTAAGTGGTGTCGCAACACCAACGCGGATGCCCGACTGCAGGAACACCTCACAGTCAGCAGTGTTGACGACCTCGATGTAGCCTCGACCTTCAGGCATAGTCATCAGAGCTGGAGCTGCTTCCAGAGTGTTGCAGCTGGGGTGCAGTCTCGACTTCACCAGCTCGACGATTGATGGCGATCCTCGGTTCTCGGGGTGGCCGACATCCAACTGGACGGCCAACAGCGCTGAACTTCTCGGCGGCAGAGTGCACTTCTCGGAGGTGTACACCCGGCATGATTGAAGCTCACGGCGCGAATAGCGAACGGGAATGCACGCGCCATTGTTGAACTTTAACATTCCTTGAGCAAAGTCCAAGTTCTGGCAGTGTTCACGCATGAAATTAATACCAAGCAAATTTTCACAATCGGTGACCGTGACCAGGAATTCGGTGTCCGCGACGACATCACCGAACTCCACCGGGATGATCACCTTACACGCAAGGGGTAGCTGCGTACCGTCGTACATGGTCACGCAATCCGGGATAGCATGCGATATGATACAACGAGGCATCCGACGTCTAACATTGGCCCAGGTCGACGCTCCAAGAAAGTTTTTCCGACTGCCGCTGTCTAGTAGGAAAGGGACTTCTCGGCCCGCCAATCGGCCGGTGACGTACGGATCAGCCTCACGCGCATGGATTTTTTGATCATCGGAGGTGTCCACGAAACCTCCGCACTCAGCCTCACTTACTGATGAGCGACTGTCGGACTGGGCATTGGCGTCTGCGCAGCCGACATCCTCTTCTTCTGGTGAGCGTTCGGAGTCTGCCAAGTAGCCGGGGCTTGGGCTCTGCGGAGGGCGTTGCCGTGGGCGCTCTCCGTCTCGCCGTTTCCCTGGTTCTGGCGTAACGGGCACTGTGCATTGCGATGACCAGGCTGACCACAGCCATAGCAGATCATGGCTTTCGCCGGCGGACTCGTTTTCTGCTGCTGGTCACGCTGCACCAGGTTGTCTAGCAGTCGCTGCTGTTTCTCTAGCAGATCAGTCAGAGCTAGGAGAGCTTGAGCGGTGGCGTCGGGCGTCGGGTCACCGTCGCGCTCCCCGTTCAGCATGCGAACCGGGGGTTGAGCAGAGCGCTGCGCCAGTTCCTTGGCGCCTTCCAGACGATGGAGTTCTCGAATAGCGGCCAGCAGATTGTTCGGGCGGACCCAATAGAGCCGCTCGCGCAGATCTGGTGTCGTCCTGATGCCAGCTAGGAACTGATCAGCCAGCTCCCGCTCTCGATCCTCGGGTGCATTCGAGGGTACGCTCGCTCTCCCAAGGTGCGCAGGGCATCAGCGTACTCTTCTGCTGACTCGTTCTTGCCTTGCTGACGGCGCCTCAGCAGCTCTCGATATTCATCCGCGCCACCGTGGCGGGCGAATCTCTCGATCAGTCGCTGCCTGACCTCCTCGTAGCCAGCATAGCGTGGGAGGTGCATACTGAGCAGAGCCGGGTAAGCGGTTGCCAGATCTAGACTCGCAACGAGGTGCTGCTTCATCTCGATCGGGTCTTCGATACGCTCCATCTCGCAGCGCTGCTCGAACGCGGCGAGCCAGACGTGGATGTCCTGGCTGGGCGTGTACTTTACAATCTTAACAGATTTGCTTACCGGCCGCTCCATCTGCTGCTGCAGAGCTGCCATCATCGTTCTCACATCCTGGGGCCTGATGTTCTGGCCGAGGTCGTCCAAACCTGGCAGAAGCTCGTCTGGCGGGTCTTCGGACACTTCGCTTCTCGCACTTCGCCGCGGCATCTGCTGACCAAGGTCGTTGACCGCTGCTGCTGCGGCAGCCGATGCTGCTGCAGGTCTCGAACTGCTGATGTGCTGATCCAGCCGGCTGCTGCACCGGCTCTCTTCTCTCTCGTTAAACATTTCAAATTAGTAGAATAGCCGAATTCTTACTCGAAAGAGCGGTTGTCTTGGGTGTAGTAGTAGTCGAATCTTGACTTGTCGGATCCCAGATAGTCGTGTCGTTGACTCGTCGAATCCCACCGCTGCCACCAGTGAAGTACAGGGGTCTTGCCTGTGGTTGTCTAGAGGCCTTCAATAGGAACGCTGCCCCGGTGAAGTACAGTTGCTTGAGCTCCTCTGGGAAGTCTCCGGGTTGATCTAGTAGCGTTGGTAGTGCTGCCACCAGCTTCGCAGAGTCGCAGCCTTCGGTGAGGTGCTGAGCTCGTAGAAGCAAATAACTAAGACGAGAGAAAGAGACTCGCACTTCGTGCAGATTTAGCAGTTCTCGCGCAGAGGTGCCCACCGTCAGCAGTCCCTGCCGGGCTGGTGCGGGGTGAGAGCGAAAGTGCTAGCTTCGGGCGATCCGAGCTGGCCTGCTAATTGATAGCAGGAACAATCAGAGGCAGTCACGCGCAAAGTCGGGAGTTTGGAGTTCACTTGAAGCGCAGACTTGGCACACAACTTAGAGTTCGCTAGAAACGAAACGGAAGGAACGCTAGGAAAGCTTGGAAAGCTAGGAACGCGAGGAACGGTAGGAACGCTTGTCTGAGCCAAGCCATGAGAGGGGCCGCATTTATAGGGAGGATCGATTGCACCATAGCACGAAAGGCCCCCGCTGAGAGTCATAAGTGACTCTGTTGCTATTTTTAGCAACAAACAAGCGGGCCCTGCCTCAGAGGAGGCAAGGGGGGTCCGGGCGCACGTGATCTCCCCATAAACACGAGCCCAGCGTACAATGATGAAATCATTGCACTTTGGACTAAAGAAGGAAGAGGGCCTTGTCATGTGACTGACTCACATGACAAGGGGAAACGGCCCACAAGTGAAGGCACTCGTGACCGTGGGACCGGAAAACAGAAAGGCACTCCAAATTTGGAGATGCCTGACAGAGAACGAAACAGAGGCAGGCCAGACCAAGCTGTCTGGGCACTGCAAAAGGGAAAACGAGACAAAAGGGGGCAAACGAGGACAAACAGACAGACAGACAAACGAGCAGAGGACAGGCCAGGGGACAGGCGGGGGGGAACAGGCAACTGCCCAGCGGCAGACAGAAACCTGGGGAGAAGGCGAGGGCAACAGCTGACTAGTGCGGCGCCTAACTAAACTAGCGACTCACTACACAAATGTATGCCATACTGTACTCGGGGTGCGCAGGATTCAGAATACAAACGAGCCGGTCGATTCATAGTCTATTAGTAACAAGCATAAGTAATGGTAAGACATAAAATGCACATGAATTCCAAATTAACATTTACTTAGCTAAATAAAGAGCTGTCCTTGCACTATCCCTTTAATTTGGTCGTTTCCTACGCACCCCCAATGATGTCTTCTTAAATTAAATTACTTGAATAAAAGAAATCTTAGTTTGGTTACTCAGACTTACAACTATTTGCTTGGAAAAAGCTGTCCTTTATTTAGGAAGAGTTAATGGAAAGCCCCGATATTTAAAAAAATCCACAACCTACTTTGACATTTACAGGAAGACTTTTTTCTCTTCCATTTTGTTCCGTAATTATTTTAACTGTTCCTGTTTCCTTGCTGTGCACTGTGTAATCAAATGTAGTTTTTCTATAATTTATAAATAAAACACCTCATGTTACTCAGGGTGCGCAGGATTCCAACTGATTGAGGGGGAATAATACAGCTATGACTAGGTCATACCTTTGCCAGTAAAAATTTTAATCGTACACAGCATTCTAGATTAGCTATGCAAGTTTGTCTGGAATTGTCGACATTGGCGTCTCACTTTTAGAGAGTATCCTGCGCACCCGCCAATGAAGTCTTTGTCTTTATTTCTTTCTATAGTAAGTTCTTGAGTTGCTAAGTTTTTTAAATTCAACTAATGAACTGCTGTATGCCCGCAGGCGTGGTCAAATATACGCCATTGTGCATTGATTTTAGCAGACAAGAAAAGCAGGAACTTGCAGTTATTAATATTTCTTCGATTTATGCATCCATTCATTCCAGAGTTCCATTTTTCCGAATAATATGGCTCATCAAACACAATCCGACAGCAACCTAGAAAAGTTTGAGAAGCAGAAAAGAGCCATGGAGCAGCACTTGAATACATTTTTTAAATTGACGTCTGAAATGATACGGGAGGAGCACGAGACATCACTGCATGAAGCAAAGAGCAAGGCATCACTCGCTGAAGTCGTAGCAGAGCAACAGCAAGAACTGGACGACTACAAGAAGCGACTGGCCGACACAGAGGCCAAACTAGAGCTCAAGAAGAGGGAATGTGACCAACTGGAAACCCTGGTGCAGGAGCAGGAGAAAATGTTGTTTGTCAACGTCGAGAACGACTTGAAGCCACCTGCTAAACGACCTCGCAGCCAGGAAGAAGAAGAGAAGAAAGAAGAAGTAGACGAGGACGAGGATCGTCGCGAGTAGCACATGATTGTGGGGTCGGTGGCCCAAGGAAGAGTGAGTGAAAGACTATCTGATATATCGTAACACGTAATATATTTCATTTTAATATCTACTGTATACGAGCATCTGTATTAAAAAAGAATTTCATAGGTTTTCAAAATTAAAACATTTAACTCGACAAATGCTTAAAAATAAAGATAACTAATTTCAGTAACTCATGAAATTTTGTAACTGTAACACTTAAAATTATTGTCTTCTTGCAATAGGGCTTACAGGAAATCGCACCTCCTTTTTTGTTCTTCAGCTTGGCTACAGTGTTGGTCAGTCGCTTTTTGTGTCCCCAATGCTGTTTTTGCTGTGCTCCGATTTTAATCAACAGACGCCTTGATCTATGCTTTATTCAATGACGCTGTGCCAGGCGCCGCGGAACGAGTTTTTGCCAGGGGGGGGGGGGGGGGGCAGGACCAAGTTTCCGAAACTCAAGCCCAGACCCTGTCTTGGACAGTGACCAAAAATTTGAGCAAAATTATGCTGTTGAACGGTATTTGAGGGGGGCAATGCCCCCCCCCACTCAATGTCAGCCCCCCCCCTATTCCGCGGCACCTGCGCTGTGCTTTATTCAGTGAAATGATCCAAGATCATTTCCGATGGCTTTTTTATTGTAGTGTACTCCGATTTATGGCTCTCAATGCTTTTTAACTTTGATAAGTTGCTGTCGGATTGTGTCGTCTAATAAAATAAAGCTTTAAGTGCTAAATAAATATGTTTGCTTTATTCTAATTATTTCCATTAATTTGCACTTACAGTGGCACAAATTGCAGCTATTAAAAGGGCAGGTGAACTGGCACATTTTGGTTGGGGCAGCTGTTAAACTAAAGTCTATGTATCTGCTTATATAAAATAAATACATCTGTTTGAATAAATCTAACAGTTTGATAGAGGGGATTTTAATAGATGTCAATTTCAGGACGAAGACTTGAATGGATTTCAGTTTCACAGAGAGGTCATGAGATTCAGCTGATGGATTTCAGGGAATGGAATTCCGGTGATGGGAGTTCTTCCCCTTTCTCCTCCGAAAGGAGGAGTTCCACTCGTAATATATAATTCTGTTAAAAACTAATTTGAACTAAAAAGTTTGAACTCTTAATTTCTTGCAGCTACAATTCTCCCATAGTTATGTTGACTGCTCAACGAAACTGTTAGAGGCTATGTACATACTACTTCTCTCCATGGCATTTCCCTTAGTGCTGTGTCTATTTAGCATGGAGGGGCAGAAGGGAAAACTCAAGTTACCATCGACAGTGGCTGAGTTAGCTTGACTCAGCTTTTCAAATGAGTATTTACATGTATAATAAGCATGCACATATGCGCGCTGCTGTTTATTTTTCGACAAAGGTTGACAAAAAAGAATTGCAACTGAAAAACTTAAATCAAAATTGAAAATCAAAATGTAAACATTTATTATTTTTTGTCTTTGTTAGAGCAGAAGGCTTCTGCAGTAACATGAAACTGGATCCAATTTAAACATTTGTTATATGTCGCCCCAACTATCTCCTAACTTTAGGAGCAATTGTCAACTCAAAGAATTTGAAGTGGCAACTTGGAACCATGCCCTATTGGAATAAGTGGTATTTTCGCGGACGGCGTCCGGCGCACTTTTTCTTTTTCCTCATAGTCATGGCGCATGGCGCGCTACGCGCGCCATGCGCCATGACGCACAGCAGCTCACAGGTAAGATGCAAGGAGGACATCACGCGCTACATACAGCGCTGCTGAACAAGGATGAGAAGCATGCACAGGAGAAAGTCAGCAGCACGGTGGAAATTCAGCAAACTGTAAGTAAAACTTGTTTTTCTAATTTCTATAACTTTGATAATATTGCTATGGGCTATAGTATAGCATATCTCCTATCATATGTATTGATTGCTGTGTCATCTAGAATATGCATGCAAGTTAATCGTAAAATTGGAAATTGTAGTTGAAAGATCGTAGCAGAAATGTTCTTTATTGCCTCATAAACATTATAACATAGTGCCAAATGCTAATTGCTCTTAATGTTCTCTTATAACGCAGTTGCAAGAAATAAAAAAGTAAACTAAATTCTATTAAAAGTCTCAACAAATTTTCTGCTTTGTTTAATTATCTTTTTGATTGGTTGCGCGTACATTTATTTATGCTGACATTTAAATGTGAAAATATTCTTCGAAACACCATGCTAAATAGTTATCAGATTTGATAACCCGACCCGAGCCAAAGTGCTACAACTACTACTGAAAAAGTGTGTGGATAAGGCAAAGACAATTTTGTTTGTTCGTGAACTCTGTGTTGTTCATCACGGAGTTTCTTCATTTTGTATTAACTGTTGTCATTGTTATTTCATTAATTAGCTTAATATTTGTTGCATACAAAAACATCTCTCATTTATATCTTTTAACTGTAATTTTTTAATGGCTAGTACAGCATGAATATTTATTGAAAATTAATCCTTCTATGTTAAATTAAAAGATCATCTTGAAATGGTGGCACACTGTGTGACCTTTCGTTTCAGAATTGTCTGAATTGACCCAAATGATTCGATTGATTATCCTTCCCAGTGAAAAAAAGTATATGGATTCCATGTGGATTTTTCATATGAAATCCATATGTGCATTTGTCTCCGTCCATCCATGTGGAATTGAAATATGGATTCCACATGGAAGATCCACATGGAAGTAATTATGTATTTCACATAGAATCCACATTGTCATTGAGTAAACAGCCATTATACTGGTTGCCATAATAAATTGTTGCATCCTAAATCTCAAAATAATATCAGATCTCAAAACTTCATATGAACCCCAGATCTCAATACCATATAAAAGAAACTGAAACACAGATAAAAACACTAGCTATAGCGAAAAAATATTTCTGCACAAAAATATATTCAAAAAGGATGTCTCAATAAGTAAGGTGTATTTATATACAGTAGTGAGTCACTGGCACACAAAGAATAAACACACAGATATAGATATTGATATCTTTAAAGTTGCGCTGCGCATATGATATAATATATAATTTGAAATTGACATTGTCAATAGCATTAATTAATTAACAATAATATAATGCACCAGAATTAGAACAGTCAGAAACATGCTGCTGCCAATTGCCAGAATGCTGCTTCTTCAGGTCAGGTGAGAAACCTTAGAAAAGAAAGGGGTTAAATTACAGAATTTTATAACAGATTGATGATAGATTTTGTAATAGATTTTGATAGATTTTGATCTTATAACAGATTTTGATAACAGAAAAAAATCAGTTTATAACTAAAACTTACCATTGCTTTACAAAAGGTAGCATTCTAGATATTATATTCAAATTCCAAGTAGCTTTGCATGCTTCTTCAAAGGAAAGACCAAGGTGACATCCAAGTTTGAGGATGGGCCATGTAATGTTAGGCTGAAATGAAATAGAAAAATAATTGTTGCCAATTAAGATTGATAGATTATATTGATATAATTCATAAAACTAATTTAAGGATGAATACTTAATAAAGTTTATTTTAAAATTAACTAGGCCTAAGTTCTAGGTTTATTTTTTTAAGCACAAAGTGTGCATATGCGCCTTAAATTTTAAAATTGCACCTTGAAAATTGAAATTAAAAAGTGGATACAGTTTAGGTGCGATTTCATTACCTATTTTTCTGTTGAAGCCTTATTTGCACTGCCTTTATATAAGAAAAAAGAGAAATTGCATTCTAAGCCTTAAAATCATAAAACCCTGAAAGTGAGCATAGGATATAATTTTGCACTTTGTCTCTAGCAAAAAAGAAAACCCTACCTAAGTCAATCAATAAACCAATAAAATAATAAATACAAAAATAATTAATATTCCTATGTTTCTATAAATTTAATTTTTTATTTTAAAATTGATTTTAAACTATAAAGTATTTAGGCAAAGCAATGCATGTTTTTTTATATTTGCTGGCCTAGTATGATTTAACATTAGGCCTAAGCCTAAATAGCTATGCCCTATGCCTATGGCTATTAAATTCTGGACTTGGCCTAAATCAGATCAAATTTACAATAATCATTATTTATTTATAATAGCAACCTTAGGGATCTGCTAGGCTAGCTATGCCAAAAGCAAGTTGCAAGTGTAAATGCAGAATTATTTATTATAATTAATAATACTGTTTTTAAAAATGCAACAAGTCCAAAAGATGCTAATAGGCTTTTTTGAAGAAAATCATAAATTAATAGATTTTTAACAGATTAACTAGATTGACTAGTCACAATTCACAAAGTCAAGCTAGTCCCAACTCCCAACCTTAATTAAAATAGAAGGACCTAAATTGATAGTTATAGGCCTAGCTTAAAATAGGCCTAATAAGCATACATATAAATAGATAGATAGGACTAAGAGGAAATTATGAACTTCTAAAGGCCTATTTAAGTTAAAAAATGAGTAGCCAATCTATGGACATGGCCATGGGATTCCTAGAAATTGGATAGGGCCTAGGCCTAAATAAATTTATCATGGATTTTACCAAAAGTATTAGGCCTATCTATGATAAAATACTGATTTATCTAATTTCTAATCCCATGGAGGCCATGGCCTTATACTCGTAAGTTATTGCCTATAGGCTAGGTCTACTAAAATTTTTAAGGTGCTTAAATAGCCATAAACAAGGCACTTTATCTTTCAAGGCCTTGGACCAAACATTGACGAATATAAAATAAAATTAATTTAATTTTAAAACGTACGAAACGTTTTTTATTGTTAACTTCTATTTTGTCTATTTTAACAAACAGTGTCTTATTTTCCGATTATAATTTAGCTTTTAGATAATAATTTTTACTTAAAAGCATATAAATATAATAATTAATTTTAGTAATTTCATAAAAACGTCTAAATAAGGTGTATCACAGTTTTTTATCGAAGTGGATTCCATGTTGAATCAATATACGCTTATTTCTCATGAATTCCTTGTAAAATCCACATCAACATTAGGACAGTAAAAATAAAAAAATAATGCATAAAAAATACTTTGCATACCATTATGTCATCTTTAAGTCATTAATTTGCAAAAATTAAAGAAACATTTAAATTCCACATGGCCACGTGGAACCCACGTGGAATCCATGAATCATTTTTCACTGGGCTTAGACCTTAATGTGCCACTTTGGCTTTGGTTTTGATTGCTTGGATTGTAATATGCTCATTTAAACCAATTAATGCACTTTTCCTGCACTTTTCGCTTTCAATTTTCAAAGTGATATCTGATATTGTGGCACCTTAAAATTTAAAGAACTTAAATAGTGAAATTTGATCCTCAGATCAAAGTGGGAAATATATGTGACTCGTCTGGCGATAAAGCCCTAGAAAGGGACCATTTTTGTGACTCATTTAGGCAGTCACTCGATCACCGTTTTTCTAATTAGTGTTTTCTAAAATTTATAGTATAATTTACTCATACAAATTAGTAAAGAAACAGTAATTGTAATGCATAGATAAAAGGTCATTTATTTTATTTATTTTTATTATTTAAAGGCCACATATTCTGCTTAATTTATACACTCCCTTCCTGTCATTTCAGTTTAAATAAGTGTTACATTTACATAAAAAGAGGTGCAATGTTGGCTGAACTCAATAGCAGCGACTCCAATGATAGTGGTACTACTAGTACTAGTAGCAGTGATGGCAGACTTGATTCAGTTGAAGTCAATGAAGTAGACATTCCATCTCCGACTCCAGGATGTCCAAGTGCTTCTCCAAGAGCTTCAGCTTCAGCAGAATCTGTCTGGGCGTCGTTTAGAAATCGAATAGGGATGAAGAGTAATAGTGCTGTGTGCAGTGGCAGTGACATGTCTGCGTCTGCATCTGCTCAGCCTACACATTCAAGGAAGAGAAAGGAGAGAGAGGGTGAATGCAACAAGAAGGAAGAAAAGAAATATTGTGTTGTGTGCCTCAAGCACTTCATTGATGGCACTGGTGGTCCTGGATTTCAACTGCGCTTTTGCGAGAGTAGCCGCGAAAGGCAACGAAAGCAGCATGCTGAAACCAGTAGGCATTGTGCTGGGAATGCCCCACCAGATTGGCGTAGTCAAAAAGACCCACTCGTCATCGATCTACTGCAAACTTGCAAATCTGGCGGCTTGCAAAAGGACAAGAGCAAGAGTTTGAACAAGAAGCAGAAAAGGAAGAGAAGTGGTGAGAGCAGTCAGCTGAGCACGGGAGAGTGTGCCAGCAACAGCAATGACAATGGTGACATGTTAGCCACAGTCACAGAGGCTGAGGCTGGGATTCCTGAGATGGTTGAACAGCCTGCGAGTGAAGTGGGTGTAGTTGTTGAAGAAAAAGTGCCAGAGGAGCGATCATCTATGTCAATATCAACAGTTTCTAAGACTGTCACAGTGGAACTAGACCTCGAAGATTCGGCTCCGACTCTGATTAGATGTTCGCCTCCCCCACTTGACTCTGCCGAGCTGATGTGCGAGTCAGATGAGCAGTCTGGGACTGGATCTACGTCTGCTTCAGTTGTGCAGGTTCAAAGAGCACAGCAACACCGTCTTCAGCGCCAAAGAACACTGGCAGAATGTTTTCTATCGTCGGAGACTGCGCTGCACAGCGAAGATCCTGAGATTCCCAATGAGCCAACTCTGGATGCAGTTCTGCAAGGGATTAGAGTAGTGGCTGCAAAAGTTGACAAGCTCGCAGAGAGGCACAGTTCAATGAGCTGCAATTCCTGCAAATGCAAGGGCCAGGACCAATCGCCATTGACTACGAGAACGTCTGTAAGTGCATCGCATGTGCAAGTGAGATCGCTGAGAGAACTTCTCGAGAAAGTGAGTAGTCTTGTATGATTCAATGGATTTTCGTCCTATCATTATTAATGAATTCTGTAATTTTGCTAAAGATAAAATCATCTAATGACATTTTATATGCCCACCGTACAATTTTCTGCAGACTGAGATGGCTCATTTCTCCTTGCTTCCCAGCAAGTCAAGTGCATCTGGGACTTCTGGGACATTTGGTGCCGCTCTTCTGCGTTGTACGTTGTGCTTTACGCACCTACAGGACCAGGCCGAATTACCACTGCCTAATCGCTTGGATGGGGTGGGTCTCGTCCTCTCAGAGGAACAGATGGCCAAGTACGAATCGAAGTCAGACAGTGGATTTCGACAATTTCGCAATCGCCTTGAGCAGCACAGCACGTGCGAACTGCATATCAAGTAAGTTGTATGTCTCATGGTACATATGGCAGTAAAAGTACTCTATGTAGTATTAGTAATAACGATAAATAAAATGCGGAGCACCAAGCCAATCACGATATTAGCGGCATTAGCCATTATGAGTTATGACACGACAATTTCGTAATTGAACTCTATTTCCGTCATTCATACTCTTACTTCATAGGGCCCAACTTGCAGCAGATCGGAAGGCAGCACAGTTGGAGCGGAACCTAGTGGCTGCAACGGCCCTTGTCACATCAGCTCTCACGATTATCAACATTGCCTGCGCTGCAACTCACTACGAGACTATCGTCGCGGCCATGGACTTTGTTGGTGTGACAGTTGGTGAAATGCAGCATGGACGTAAGGCCTGTGTCCGGATTTGGCAGGTAGCTGATACGGTGCTCATGGAGGAGGTGCTGCAGTCTTTAAATGAGCCGCTGCCATCAACTTCGCTTCCACCATTCTACTGTCTTACTATGGACAAAAGCACTCCAGGCCGCACAACAAATCAAGCTGTGATGGCATGTGCTTATAGCTCCAATGGCATTCGCACGGCCTACTGCTTTGGTGCGCCGGGTGTTTATCACCCTGCGGATTATCGCCTCTCTGGGGGTCAGGCAAAAGCTCTCGCTATGTAAGCGATTTACCTATTGCATGTATATCAATCCAAAGAAATCAATCGATATTAAATTGCATGTTACGAAACCAGAATTTGTAATAATTATCTTCTTTCTCTTTCTCTACACCAGGTCTGCATCTCAGGCAGCTCATAATGCTGGAACGAGTCTGTCCCGTTGTGCAGGCATTACAGCTGATGGGCAGTACCAAGTGGAAGGCTTTGCTGTCACATTGAAGCAGGCCATCCAGGCAGACCTCAGCGATAGCGAGTTGCCGAGTGCGAGCGTTGAGCAGCAGGATGGTGTTGATGTTGACGGAGAATTCTTTGGAGTCGTCTGGGACCCAGCCCATTGGTTGGATCTTGTTTTCCGTGATGTAAAAAAGCAGAGCGGAACTGTTTTACGACTTGTGAAGGCAATGAACTGGCTGCACAGAAAGATTCAGCAGGGCAAGCTGACGGTGGCAGCCGACCAAGTAGCTGCGATGATGGAGAATCGGCCTGCTCTAAAAACCCAGTCGTTCAGTTCTACCAGATTTACATCATCCAGTTTTGCAATGGTGAAGAAGACCGTCACCGAACTGGCAATTTGGTTGGAGACATTAGCGCAAAATCGTTCGAGTTTACGACGTATGGACCGGGAATTCTTGGAGTTTCTCCAGTCTGTTCCGTTCATCGTAGAGCTCCTAGTTGCATACGATGTGCTGCGCATGTTCTGTGCTGTCATGCTCCGCAGCCAAAACCTTCAGCTGCCCGCTTGGCAAATCGTTGACGAAGTGACCAATTTGTCAATGCAACTGGATGTGATGCGTCGCAGCCTGCTAGCGCTAGAGCAAGCTTTACGAACATCTTCAGAGACTGCCGCTAGAGTAGTCAGGGAGTCTGCCGGCTGTTTGCCACTTCTGTCAGCAAGATGGGACGACATTGAGAAAGGGCTTTTCCGCGAGGTTTCGCTTAGCCCATCGGCTTCGTTCCCCTTCACGCTAACAGAGCTGGCAAAAGTTGCCGATGAGGAAGCCGAAGATGACGAAGACGAACCCCATGACTTGGACCAGCAGGATGAGGGTGCGGCTGCTGAGATGACGTTGCAAACGGCGGTGGCTTCGGCTCGCAGTTTTGTCACCATGCTGATCAGCGCTTTAAGCCGGCGAAGCTCCGTCGCTGTGTCGAGACCAATAAACCTGTTGAACACAGCTTTTAACATAACGGGCTATATTGGCGCTCTTTGTGGCCGTGTACGCAAAACCGGTGCAAATTATCAAGTCCTTCTGCGACATGAACACGCCTTCGTTCTACATGGTCAGCAGGCGTTTCATTTGGCCTTTGAAGCTGCGAGAACGCGTCCGTCTCTAGAGAAACTGTTTGGCGATTTGACTAGCAACGAATTGCATGCTGTCTGGCGTGACACGATTCGTAGCATTGTTTGGGGTGCCGACGCAGACTCCTTGCACTGTCGCCGAATAATTTTTGGCGCCGATTGCCCCGAGGGCCGACTGCTGTCCATGAACAGTCATGCAAGCGAGCAGGGAAAGTTCTCCATTGACGCGGGAACTGGTCCGCTCACCATATTTCCTTGCGAGAAAAACTTTCTTGCTGCAATGTACAGCGATCGTAGGCTGTATGGCATGTTCAGCAACGCTCTCTGCGCCTTGCTCGACTGGGCTTTGGCAAAAGGCTGCCCCGAAGCCATTGTCGAAAGCCTGTACACCAGCATGGATCGGCAGCGAATGCAGGGCGCACTTCAGGCGGATGAGACATTAGAGCTCAGAACGAGGCTTTCCTGGCACATTCCGCCTAGCGTGTCGTCAATGCCTGTAACAGTAAAGAAAATAGCCCGTCTATGGCTGCGGCAGCACAATGTTTACCGCCAACGGGGAATGAAGCGGAAGGCAAAACTGCCTGTGCTAATGCGCAAGAAGTCGGAGACTGGGCGACTCTTGCTGAAGTAGTAGAGTTGCAAAGGCTAAGGCTATAGACAAACTTCTATTTTTTTCATTTCATTCATTCATTCATTATGTCTCATGTCTAGGGATGAAGAGTTTCGTATGTCTGGAGAAAGAGAAGTATAGAGATGCCACATAGGAAGCATGAGGATTTAGGACTATTAAAGAGACCAACTAGATTGAAAAACCAGTTTCAATCCATCTCTACATTCATATTATCATATAGACTAGACACAAGTTATTACTATTAAATATCCTTCAACTCAAGACTGTCTTCAAGTAACATAGTCTCCCTTATGATCATGCTGTCATGCTGAATCTTTTGCTGATGCCCTGTGGTTGCTGTATTGCCCATGTACCGATGTTACTTACAACTCCAGTACTGTAGTGTTATGTAAGCATACGTCTGTGTCTTAAGCTTGCGTCTGTCAGACAGCGACAGCCATGCATGCACCCCAAATATTGAATTATATATACTGCGCCTCTGCCTTAAGCAGTTGCACGTACATTTACCCCCACTATTTTACTCCTATTGCACGTGCACATACGATGAATCCATCTCATGTACAACTGCTTATGTCCAGAGAATGTCTTAAGCAGTTACTCAAGCACACTGTACGTAGTACATACTGATATAATATTTTGTGTTTAGTAATAGCGATTAGCCAAATTGAAGTAAAGGGTTTCAGTGTTCGTAATTATTTTAAGTACTCACTGATGCAATTGCCACACTATTTACATTATTTATTTTTCTTTGAATAGACCAACAATGTAACTTTGTAAGTCAAAAGACGAGTAGACTAAGAATTAAGAAATAGATACAACTACAACAGAAGGGGGCAGAAGTACAGTACAGAACAGAGTGCAGTAAAACACAAGTGCGGTAAAACACACAACTTTCTCTCAATCTCTTTAAATCTCTCAAAAACGAGTGATGCATCATCAGAATGAACATGATAGAGACTGGAGTCATGCACAATATCACCTAAACCTAGAGTGCTATGGCACCCTAGGATTTGAAGATTTGAATGACACATCGTCCATACCACCTTAGGATTTGAAGATTGTCATGACGCACCGTCCAGGCCACTTTATGATTGCCATGGCGCACTAGATGCACTGTCCACAGTGTTTGAAAACTTATTCCAATAGGGGAACCATGATTGCTAGGTCATTTATCGGCAGCATTCTCAAACGTATGTCGCGCAAGTCTCAGTCGTATTCAATACGTCAATAGGTCGCCAGCTCAATGACAATTTTCGAGATAACAGTGATGGTGCTGCAGACGATGCTGGCAACGATGATGCCCTATATGACGCTGGTGTACAACTAAAGCATTCAGCTAAGTGTATTAACGCAAAAAATCTGTTTCTGTTTCTTGTGTTTTCTTGTGTTTCTTGCTCCGCAGCCAAAACCTTCAGCTGCCCGCTTGGCAAATCGTTGACGAAGTGACCAATTTGTCAATGCAACTGGATGTGATGCGTCGCAGCCTGCTAGCGCTAGAGCAAGCTTTACGAACATCTTCAGAGACTGCCGCTAGAGTAGTCAGGGAGTCTGCCGGCTGTTTGCCACTTCTGTCAGCAAGATGGGACGACATTGAGAAAGGGCTTTTCCGCGAGGTTTCGCTTAGCCCATCGGCTTCGTTCCCCTTCACGCTAACAGAGCTGGCAAAAGTTGCCGATGAGGAAGCCGAAGATGACGAAGACGAACCCCATGACTTGGACCAGCAGGATGAGGGTGCGGCTGCTGAGATGACGTTGCAAACGGCGGTGGCTTCGGCTCGCAGTTTTGTCACCATGCTGATCAGCGCTTTAAGCCGGCGAAGCTCCGTCGCTGTGTCGAGACCAATAAACCTGTTGAACACAGCTTTTAACATAACGGGCTATATTGGCGCTCTTTGTGGCCGTGTACGCAAAACCGGTGCAAATTATCAAGTCCTTCTGCGACATGAACACGCCTTCGTTCTACATGGTCAGCAGGCGTTTCATTTGGCCTTTGAAGCTGCGAGAACGCGTCCGTCTCTAGAGAAACTGTTTGGCGATTTGACTAGCAACGAATTGCATGCTGTCTGGCGTGACACGATTCGTAGCATTGTTTGGGGTGCCGACGCAGACTCCTTGCACTGTCGCCGAATAATTTTTGGCGCCGATTGCCCCGAGGGCCGACTGCTGTCCATGAACAGTCATGCAAGCGAGCAGGGAAAGTTCTCCATTGACGCGGGAACTGGTCCGCTCACCATATTTCCTTGCGAGAAAAACTTTCTTGCTGCAATGTACAGCGATCGTAGGCTGTATGGCATGTTCAGCAACGCTCTCTGCGCCTTGCTCGACTGGGCTTTGGCAAAAGGCTGCCCCGAAGCCATTGTCGAAAGCCTGTACACCAGCATGGATCGGCAGCGAATGCAGGGCGCACTTCAGGCGGATGAGACATTAGAGCTCAGAACGAGGCTTTCCTGGCACATTCCGCCTAGCGTGTCGTCAATGCCTGTAACAGTAAAGAAAATAGCCCGTCTATGGCTGCGGCAGCACAATGTTTACCGCCAACGGGGAATGAAGCGGAAGGCAAAACTGCCTGTGCTAATGCGCAAGAAGTCGGAGACTGGGCGACTCTTGCTGAAGTAGTAGAGTTGCAAAGGCTAAGGCTATAGACAAACTTCTATTTTTTTCATTTCATTCATTCATTCATTATGTCTCATGTCTAGGGATGAAGAGTTTCGTATGTCTGGAGAAAGAGAAGTATAGAGATGCCACATAGGAAGCATGAGGATTTAGGACTATTAAAGAGACCAACTAGATTGAAAAACCAGTTTCAATCCATCTCTACATTCATATTATCATATAGACTAGACACAAGTTATTACTATTAAATATCCTTCAACTCAAGACTGTCTTCAAGTAACATAGTCTCCCTTATGATCATGCTGTCATGCTGAATCTTTTGCTGATGCCCTGTGGTTGCTGTATTGCCCATGTACCGATGTTACTTACAACTCCAGTACTGTAGTGTTATGTAAGCATACGTCTGTGTCTTAAGCTTGCGTCTGTCAGACAGCGACAGCCATGCATGCACCCCAAATATTGAATTATATATACTGCGCCTCTGCCTTAAGCAGTTGCACGTACATTTACCCCCACTATTTTACTCCTATTGCACGTGCACATACGATGAATCCATCTCATGTACAACTGCTTATGTCCAGAGAATGTCTTAAGCAGTTACTCAAGCACACTGTACGTAGTACATACTGATATAATATTTTGTGTTTAGTAATAGCGATTAGCCAAATTGAAGTAAAGGGTTTCAGTGTTCGTAATTATTTTAAGTACTCACTGATGCAATTGCCACACTATTTACATTATTTATTTTTCTTTGAATAGACCAACAATGTAACTTTGTAAGTCAAAAGACGAGTAGACTAAGAATTAAGAAATAGATACAACTACAACAGAAGGGGGCAGAAGTACAGTACAGAACAGAGTGCAGTAAAACACAAGTGCGGTAAAACACACAACTTTCTCTCAATCTCTTTAAATCTCTCAAAAACGAGTGATGCATCATCAGAATGAACATGATAGAGACTGGAGTCATGCACAATATCACCTAAACCTAGAGTGCTATGGCACCCTAGGATTTGAAGATTTGAATGACACATCGTCCATACCACCTTAGGATTTGAAGATTGTCATGACGCACCGTCCAGGCCACTTTATGATTGCCATGGCGCACTAGATGCACTGTCCACAGTGTTTGAAAACTTATTCCAATAGGGGAACCATGATTGCTAGGTCATTTATCGGCAGCATTCTCAAACGTATGTCGCGCAAGTCTCAGTCGTATTCAATACGTCAATAGGTCGCCAGCTCAATGACAATTTTCGAGATAACAGTGATGGTGCTGCAGACGATGCTGGCAACGATGATGCCCTATATGACGCTGGTGTACAACTAAAGCATTCAGCTAAGTGTATTAACGCAAAAAATCTGTTTCTGTTTCTTGTGTTTTAATGTTTATTTAATATACTAAGAAGCTTTTGCACATGTGAACTATTTGTTTGTATACTGAGATAAGTTACTATCACTAATTTGGAATAAAATTTTCTTGGAATTTAATTAGTGTTTTTCAGTTTCCAATTAATGGGACTTATATTCCATTTAATAAGCTGACTCGCTCGTTTTGCATTTTGTGAGAATACTTTATTTAATCCATTCCTCACCCATGTATATGTGCGCATGTTGATTTTTAACTACATGTACTTTAAATTAACTGTTAAGTTGTCATTGACACGATAATGATTGATATAATTGTCAATCGACTACTAGACGGACTACTAGGTTGGACTGGACAAATTAGTTAGAAATTACTTATGTTGAAATTGAACTTAAAAACCAATATTTAACAGCTGCATATTCATAAATGTAAGTATGCCTATGTCCCATGCAGACTCTAGATGATAAATACTGTTTCTATCGACATCTGTCAAGCAGCTATGTCTGTGGGACATCTTGGCTGAAATGTCTCAAGGTTATTTCCTGGGATGTCCCTGGTACTTCCCAAATAGACGCATCTGTATATCCCAGAATTTGTCAAATAGACCAAAGTTGGGACATCCTAAGTACATCTAGATATGTCTAAATGTTATATAGGTATATATCTCCTTTCATCTCTCTTATCTCTACAAACTTATATTTTCTCTCTTCCTTTTACTCTCTTCTCTCCTTTCTCTTCTTTCTTTTCTCCTCATTTCTCTCTTTTCTCTCCTCTATTTTCTATTCAATATATATTCTCTCTTCTTATTTTCTAACTTATGTCAGTTACAAGCTCATATATGTACTTGTATCTGTATATGTATTTAGAAGTTTGGCTTACTTTGATGAGATTTCAGAATTGTCAGACTTAGTATTGAAGCCTTGCATTTCTTGGATATCAGTACTTGCTAAAAAATACATGCATCTCATATCTATGCAAATTTGCTGCAGTGCATAAAGGATTTTCAGCAGGCAGAGGAACAATGGCTAGTCCAAAATTTGGGGCTTGTACATGTACCACTGCAGCATCTGCAGCTTGAGACACTGCTATGTTACCTGCAGGAGCCCATCTATTGCATTGATTGCAAAGCCAGAAAAACTCATTGACATTTTTCATTGCAGAATACTTATCCTTGTGATGCAACTATCACATGCATGGTGCTGCCAATTCAAGCATTAAGAATATTCAATTGTTTCTTGTCCATCGCAAACTGGCTGCAGACAGACCACACATGGATATGCGCCTGCGATTTTGTATCTAAGTGCTTAGACTGCTGTCAGTGAATGAAACAGATGAATTTTGAACAGGGCATGAAATTTAACCAGTTTTTATCCCTTTAAACAAGTAAATTAGTCTTGACCAATAAGAAAAACTGAAAAAAGCTACACCTGATTTTATAAAAAGAAGATATTTATTTAATATGAAATATGTTTACACCTTTTAAGGGCCTACTATAAATAGGAAATTAAGACTAATAACCATATTTGTCTTTAACCCTGCAATATACTAATAAAATTTTGACTACTTGTCTAAACCCCCATTGCAACCTCACATCTCCCAACCCGAAGCTATCCAATAGAAAACCAATTGTCATTTTCTATGAACCCTACCCTAACTATGGCCATCTTGGTATGTGGCTATCTTGGTCTTACACCAGATTTACAAACTACAAGACCTGATCCCAATTCCAAAATCTTGATCCTGATCCGATCCCAAGAAAAAAAATAATTCTCATTCCAATCCCACCCAAAGGTTTCAATCCTATCTAACCTTTACAGATACACTGAGATAGATCAACAAAAATCAACTTGGCTGGCTCACTTATAGGCCTACCAATTTTGTAGGATGAAAGCTTGTAAGTTACGATTTTTCAATTTCAATAGGCCCAACCAATTTAAAATCATTGTATTATTCCCTTGATTTGACTTTGACATTGATTTGATAGTTCTTTGCACTCTGCACAGTGGGGCACTTTGTCTAGCAAACTTGGCACATAGCCATAAGCATAAAAAATTTACTAGGTAGGCAATTTTTGGCTAGTGCACACATGATTATGATCCTTATTCCTGACTATATGATAACAGATAAGTTAGGGCCTTGGGCCAAAATTAATAAATATGTAATGTAACAAAATAATCAGTCTAGACTAAATAATATAACAGTTAATTATAATTTTAATATTTGTTTAATAAATTAGTGCTATCTACAAAAGATAACACATGTATAATCATATAAAACTAAAAAAATGCTACAGGCATTAGTACTCACCTCGTCTCTTGCATATTGTTATGTCAATATGTTAGATGTTTAATGCATCAGGATCTGGCATGTCAAAAAATAGTGAGGTGGGCCTGGTGGGGGCGGAGAAAGAACAAGATTTAGAAGTAGTAGTAAGTTTGGCTCAGGTAAAAAGCCTGTTTGGCCAATATAAGTTGATGTATTTAATACTTGTTCAAAAGGTTGGATACTTTTAAATGATGAATGAATACAAGTTACGATATTTGTATTAAATATGGTATTTGAAAGAGCGTCTGGGATTTTTTACGGTATGAAAAGAAATGAATAGCAGAAGACCATAATATGAGTTCTAAATCGATGCTGAATCAGAGCGGCGAACGGGTCTCCCTATAACACGCACCGCACCGCCCCGAACCGCTACACATTATAACATTTTTTGTCAATGCAGTATTTGATTGCAAAGAAAACTATTTGTTGTAAGAGTAATGGAATAAATATCTTTAATTATTATTATAAATATTATTATTATTTTTATATTCTCGTTTTCATTAATATATTATATTCTTATTATTTTATTAATATTATTAATATCACTTATTCGAATTTTATATTTCATAGTAAAAAACTAAATTTAATTAAAACTTTGAAGCTTAACAGAAAACGCATTTTGAAGTGTCTTCAGTTATAGTCCAATTTGTTTTAATGTGTAGCGCTGCAGGGCGGTGCTGGGCGTGTTTTAGGGAGACCCGCGGCGAACTCTTATCCATTTGGAAGCCAAAGGCCTGCACTGCAGGCCATACCGAAACGGCCCAGAAACCCAGAGATTGAAAAATGTCTATGGGATCAAAAACCATCTCCCAATCACTAAAGCAAGTGCCCAGTATGGCCTGCTGTGCAGGCCATGACTGATTTAAAGACGTCCATTATGCATTTCCATTGTGTTTTCACTCAAATGGGAAATGTTGAAGGGGAATTAAAGCGTGGATGAATTAGCATGGATCTGGACAGAGACCAGGATTTCCGGGACATTGGCTGCAACAAAATACTGTCTTCTTAGCTGGAACGTCAGGTTTCAAATTCGGAATCGTTTGCTTGGGCGAGTCTGGGCTTCCGTTGCTGGGAGTCGTCCGTGTATATGTGGTATTTTCGCCATTTTCTGCACTCTCCTGCTGGAACTCCCTGACTGCCAACCACATTCGCTCATTAGTCCATGTGACAAGACTGTGGTGAGAAACTCTTCAGTCAGGATCAATTTCTGGATCCATGCCTTCCGACTCCGTTTCTGACTCAAAAACCGTCGAGTCATTGCTTGATAAAGCGTCTTCCGAATCGGAATCGAGTCCCAGTCTACGCAAGGCGTCACTTTTAGCTGTCCTATTCGGCCGCGTAAAAGCCATTTGTGGGTAGGAAGGTTTGAACAGGAGCTAGCTGAAAAACTATGTGATATACTTTACTTCTGGGCTTCTAGGGTGTGCACTCGATTCAGCAAAAAAGACAAATTTGTCTATGGACTGCTCTGCAGGCCTTTGGGCTTTTAAGCCATCTTACAGAACCAAGCTTGGGCGCGAAGTGGTTATAACGATGCGACAATTTATTATATATTAATTAATATTGAGCAATAAAACAAAGTACGTTATAAACCAGTTATGCCAACTTATATAAATACGTACAGTAAAAAGTACAGTAAACTATAAATAGAATATGACGTGACGCGCAAGTCAGGAGCTATTTGTTGCTTAATAACGAATGTTAATACTTGCGATATTTTTGTAGAATAGCCAAAGTAACTTGACGAGTTAAATACCGAGAGAAAAAGCTTAAATATTGTAAGTATTGAATTTCACTGATGCAGGGGCACTGTGAGTGGAGAGAGTACAAAATGGTAGAGATTAAGGGGCGAGGCAATAGCTAGCGCTATGATGCACATGGAACAGAGTAGATCAGTACGCATAGAGTACACAATGATTTACTGAGTACACGCAGATCGCAAGCTGCAAACAAAGTGACTAAGCGAAGTTAAACAAACCCTCCACAAGTTTACCCAGCTCCCAACCCAATCAACCGTCACTTCAGAATACAAATACATATAATGCACAATGTGAAATAAGTACAAAATATGATTACTTTTAAAACAGATATAAAGATACATTACAGGTATTTTAGAAATTGGGCGGATTGATAAATTTGAAATGCCGCCGGTGTTGAGTTCGCACGAATGAATTCGGAAAATCGCGAAATCGAATCTCAACGGGTTTTCTCCTGAATACTCCGTCTGCCGGGTCCTCAGTTTCGGGGGGAGGGTAGTCGTTGTCGTAGATGAGAAGTCTTCGTTAGGCACGGTCTGAGGACCAATTGGGTCCTTAGACACCGTCGATTCAATGTACGTCGATTCGCTTAGTTGCTTACTAAACCACTGTTTCAGCTGGCCAACTTATTTAGCTCTCTATTTTATGATATACATGTATTCTGTAGTCAACAGTAGAGTAAACGTTGATTTCTCAGAGCTCGTTAATTTGGAGTTGCGATTAATTGCATTTTACGCCCCACGGGCAAATGACTCAAGATAATGCTATGGGCTTCGATTAGTTAATGAAAATAAATACATGTACTGGTACAGAGTTTACTGGTCACGCTGGATATTAACTAAATTAACGCAGGAAAATTATTATTCATTATTAGCGATTATAGCGATTGAAACAGAGGAAAACTAAAAGTCTTCAAGGAATAAACTAGTAATTGGTTGTCAAAATAAGCAAACAGGAACAGAGACGAACAGGTAAAAGCAAGGAAAGGGGTGGGTTTTTTTAAAGATGACAGGACACGCAAATTGCCCGCATAGCAAAATTGCGTATGCAATAGAAAGTGGGACGTCTCCAATACGTAACTTTTTTGGTTGCAGGAACGACTCCTTGATACGTATCCAATTTTTATGATCCTCTAAAGAAGCTCTATCGTTTCTACAAAAACGGTGAACAGATAATGCTTGTAATTTTATTGATTATTTATTCCACCATTTTGGTAGAAACCAGCTTCTTTAGAGGATCATAAAAATTGGATCCGTATCAAGGATGTTCCTGCAAACAAAAAGTTACGTATCCGAGACGTCCCACTTTCTATTGGATACGTAATTTTGCTATGCGGGTTGGCATAATATAGTGAGCAAAAATCGAACGCTTAAGGGGTGTGGGCACATGGTGGGTAAACCGGTGGGGCAACCGGTGGATGGGATTCCCGGGTTGGGTCAACGCACGAAAAACAGCCAAAAAAGAATTAAAACAAAGTTAATACCAAAATGGGACCAACGGTGGGGGGCAGGAGTTGGGCCAGGGGAAGGACCAGGGAGGCCACCGGAAGGGTCAAACACGGGAACGGGCGATGACGACAGATTTCGTCATCGAAGGAAGGAGGCGGGGGAGAGTGACGCACACAATGTCAGGAACGTGCGGTAGTACCAGAATTTCACAGTTGGTAGCCCCGTCCTACCACAATAGCTACTAACTATATTCCAAGAGTGCCCAATATTCGATAACAAAACCAGGGTCTAGACTATTTCGAACCCGTTGTCCATTAAGACGGGCGGTTCCTCGGGCCGCAATTCGTGTTTACATTAAAACTTCAATTTATATGTGGACTCTTACTGGACGTAATTAAACTCAGATGCCTTGAATTTTTTAATGGTTGTTAAACCTATGAAAAAAATAAATAGTTTCGGAACGTCGCATTCATATACGAGTTTTAACAAAGCTGCCATATAAATTTTCTTTAGCCATGGTTTTAAACTCAGAGAACGTGAGACCGCAATTGTGTGCACAGCGTTTGGTCCGGTGGATGAAGGCTTGGATCGAGGGGGTCTCGTAGGACCGCGGGTGATCGATGGTCCAGCCACAGTGACGTGACATCGTCCGCATAAGCCTATCTTCTGCACCGACTCCGGATACGGACTGCTGAGCGAATCGTTCATGACGAATCTTCAGAGGATTGGGAGAGGACTCCACCTCGGAGTGTCCGAGGAGGTGCGAGATGGCAATTCCAGGGCTTCAAGAAGCACATTATCGAAGGTTACCATCAATGTCGATTGAGAAAGAGCGAGAGCGCGTATCCACTGACGAGCACGCCGCGCTCCAGCTTGTGGACAATTGCATGCAGCGCACTTTCGATGGGAGGTCCAGTTCGAAAGGCTTGCTGGTATCATCAAAACAATAAAACAATTCACTACCTCGTCTGACCAACTCGATACAAAAAAATAAAAAACGAAAACGAAATTCGATTACTGCTTGAGAAGTAAATGAAATAAAATTTACGCAACCACTTGCATAAAAAACTCAAACAATACTGGCAGCACCATAATTATAAGTCCGCAACAGATAAATTTCTAAGCGTTCATTATTCTCAGTTTGTTCGTCAATGACTCATTGTGGCGCATTTATACCATCATACCAGTGCAGGAGCGCTCCGGTTATTGTGCTTCCACGTTGCTAAGGCTACAAAGGCTCTGTGTCCTCTGCCGCTTCCGTGGGCAGAGGACATGTAACGGCACGCAGTTGTCGACATGTCAGCAGGAGTCGTGGCTGAGGATCACGGTGGTGGGCGCTCGTAATTCTCAAAATCACATGGGGCTCGGACAGGCGGCTGCTTAGTTTGCCACG